>JADBJO010000111.1:169561-189561 GCA_016801955.1 Conus betulinus
CACAGTTTATCCCCCGCCCCTGCCCCCGCCCCCCTCCCCCCCCTTCATCTTAGACTTCGCCTCGCTCAAACATATCTCTCTCTCTCTCTCTCTCTCTCTCTCTCTCTCTCTCTCTCTCTCTCTCTCTCCCTCTCTCTCTCTCTCTCTCGTCTCTCTCTCTCTCTCTCTCTCTCTGTGCATTCGATTTGTTTTGTGTGCTTGAATGCAGATGTGTGTGTGTGTGTGTGTGTGTGTGTGTGTGTGTGTGTGTGTGTGTGTGTGTGTGTGTGTGTGTGTGTGTGTGTGTGTGTGTGTGTGTGTGTGTGTGTGTGTGTGTGTGTGTACATATAATGTATGTATATGTGCGCTTTTTTCTTTCTGGAGATGAATTCGATGTCCTTTGTAACTGTTGATATTGGAACAACCCATTCGTGTAGAGAAAAAAAAAATCACTACAAATAGTTTTCTACCTGTTCTCATGAATTCTAGAAGTATTAAAAAAGAAGAAATATTTGAAAAGAAATGTGATTTATTGTGCCAGATTGTCCCTGAATGTCGACCTTGTTTTGATTACAATATGCGATGTACCCAGAACACGTCCAGCTTTCTATAAGGTATTATTATGGCGAAGTTCTTTTTATTCATAAATGTAGAATTAATTATGCAAAGCTAGACAACCAACATTGTTCAGAAAACTGAAATGCAGGTATCCTATCGATAAACATGTTTACGCAAAGGAAATGACTTATTAGGACTTTAAGGGGGGAATGGCTATTTTACACAAATGTGTTATGCACAGATTAAAACAACTTTGTATATAATAGCCACAACACACTATGACCGGTTTCATATCTGACATGCTCTATGCTGCTATAAGTTAGTTATGACCGTCTTCTTTAGTACTGTCATATCACATAGTGACGTGACTTATTTATCACCTTGATGATGATAGATGATAATGAATACTTATTTAGCGCCTATTCTCGGCTAGACGCCAAGCTCTAAGCGCTTTACAATCAACACTCGTTTGAAGAGCTGCCAGCTGGCGCTTCATTCAGTCGTTTCCCGTGTCATCCAGTCAGTATCGTTCAATATCGATCACTCATTTTCCTTACCTTACTTCCTTCATTCTTTCCATTTCTCACTCAGGGTGCATGCTATGTGTAACGTGTCATCCATACCAACGGCCAAACTGGCCTACTCTTCCGAATGTTGGTGATGGGATTTTACGTGTGTGCAAGATGTTATGCGTGCGTTCACACACGGAACCTCGGTTTATAGTCTCATTCGAAGGACTGTATGGGAAATGGAGTCAGAACCAATGTTAACTCCGAGGGAAAAATCCCCCTGTGCCGAAAACGCCCCGGCGGAGGTTCGAACCCGCAACCCCAGGATCACCAAGATTGCGAGTCAGGCGCTCTACCAATTTTAAAGTCCAGAAGAAACTAATCAATAAGTTGTCTCTGTTCCTTTTTTTTAGTATTAGATGCCCTTGCAAATTCTGGTAATTCTATGTCACACTGACGTGTGTGTCACGCAAGCCAATAATGTAATGTTAATTCTTCACGGTATGCAAAGTGCATGGTCTTTGATTGTACCGATGTAGTTGTTTTAGTCATGACCTACGTAAATTGAATATATATACCTAATACACACACATAGATATCCGAATTGCAATCACGATCTGGCAAAATGTGCTCTACAAGCCTGGAACAAAAGGAAATTAAAAAAAATAAACTACGGTATCGTCAGCAATTATACAAACGTTTTTTTGTCGCATACAAAAAAATCCAAATCTAACCAATTAAGCGTTTTGTGCGCGTGCATGCAGTGAAAGTATATGTTCATTGAAAAGTTAACAATTCAAACTGCTGCAATGTTAGCAATCATAAAAATACTTTTGTGTCGTACGAAGACATCCAATGGCAAGAAATCCTGCATCTGGATATTTGAGAGAACATTTTCACCTATTAACCAGGGCAACGGCTATAACGAATACGTCCGTGTGCTTGTTTCCTATTGTGTTTTATTTTCGGTGAACATATACTTCCAGACTTCCTCATCAGTTTGATTTGTAGTTTAAGCCTATATAAATCCGTCGTTCCCATGGAAACGAAGTCAAGGCGTTAAACACTGTTCTAATCCGAAAGTCATGCAAAGCAAAAAACGTCAAAGTTCGTTCAGAACTGACACAACAAATGAATCGGGTGTCACAGTTCTCTCCGAAAAAAAAAGTTTAAAAAAAAAAAGTTACACTATCTAATTCATCTGTTTTGTGAAATAGGTGGATTTTGAATTTAAATTTCATCCCTTTTTGAACGACACACCGTAAAGATGTACAGATTTAACGGATATACTGGATATTTTTTTTTCAAGCGCTTTAGTCAGGAAGTATATCTACGGGAAATCAAATGCAGAAAAGATCATTGTTGAAGAGCAGGCAACTTTTCTGACCAGGGGCCAGCACAACAGAAAGGATCCTCAATCTCTGGATACTGAGCGAAAGGTGCTTCCAACACCGACAAGACTTCGACTGCTTCTTCCTTGATTTCAGGAGGGCATTTGACAGAGTACGGCACGCATCGGCCACCATGAGGTTGTGCAACATCAACGCCAGCCTGATGGCAGTGACAGAACACCTCAATGACGACGTTACCAGCGCAGTCTACCTCAACAGTCGCATATACTACTGGAGCAGAACCACAGTCGCGGTAGAACAAGGCTGCTTACTTTCTAGCGCCTCTTTAAACATCTGCTTGGAAAGAATCATGAATGACGCCTTAGAAAAACCATGAAGGAACACGGATGCCAGGGTATGTTATGGCCGATGACGTTGATGGCCTGGCAGGAAATGAGGGACCAGCTCGTTGGTGGGGCGCCTTGATAAGACTTCTGCGGCAGAGAAAACGAAACCAGTGACCAGCAACAGTAAAGTCATGGCGTCAGCAATGATACCGGGTTACAACTACCTGGAAGTAGTAGTCGTCGCAATGGGAGTTAACCCCCGAAATACTCTGCAGGACTGCACGGACTGCAGGGCGTCTGTAGGACTCCGTTGTTTGGATCAATAACCACCAACAAATTGTTCCTAGTTCACAGATCATATTGCGCTTCCTGGTCATTTCTGTACCACTGTATATCTGCGAGTTGTGGACCTTAACTGCTGATACTGACACAACACAGGCTACTGCAGTGAGATGTAAACGAAAGCTCTATCTCTTGCAAAGACCTCATCACAAACGATAAGTGAGTAAAACAAGGAACAAAATGAGACAATCCATAGAGCCCTGTGGAGATTTCCTGACCACGATTTTAAAAAAAACGCAAACTAAAATTACACAGTCACATCTCGCTATCACCAGGGTTTGCCAAGACATTCCTACAAGGCACGGCGCGAGGGAGGGGGAGGGGAGGGAGGGGGGGGAGCTGGAAGCAGACAGATCGAGACAGGAGGACAATGGACGGGCTGGAGACTGGATCACGCCCTGAAAGAGATGGAAGACAGGAGAACATGGAGAAAGCTGGTCGGCAGATCGTGTGTGGCGCCTCCTGGTCGGTCAAACTACAAGACTGATGATGTTGATGATACATAACAGCTTGACGCTCTCTCTCTCTCTCTCTCTCTCTCTCTCTCTCTCTCTCTCTCTCTCTCTCTCTCTCTCTGTGTGTGGGGGGTCTCTCTGTGTGTGCTGTGTGTGGGGGGGGTATGTTTGGTGTGTGTGGTGTGTGTGTGTGTGTGTGTGTGTGAGTGTGTGTGTGTCTGTCAGTCTGTCTGTCTGTCTGTCTGTGTGTCTGTGTGGTGGGTAGTGGTAGTGGTGTGTGTTTGTACTTTGCGTGTGTGTGTGTGTGTGTGTGTGTGTGTGTGTGTGCTCGTTTTGTGTATGTGTCTGTGTCTGTGAGTATGCGCCTTTGTGTGTGTTTGTGTGTGTGTGTGTGTGTGTGTGTGTGTGTGTGTGTGTGTGTGTGTGTGTGTGTGTGTGTACCGTTGTCGCTTTGTTACTTTGTTGCCGTTCCTCTGAATCTAGATCGATCTGCATGGTTGGAAAAGAGATCAGAGCTTTGTTTAAGAATACAAGCAGAGTGAGGGCAACATGTGTTGCAAAATTACGCAGCCAAAGAGAAAATAACAAGACATATGCAACAAGTTTCGATCCTGAGGACTTGTACCGAAACACATGCACCTGACAAGAACAGGACTCGTGTCTTTGCTCGAAAGGTGTTTTGTGCATGCGGTACATTAGCAGCATACACAAAGGCTGGAAATGATAATAGAGCGAAGTGCTGTTCACACTGTAGGAGTCGGTCGCGACTACATCCGAAGACGCCGCCGTCACTCCTATGGACAAACAAAGCCTTCCATCACGATCTATGGGCGACAATAGCCCGGTCAGCTGTTATTACGCGCGGCGTTACGCGCTGGAACAGGAATTAGCGTTGTTTCACGTGCGCTGGGTCTTTCAAAATAAGGTAAGTCTCTTAGCCTAGAAAAAGAGATCTGTCCTTCGCATTTGTGATTATATCAGCATGAACACAATGGCGAGAGTACTGGGGGAGACCGAAGTAAAAAACTCAACTCAGAGAGACCCCAAGACTTGGAGCCTTGGTCTCTGTGTGTTGAGTTGTTTACTTCTCATATTTGACTCTCTGATCAACATGCAGCCTCAGCCAGCTTGAAGAAAACGACAAGGAAAATCCAATGAACACACTCGAACAAAATAACGATCCGAAAACTCCTACACAATGATAACACACGTTCAATGTTCTGAAGTAAGTTGTACACAAGAAATGAGCATGAAAAAAATAGTCCTAACTGAAAAGAACTGGGTTTGCTGGGGGATTTACACTTTACTCGCTAATTCCCAGTTATCCCGTCTGTAGGCTGGTGTGGCGGCCATCTTGATACAAATTGTGTCGTAAGTAGTCCGGAATGAGCACAAATCATTTGACGCTTGAAACTTTATATAAATAAACAGCGAATTATTTGCTGTTTGTTTTCATTTAACGAAGTTATTCTTTCATAATTTGTTTTTTAAAAAAAATGTCTATGGTACATTAATGAAATTAGTTGCTGCCCCACATTCTGTGACTTGGTTAATAAAAAAAAAAAAAAAAGAAAAATTAAAAAACAAAATGAATGCACCAGGTCAGTATGTTGTTTCAAAAAATACAAGATGGGTGTACCAGCACAAGATGTTGTTCTCAGACTTCAGCACGCCCGAATTGGTTTTCCAAGGAGAAAAAAAAAAACGTGCAGTACTTGCGAAAGCGCCCATGGAGGTGTAGTCGATGAAAGCTCCTGTGGGTTTGACAGGCGTGTGTGCAGGCGTTTGTCAGACTGGGACCTCCAGTAGGTGTGTAGGTCTGTAAACTGGGCACACTGCCGGCCGCAGACATTGCAAGGGAAAGAGTTTAGATTAACGTTAGCATGCGACTGTCCATATGTAAACAACACACAGACTTTGCATGGTGGGCGTGAGTTAATGTTTATTTTTGAAAAAGGGACGGGAAAAAAAAGAAGACAGTGGTGACAAAATAGGAGGATGGAAAAAAAGATAATGAGAAAACTTTGAATTGTTTTTTTTTTTTTTTTTTTTTTTTTTTTTATTTCAAAAAAAAAAAAGGAAATAAAACGAGTTTAGTGAGACTGGGTCCCGCTACATCCTGTTCCAGTTTGGTTGAAAGCGGTAGCTCTGTTCGTCTTGTGCCCTGTTGACTCGTGTGTCTCCAGCAGGGATTCTGCAGGCAGTATCTTCACCTGCCACTGGGGGCTGCAAGAAGAAACATTTTCTGTCGATTACACAAAGACGGCTTTTGCATGTTTCAGATGATATTGTCTTGTTCCAGCTGATGACGATATCATATCGTTTCCACCGATTATGCCGTTCTGTTTTAATCGATGATATTATTCTGTTTCAGCTGATGATGTTGCAATGTTTCAGCCAGTGGTGTCGTTAGGTTTCAACCGATGATTCTCTGCTTCTGCTGATAGTCTTGTCTTGTTTCAACCAGTTACATTGTTTTGTTCAAACCGATGATGTTTTGTTTCAGGTGATGATGGTTTATTTTCTTCAACATAGCGTAATTTTTGTTTCAACTGATACGTTGTTTTGCTTCATCTGATGATGTGCAAATATTTCAACAGATGATTTTGTTTCGTTGATGATGATATATTGTTTCAACTGATGACGTTTCGGCTAATGATGATAGTGTAGGCGCTACTGTTTAATACATGACACTTCTTTTTTTTTTTTTCTCTAAGGACGATGTATTGTTTCAACGATGGTGTTATTTTGTTCAAACTGGAGATAATTTATCGTTTTATCCTGTTCTATCGTTTTGTTTTCAGTCAATGATGTTTTTTGTTTGAGCTGATGGAGCTAGAATAACCATCAGACGGTGAAGTTCAGTCACGTAATTGTTCAAAACTGGTATGTTGTAGCTCATTTCTAAAGTGATACAACATGTGCCTCGATTTTTTTTTCTTTCGCGTTGGAATAGAGTTTTATCCTGGCTCTTCATTATTTTGCTGACTTTTGTGATAATTTGTAGTATATTAGGCTTTGATACTGTGTGTGTATGTTAAAAAAAAATTAACGAACTGGGAAGCAAAATCGCTGTACTTCATCCCTGCCCTTCAGGCCTATACATAATGTTGTGAATATCCTGGATGTGGAACATGTATGCTAATAGATTATGGAAAGGAAAATTCACAGTCTGATGAAATCTACGGCAGAGATCGGCTATGCTTTTGTGAAACGGACAGTATTGCTTAAAATTGTTCATGTGAGTAACGAAACAAACAATCAACAACACGCTTTTTTTTTTTGTTATCGTAGCTTATCGACAAAAATGCTGCTCCGGCAAGTCTCTCAGATTGTCAACATCTTGCGGTGAACATCAACAACTGAACCCATTTCTCTCTCTCTCTCTCTCTCTCTCTCTCTCTCTCTCTCTCTCTCTCTCTCTCTTCCTCTCTCTCTCTCTCTCTCTCTCTCTCTCTCTCTCTCTCTCTCTCTCTCACTCATGCTACTTTTCCTTGGCCGTTTTTGTTTTCTCCATCTGTTTATTTTATCCGTCTGTTTTATTCGATTTGACTTGATTTTTGCTATTGATTAATTTGTGATGATGAAGGAAATCTACCTTATCACCCTGTTCTGGTGTGTGTGTGTGTGTGTGTGTGTGTGTGTGTGTGTGTGTGTGTGTGTGTGTGTGTGAACAGTGATCTTTATGTATGTGTTATGTCTGTATGAATGTGTTGTGTGTTTGCGTCCGTTCGTGCATGCGTTATCAGTGCGTGTGTGCGCGCGCGCGTGTATATATATATTTCGCTTTCTCTTGCATTTATCGTGTTTAATCAAAGATGATTTTAAAACTTCCTTTTACCATACTATTTTGACATATACATATATATATATATATATATATATATATATATATATATGTGTGTGTGTGTGTGTGTGTGTGTGTGTGTCTGTCTGTCTGTCTGTCTGTCTGTCTATCTGTCTGTCAGTCTGTCCGTCTGTCTGTCTGTGTCTGTGTCTGTAGGTGTGTTGGTGTTGATCTATTTACCAAATCCAGCCTTAGAGTACTTTTTCTATTCAATCATATCGATGGCAAAGCAAGACAAGAGGGGTTACACATCTGGAAGTTCTTGCCGTCGACGCACCGTCAACGAAACAAAAAAACAAAACAAAAACTTTCGCTTTTCTCTCTCACTACTTGAACACTTACAGAACTGAGAGACTTCCGGTTTCTGCTCGATGTCGAGTAGACAGTATGTGTTTGGTCTGCATTTATCGTGTATAATCAAAGAGAAAAAGTAAGCATCGCTGGTTGAAAATAGCCTACACCAAATTACAGTGCAGCAGAGTCTATACGTGTGCAATATTACAAGTAAGTATTGTGTGGAAGAACCAGTAAAGGCGCCGATGTGATTGTGTTCCCCCCCACCACCGCCGGACACCAGTCTGAGTCATGGCGGCGTCGGATCCAGGCCACGTAACGCCGGTGTTTCTGCTCAATAAACATTTGCCAGCAGTGAACGACAAAGAGTATTCGGTGAGTGAAATCTGTGATGCAGCAGAAAAGTGCTCTGGCTTTGAGACAATTTGAAGGGGCTCAGCGAATCGGAGTTTTGTGGAGGCTGTACCCCATCACCACTGAAGCCAGAGCCAAGCTATAGATAAATGGACTGCAACTGCGTGGGTTGTTGGTACAACATAAGGACAAAAATCCGTTCATAATTAGAGACAACACTGGCGCAGATAAAGAAATTCCAGCGACCAAGCTGATAATCAGCAACATCCCCCTATCTGTGTCCAGTAATGATATTGTGGGAGACTTGGGAAAAAAACTAAATATCCAATGCCGTTCGCGGCTTATTGAAGAAAGGGACAGAGACGCCAACGGGAAACTGACCTGTTGGAAGACAGGCCGGCGATTTGTGTACATCGACGTGCCGGCCACCCACTCCCCAAAAAACGAAAAAATTGGCACCTTTATTGCCGCACTGTTCCATACAGAACAGAAGGTGCCGGTGTGCGCGAGGTGCCTTGCAAATGGACACCATGCATCCCTGTGCACAGACAATATAAAATGCAAACAATGTTACAAAGAGGGGCACACAAGGCTGGTGACCCCATTTGTCAGATGACTCCTCCAGCCACTGAACACACGCGTGAGTCGTCTGCTAACAACGCGCCTGAAGAGAGCGACAATGAAGAGCGTAGCACCATGCCAGCGCTACATCAGGTTAAGCTACCTTACAGACACAGTCGCTCCCACACTACACACCCAAGCGGAGGCGCTCACCATCGTATAGCAGACGAACTCCGCCGGACAGAAATGGAAGGAAGGCCCCACGAACTGAGGGCGAGAAACAACACTCAGTGAGGAAGCAAAATTTAGAAGGAGTGGGGGTTAGTTGCCGCCAAGGACATTGACAAAGAAAGTACAGGACAAGACACGATGCATTTCGACCTCTTGGGTCTTCTTCAAGTAAAAAAAAATAGATCACATTTAACATTTAGGACAGTACACACACAGAATGAAGACAGACTTATCTGATGTCCGTGTGGTGTGCTGTGAAGAGTGGCCGACCATTGAGCTGGTGGCTTATTTTCTGACACTGTCTTCAACTCCGCTTGTTTTTATTTGTGTCTTTTTTTCCTAATTTCCTGTCAAGGGCAAGCGCAAAAGACCTTAAGCGCTTAGAGACGAGAAAGGCTGTACCCAGTACCGTCATAGGTAATAGACCTATTAACCAGTGTGCCTTACCCACCGCACACGGTCGAAACTGTGTCAAGGAGGACGAAGTGGTCAGGTGACAGATGGCACCAAAGGTAGTAGGGACTCTCCCCAGTTCGAACCTTCCCGATAGTGGGGGGGGGGGGGGGGGGGGGGGGGGGACGTAACCACTAGGACCTCGGTGCATCAAGTAGGCGCTACATGCTCAGTCAGCTGAGGTCGCTTTGTAAACAGCCTTTGAAGAGCAGGAGTCTTGGGCTCGTTCAGATGGTATTGCCGTGGGGCACTGTGTTGGTTCTATTGTCAGGCTGGTTGAATGTGCGTGGACGTTGTTGTCGGAGCTTTTCTCCAAGATAATTACTGTGTTAAGCGACCCCCGAAGTCGGCAAAAAAATTTCGATGTCCATCTGGTCCAAGTGGTTGTTTGCTAATCAGCTAGGTAGGGATGTGTGTAAATGCTGATGTGTGGAAGAATGTAGCGAATGGAGAATTCAGGGCACTTGTGAATAGGGGGTTTGAGAAGCAGCATGGACAAAGGCATGGCCCGAAGGAAATCATTTGTGTCCATCCTATATATAAACTAAGGGAGAACAACGTGTGGGGAGAGTATAAGAACACCACGAGAGAGAGAGAGAGAGAGAGAGAGAGAGAGAGAGAAGAGACAGAGGAGAGAGAGGAGGAGAGTGGGCAGGACAGAATAGGGTCGAGAGAAACATGGTCTGGGAGATAGAAGCGACAACAAAGTCTTAGGGTTAAAGACAAGCTGGAAGAGAAGAAAACTAAAGTTGAAGCCCAGAGGTGGGTGAAGACAGACAGACTGAATTTGAACCCAAAGTTGGGTGAAGGAGACGAAGAAGAAGAGAGTTCCACGTCGAGATCCCAGAGACGACCACGGAGACCCAGTCCTGAAACCTGGAGCCAGTCAACCAAGGGCGTCACCATCAAGCAGTATTGTAGAAGACTTGAAGAGACTTTTCAAGAACTGTGGTGTGGTGTGAAAGGTGGTTGTGTGTGTGAAAATCTGGCAGGTAAGAAGTCATTTTATTATAACCCGGGTTAGGAAGTATTGATCTTTTATGGTTTGATTATTGCATTTTTTTTGTGTGTGTGATTGGATTGTTCATGCATAATTATACGTAGCGTAGATATTGTATTTCCTGTTCTCAGTCGTGTTAGGAGAGAAACGAATGCGTGACATCCCATTCCCAGAAAAAGGTGAATGTTTAATGGGCGCATGAGTGTGCATATGCGTGTATGAGTGCAAAGATAACCTTGGCGTGTTAAGCCTGACTAATAACACATCAACTTAGTGCACTTAAGCAATACCATCACGATTTTCCCCGTCCTGGACACTTCCCTTCACTATTTATTTTGCTGGTAGGACAAGGCATATGCATTGACCTTTCCTTACCTCCAGACCTTTCAGCTCACCTTTTAAGAGGGGTCCATCAGGGCAGAGAGAGGACGATCAGAAGGAACGACAATTCCCTCTTATTAGTCCAAAAAGCTTGTCTGAAGAGAATGCATTGGTGTCTTTTGTCATGTGATTCCTTCGAAACATATTTGGCCTTGCGTTCCACCCCTGAGAGACGTACATCTCTGTTCCACTCTGTCTCTGTCTCTGTCTGTCTCTGTCTCTTTCTCAGTGTGTTTGCCTGTCTCTCGGTCTGTCTCTCTGTCTCTCTCTAATTCTCTCTGTCGCTGTCTCTGTCTCTCTCTGTGTCTGTCTCTCTGTCTCTCTGTCTCTCTCTCTCTCTCTTCTCTCTCTCTTTCTCTCTCTCTCTCTCTCTCTCTCTTCTCTGTCTGTTCTCTCTCTCTCTCTCTCTCTCTCTCTCTCTCTCTCTCTCTCTCTCTCTCTCTCTCTCTCTCTCTCTCGCGCGCGCGCGCGCGCGCGCGCGCATGTGTGTGTGTGTGTGTGTGAGAGAGAACGAGAGAGAGCGAGAAAGAACAATACAGAAAATCCGTTATGGTTGTACATCGCATAATAATATCAAACGGTAATGAAAGTGTTTTCCACTATGAGTTTCATCGTTAAGATCTAGGAATCCAATGCCATCATCAATAACTTGACCCTTAGAACATGTTGCACACAAACAAACTGTTTTCTGATGCTCAACTGTTAATCAATGGTATTGTACATATATTTTAAAAGCAATATGTACATACATATATTTTACACATGGGAATAATGTGATTCATCTTATTTGTGTTGATTGAAATCATTTTGAAACAATATACATGTTCAAATTATCTAAAATGATGTTGTCTTACAAGTACAAATTTAACACTTTTCCGACATATATTCACCAATATTCACAAAGAACTATTGCATAAAAATCGGTTCCGTCACACACGATAGTCGCATTTGTGAGAGTCTTTATCTTTCATGTAAACGTATAGTCAAGGTTATATACTATGTTTTTATTTGCGATGCAGTTCGTGTAGGCAAAGTTTTCTTTAAACTTTTCTTCGCACAATCAAAAATCAAAAATCGTTTATTGTCACTGGAAGATGGAGGCCCCACTTATTAAAAAAAAAAAAAAAAAAACAAACAAACAAAGACGAAAAGAAATAAGAGAAATGTGGAGAAAATAATGGAGATTAAAGGACCCGCATGATTTTTTTCCTTGAAGAAATTTTCGAGGTTCATTGCTATAATTCACCAGAAAGCGACAATAAAAGTTTGATTTCCCTTTTCACCATTAGGTGTTTGATTTAAACCTTCGGAGTATGTGTCAATGAGTGTCATTCACAAGGAAGGACTAGAGCACAGCCTTGCAGCACCGCACCTCTCTGTACCAGATCAGCCAGGAGCCTGGAATAACATTGTACGGTGCACTACATTCAAAGATTATATTTACATCAGGTTGATCCAGTCTACATAAGATTCCATTTATTCTTAGCGGTCAGTTTTTAGATTTATGATCTATATATATTTCATATGCTCAAATCTGTTAGCGACCTATTTTGGAATGCCTTTGATTTTTCCTTAGATTGTTATAGCACATATTTTAGCTAGGCAGGTAATTCTTGGTTACATCTTCCTTTTTCATTTCAGTTTTTGCTATTTATTTGAATATGCAGTGATATTGTTATACTTCAAGTCATTATCATGTCCATCCGGCTACGTTGATTTCGACGCACAGTTTGCCAGGATAACTGTATCATGACTTACCACTCAACTAAAGCGCCATGTTGCCATGTTCTCTTTCGTAGAGCGAAAGAGCTTTTCAAACCCCTCTGAGTCTATATATTTTTTTTTATGTTCTATCAAAATATACATGTTTAGTCCAAGCCACGTTCATTATAGTCAGTTATGAGCTGAAGAAAGAAGAGGCTATTAGGAGAATACAGACGGCAGTTCAACAAGACCATTAATTTTCATGCAAAGCAGCACTAACCCAGGAAAGCTACACATGGAGACACACACAACCAAATGTTTGAAGAAATGGCATGCGGAAACACCACCAGGCCAAACTCTACGCCAGCAGAAACGCCAACGACGACCAAAGATCATGGTCTGAAACACCTGTGGCATCAAGAGAATGGAACCAGGGTCTACTGAATGGCGTGCACCCTGAGTGCACAGCAGACCTTCCAAAAAGGAAAAAAAAAACTGTCCAGAGACCATCAGGAAAAGAGACCCAGGTTCATCAAAACATTTTATTCTGACTGATCTTACTGTGTCATGACAGCAGAATGGAGGAGGCTCACATCTACAAGACTAAGAGGTAAGCCAGTATAGCCAACAGCTTGAGGTAATCTGGCTTTCAAGCCAAATACCTCACAATGGAAGCTGAAGCAAGGGAGTTTGTAAGCTCATCGGACTATGATCTCACGAAGCAGCTCGGGATTTCCGAAAAGAAGACGACCAGAACCCTGAAGGCAATGGCAAAGGCAGCCGAAAAGAGTTCAAGCAGGATCTGGTCGAGGAAGAACAAAAGTGAACCTCATTACATTTCCCAACTTAGAACAGGAGTCCGACAGCAAACTGAGAAAACCTCAAAAAGGCATTGCCTCAAGACGCTTCCCATCCAGAAGTTGCTGGTTCGAATCCTGGAAACACAAACAACTGACAGCAGAGGGCCAACTAGGAGTCAAGACCCAGATGTAGCCCATCCCATTTCGAGTACAATGAGTTCAGGGCCGAAGCACTCGTCTGATGGGATGGAAGGGGGATTCTTCTCTGAAGAACTTCTGACGTCAAGCTCCTCCCAAGTGTTTTTGCCTATTCTGCTAAACTGATATATTTAATCCATGTTCAATACAGTCTAGCTCCCTTTGTTTTCTCTTTGTTTTAAAGCTCATCTGTCACTCTATTTTGTTTTTTGTACTGAATAAAGTACTTATCTAACCCACGACTGTTCCTGGTATAACATTTCATTACATCGCAAGGGTCATCTGAGTAAGTTCTTTATGATCAGAATCTTGCCATGGATACCAATTTTCCAATTGTATGCTCCCGTTCTTTCTCATTGATTGACTGTTGTCAATTTTGTGTTTACGGTTCTCTTCAACATGCTTTATCATCATGTCACTCTGGAAAATATACTTATATACTTTTAGAGTTGTAGTTTTGTCAAATGAATGAGATGGAACATTCTGTTCATTGATATCCTTGCCCATAAATGGCCTGTCCATGCTTATCAGCTTGCCTGTATTCAATCCTTGTATATTCAATGCTTGTATTATATATATATATAGAGATAGAGAGAGAGAGAGAGTGAGAGGGGGGGAGGGGGGAGGGAGGGGGAGGGGGGGGAGGGAGAGAGTGGGGAGGGAGAGAAAGAGAGAGAGAGAGAGAGATGCCTACATACGTAGTGACAATGCAAACTAGGTCACAGTCTTCTCCCACAGAGGTAAAAATCAAATAGATGTCGCCACACAAGGTGTCGCCACACAGGTTTTTTTTTTTTTTTTTTGAATTTGTATGTGTGTGTTTGTATATAAGTGTGTATGTATGTCTCTCTCTCTCTCTCTCTCTCTCTCTCTCTCTCTCTCTCTCTCTCCATATATATATATATATATATATATATATGGAGAGAGAGAGAGAGAGAGAGAGAGAGAGAGAGAGAGAGAGAGAGAGAGAGCGAATGGGTTCCCTGCGTCATAAGAATATTTCCGCGACAGAATGTCATCGAGGAGTCAAGGCCTGGATGCGACCCCACTGACCGTCTGATGAGTTCAGGGCTGAAACGCTTGTCTGCTAATGGTCTCTTCCCTGAAAGCCTGTTAAGCTGTACCCAGTGCTTCTTCCTCGTGTGTGTGTGTGTGTGTTCGTGAGTGTGCCTGTGTGCGTGCATGTGCGCTTGCGTGAGTGTGTGTGTGTGTGTGTGTGTGTGTGTGTGTGTGTGTGTGTGTGTGTGTGTGTGTGTGTGTGTGTGCTCTCTCTCTCTCTCTCTCTCTCTCTCTCTCTCTCTCTCTCTCTCTCTCTCTCTCTCTGTTCGTCATATCTGATAGAATTAGTTACAATGCCCCCTGCTGTGTCTAGCGAAGTGATTAACGAAGATGCGATCTAATCATTGTATCTGTTGATGAACATTTGCGGACTGCCATATGTGACCGGTGCAAGTCAAGAATTCTTCCCCAGTTTATCGTATCCTCTCCTCTTCCCCCCCTCCCCCCACCCCCACCCCCACCTCCTCCCCTTCCTCCCCATCCTCCTGTTTATTCTCCCTCCGCTTGTCAACTGCCGTTCATCCCTTCTCTCTTTCTGATAAATCATACAGGAAGTACATCAGGGGTTTGTGTTGGAAAATGGCTTTGTAGGGTGTGTGTGTGTGTGTGTGTGTGTGTGTGTGTGTCTGTGTGTGTATGTGTGTGTGTTCTCAAGAGCTCTTCCTCAAATAATCGGATAATAAGTCATCCTTTGAGCACATGGTTGTAAATTCCGGGATGCTCAAGAGGAGGAGGTTTTTGTGTCTGTCTGTCCGTCCGTCTTTCTTTCTGTCTGTCTGTCTCTGTATGTATGTATGTATGTATGTATGTATGTATCTCTCTCTCTCTCTCTCTCTCTCTCTCTCTCTCTCTCTCTCTCTCTCTCTCTCTCTCTCTCTCTCTCTCGCTCTCTGTGTGTGTGCTCTGTCTCTTTCTGTCTCTCTCTCTCTCTCTCTCTCTCTCTCTCTCTCTCTCTCTCTCTCTCTCTCTCTCTCTCTCTCTCTCTCTCTTCCAAATAATATATTTTGAAATGAAAATGATTCAGAAACAGACCAGACAACATCTTAATATGATCTCGTTTCCAGTGGAAGGGAAGGCCAACTGGACTCTATGTCACCAGCAAATCAAAGTGTACCATTGTATTTGCTTCGTTTAGCTGGACTAATAACATCACAGAATACCGCTGAAAGCGGACTATAATTATGCGACTTAAACATGAGGCTTGTGACCAGATTAACTACATGTTACGATGATGATTAGGCATTCAAAGGTCGCCTTTGTTGCAAATAGTTAAAAGTTTGTTGTTGTTGGTGTAGCTTCTCTCGCGGTACGCCCTGAGACAAAACATCATCTGGTGACAGTCTGTGCCAATGTCGCGGTACAAAATGTCACGGCGTCACAGAATGCCACACGGGGTTACATATAGCAGATCACAAGTCGTTCCCACTGGAGAAGAAACTGTCGCCATTTGTGAGCGCACAGTTCAGAGTCGGGTCTGACGGGTCATTTTTTTTTTTTTGTAAGGATTTCGGGGGGGGGGGGGGGGGGGGGGGGGGGGGTAGAAATTAAGATGTGCAAGCACAAATGATTGGCAGATTTGGGATTCTGCATCTCAAGAAAAAAAAGCACAGAAGTCAAGCAACAGAAAGAAGGACAGACAGACAGGCAGAAAGAAAGAAGGGAAAGAAAGAAAGACAGACAGAAGGAGAGAAAGAAAGGAAGGAAAGGAGAAAGAAAGAAAGGAAAGAAGACAGAAAGAAAGAAAGGAGGGTTTGAGTATTGCTAGGTCAACATACCCTCGTACAGGCTTGTTTCTCGGTCCACTCGGAGCAGAAATGAACAATGATGCACGATCACCGACATAGTCCTGATGCTATGGCACGCAGTTATCATCATCATCGTCGTCGTCGTTGTCGTCTTCGTTGTCGTCGTCGCTGTTGTTGTCATCATCATCATCATAATCGTCATCATCATCATTATCGTCATTATCACCATCGTCATCATCATCATCATCATCGTCATTATCATCGTCGTCGTCATCGTCGTCGTCGTCGTCTTCGTTGTCCTCGTCGCTGTCATCGTCATCAACGTTACCATCATCGTCATCATCATCATCATCATCATCATCATCATCATCGTCATCATCACCGTCATCATCATCATCATCATCGTCATCATCATCATCGTCATTACCATCGTCGTTGTCATCATCATCACCATCATCATCGTCGTCGTCGTCGTTATCGTCGTCGTCATCATCGTCGTCGTCGTCGTCGTCGTCAAGGTCACTGTCGTCATCGTTGTGTCGTCAGTTGAGGAGGTCATCAGATCAGAAGGTAAGCGCCATCTGGTATGTCAACGACTAGACTGACTTAATTGCTTACACCGCCAACACCGCCACCATTACAACATCTATCAGAACGCGTCATCGCCATCGTCAAAATTGTCATTGTCACTGGCAATAAAGTGTCGGCGTTAGAGACCACCATTTTCCCTGCTTTATCTTGCACACTTCTATCACAAACCAGAGACTGGTCAGACCGGACTCCAAACCATACGTTAACATATGGCGACAGTTTGTTTTTACAGCAAGCATGACTATTGCTAAATAATACCATCAGATGTCACCCATTCACCAGGTGACATTTTATAACACAGTGTGGTGGTATACTATGGACAACAATGTGTACAGTCCACAGTGAAAAGAAGGAAACTGAATTGGTATTGTCATGTATCAAGATCAACAGGACCTGCCGAAACCACTAGACAAGGAACAGTATGAGAAGGCAGAAGGAGAGGAAGACAGATAAAGAGGTGGGAGGACAACATCAAATGCATGGCTGGCCCCACGCCTAAGAGCGTCAGAGAACCGGGAGGGGGTGGAGGAGTGGAGGAAGCTGGTTGCGAAGTCTTCTGTGATGCCCAGTGGTCATCAAGACTCCGGGATAGGTGATAGGTGATAGGTGTTGGTACAAAATATTGCCCAGGGTAATACTTGGACCGGAAGACGTTTTGTATTGCATTGTGGGTACAAAACGCCACTGGTGACATTTTCTACCGGGCTAACATACTGTGACATAACATCTGCACCGAAGCACAATGGAAAGTCAGTAAACAATGGAAAGTCAGTAAGTTATGTTCTAGATGTCAGATTTCATGGGTTGCAGGTGTCAACAACTAGCTGGGCCATGTCTGAAATAGTGAAAGATAGAACTTAGGGTTTTCTCGGTAGGGTTTGATACGATGTCGAACCTTGTTAAGTAATGAGCTTTGGCAGGCATTTGAAATTTCTGAAATCATAAACTCCATAAAATCAGCAACACTTATCTCCAGAATTAGGTCTTTTCCTTTTTGTCTGTGCAAACTAACGGAAACGAAACTGAGGATTTTCATTTTGTTGTCTATCTCTGAAGGATCCCTGAGAGAAATTCACACGATTTTACTTTAATCCGATCTCCGCTCAACTGGGGACCAGATGGGGAAAAAATGAAAAGGAGATTTTTTAAAAATCACACCTTTTTCGCTTTTCCTCATGTGCAAAGTCGTTCGTTCTCTCGAAAGAGAGTTTAAACTTCAAAGAAATTTGGATTTATTTTTAAAGGTGTGATTGTAAACGAATACACTTTGATGAAACAAAAACATATATCCGTTTTTGGGGGGGGGGGGGGCAATATCAACTGATCCTGGAGTAAGCATAGCTGTGCACCGGTTTCAGAACGGGCGCTGATGGAAAGCTAATGAACAAGGGGATGTGGGGTGTGTGGGGTGGGAGGCTGGGAGGAGGGTACAGTTGCTTAGTGATCGACGACAAATGAAGATGCTATATGTTTGACGTTTTGTCGCGCGCAGGTCACTGGAGGCTAATCTTAGCGATTAATCAGCTCCGTGGTTTCTTGTTTGTTTGTTTGTTTTTCCTTTGGGTTTTTCCTTTTGTCCATTTCTGTTTGTCTTTGTTCTTTTCTCTGTTGTCCCCTTTTGCTGGATTCTGTTTTCGCTGTCCTTTCTTTTCAGTGTCTTCCGAGAGGGCTTCGGTTCTCCTCCCAGTTATCTCCCTTTCTCCGTCTGGTCCCGACCCCGACGTGCGCTCGCACGCGGATAGGTAGTTAATCAAATCATAGGAGGATGCGAGCTCGCACGCGCTGGAACACACACACACACACACACACACACACACACACACACACACACACACACACACGCGCGTGCGCGCACATGCAATGACGCAAGCACCCACTCTCTTGAGAGGAAAAGAAAAGAACAGATGGGGAGACAGACAGGGAGAAAGGATATGTTAACAGAGTAATATTTATGCATGTACGTGTGTATGGATACATATGTGTGTATGTATGTATGCATACATGCATGTATGTATGCATTGATGGATGGGATGGATGGATGGATGGATGGATGGATGGATGATGCATGTATGCATGCATGTATGTGTGTATGCATGTGTGTAAGTATGTATTTTGTATGTATTTATTGTTCATTCATTCATTCATTCATTTACTTACAGTTATTTTTTCCCACTCTATTTTCTTACCTCTTTCACATTGTATTCATTTCATTAATGTGACACTTCTTCTTGTGTCAGTCGCGGCGCTTGCGTATAAATTGTAGCACATAGGCAAACGATAGGACTTGTAAGCATGCAATTCATAGCACATTGGGGTGGGAGGTGGGGGGGGGGGGGGGGGGGGGGGGGGGTGAAATGTCGGCTCCTTTCTGTCGAGGAGTAGCTCTTTTCCCTAGCACCGGGTCCACCCACGTCAGAGATGTGACGAGAATGCGTTGCTCTCGCTGAACACCCAAAGGACGGTAGATTGTGGAGCAGGCTTAATTGCTCCCTACATGTTGATTTGACCCCCCAGCTAATTTAGACAGGCTATGTTATTAGGATGTGGCGCAGTTTGGTTGCTGAGTCAGCTTTGAACTCCCAGCCAGAAGTTGCACGAGTTGCGCGACCTAAAGAATAATTTTTAATGCAGGCGAAGGTTTGATGCACATTTCCTAATAAATAATCAGCATATTTGAACAATTTCATAGAGAAGAAAAATATATCACATCCTCGTAATTATAATAGGGTTCAACGTTGGATGGCCTATCAGCCTGAAACAATTGTTTTTCGGTACATGTTTTGTATTTTCCATGTCAATTTTGGGGTCCAGTGTCTTTTAGACAGACATTCAATTTTCTTCTGAAGGTCAAACGCGGAATCTAAGTCTCAGTAAAAGTATGCTCCTTTGCTCTTGAAAACAATTCCTCGTATCTTATGGTTTATCAACGTAGTCTTTGTAACTTTTTCTGTCATAAGTTGCCAGTGCTTAAGGCAGGAGAGATGAAAATTAATGTTTACACTCTGTTACACCAAGCCACGCAAAGGTTTTTCTTTTTTTTACAGAACAACAATGACCAACCGTTTACACTACAACTGAGGTACGTTGACAGACGGAAGACAAGTCACGAAATACAATCAAATAAAGAAAAACGTGTCTCGCTGGTCACCCACATGCACGGGAACCCATAATGTCGTTTATGAAGGTAAAGTGATGACAATATTAAAATCACTCTCGACTCTTTCTGGGCTTGCTTTGGGCAGTGTATGAATGTTGATGGTG
>JADBJO010000111.1:194561-214561 GCA_016801955.1 Conus betulinus
CCTTGTAATGTTGCTTTAACTGTGTGTGGTGCTCGCAAGGTCAGAGGTAAAAATGATTCGTGTTCGAACCCCTGTAGTGGTGATGCTGCAATGCGTGGTACGCACAAAGTCATAGGTTGTAAAGATTTGTGTTCGAACTCCTTTGGAGATTATATTACTAGCTTTAATACTGACATGGTTTCAGATTATAATGATGATCTATTTACAAATCCTTTCAGTGATGTTGTTACAGTGAACGATACGGATATGGTGTCAGGTTATTACGACTGGTGTTCGAACCCCGATTCCGACATTTTTACTGTGTGTAATACTGATATGGCGGCAGATTATACTGATCGGTGTTCGAACCTCAACGATATTACTGCTACTGAATGGGATGCTGATATTTCAGGTTATGATTTGTATTCAAAGCCATGTAGTGCTCTTGTTACTATGTGTGATACTGACAGTTTTCCAGATGAAAATGAATGGCGTTCGTGTCCCTGCGGCAACATTTCCACTATGCGTGATACTATCATGGGTTTAGATTATAACGATTCGTGCTTCAATTCTAGTAGCAATGTTATTACTATGTGTAATACTGATGTGCATTCAGCTAGTAATGATTGGCCTCTGAACTCTAGTGATCTTGTTGCTGTATGTGACACTAACGTGGTTCCAGTTTATAATGATTCGTCTTTGAACCCCTGCAGTGATGTTGTTTCTGCGTGTGATAATGGCATAGCTTCAGCAAATGATAGTTGGTGTCCGAACTACTTTAGTACTGTCCCGCTATTGTGTGTGACACTGACATGGTTCCGCGTAATAATGATGTGTTTTACCATACCAATGGTTTGTGTTTGAATCTCAATGGTAGTGATGAGGTGTGTTCTCGCCAATTGGAGAATGAGTCGCGCGGGAAGTTTATGGGGGTGGTGCGAGTGGTGTCGAATTAGATCATGTTTATACTGAATTCAGTGAATCATTATTTGGGGCACCGATTTCATCAGATGATAGCGATGATGGAACTTTGTCTCTGTGAATTCCGTTGACAATTCTGTTTCGAGTAATGATTATTCTGCATATCAAGGAAATCACCAGAGGGTTTTTTATTCATGCACTGGAATGTGAATGGTTTGATGTCAAAAATCTTTGATACCGATTTTGTTTCTTTTGTGTCATCTTTTCATTTTGTTTGCTTGGTCGAAAACTTTTGTTGATAGTATTGATCCGGATATCTTTACAGGGGTATAAGGCTTTTTGTCAACCAGCTAAGAAGTTATCAAATGCTGGGAGGCCTTCGGGTGGTGTCGTTTGTCATCATCAAAATGAGTTTATGTCTTTTGTGAAACAGATCAAAGTAAGTGTTGGAAACTTTTTGTTGTTCGTCATTAACAAGACTTGTTTGGCGTGGAAAAAGGATGTGTTATGCCTGTGCGTACGTACCACCCGAGGGTTCTCGATATTATAACTATCTTGGTGTGGATGGGGATGGAATTGCTTTACTGGAAAACTGTTTATTTGATAATGCCCTTGTAGATAATGATTATTTTGTGTGCTTCTTTCTGGTGATCTTAATGGTCGTACTTCAAACATTTCGCAGCCCGTATCTGTTGAAAATGATCTTTATTGTCCACATTCGCAAAGAGATTTTGCGAATATTACAAGAAATTCACAAGATTCTGTTTTGAATGGATTTGGTAAGTCTTTGCTAAACATGTGTACTGCGTTAAACTTGTGCATTATGAATGGTATGTGTGTTATGGCGACCATGAAGGACGCTGCACGTACATTTGTGATTTTGGATGCAGTGTCATAGATTATTTTTGATATCTAGTGATCTTCTTGCTTATGTGTGTGAAACTTGTGAATTAAAAGTTTTAGACTGTACGGAAACGAATCATATGCCTGTAACATTGTTACTTCCTTTTCCAAAAGAAAAAACAGTATAGAAATTCTGCCTAAAGATAGAATGTGTTCATCGAAAAATTCGTTTGGAATCCTGATTGTATTCAACAGTTTAATGATGTAGCAAATAGTGAACGTACACATATGATGTTAGACGATGCTATTCAGTCTGTTGATATTGATATCAATGTAGCTCTGGAAAAATTTAATACATGTGTGAAAGAGATGGCTGCGTGTGCATGAAAAAAAGAGTATGTGTGAGTGGGGAGAAAGAGACACCAAGACTGGTATGATACGGAATGTCGAAAATAAAAGGAAAGAGATGCGAAAATTGTTAAAGAAATTGCGTCGTTCTTTAAAAGTAAAGACATCACGTCGTTCTCAGCAAGAAAGCAATAGATATGCTTTCTGTCTGGCAGAAGGGATATATAAGAATCTATTATTCTTTAAGAAGAAAATGCATAATCGTATAGTGATTGAAAAATTGATAATCTCTATAAACAGTCAAAAAGATTTCTGGGAAACTATCCATCAAATTAGTCCAAAAAAGAAAAATGTTAGAAACCAGATTACGGTAGATGATTGGTTTAAACATTTTAAAACGTTGCTGGAAAAAAAGTTGATGTTGCTCATCCGGAAAATGAGGAATTAGAATGGTTTAGATGACGATGATGATGATTCCTTTAATAATAGACCAATTTCTGAAGATGAAGTTGTTCTTGCATTAAGAAAACTTAAACCCAAAAAAGCTGCGGGACCCGACGGTATTATTAGCGAAATATTAAAAAGTGCGAGTGCAATGGTTGTCCCTTTCTTTGTGAAATTTTTCAATGTTCTTTTTAAGAAAGGTTTCTACCCGGATGGTGGACTGAATCGATTATTTTGCCCCTTTATAAGAAAGGAAATGCCAATAATCCGGGAAATTATCGTGGTATAAGTTTGTGTGATACAAGTAGTAAAGTATATGGTATAATTATTAACCGTCGCTTACAGGACTGGGTAACAGAAAATAATATTACTGGAGAATATCAGGCTGGGTTTAAAGCTGGTTACTCTACTATTGACCATTTATTTACACTGCTGGCATGCGTTCAAAAACAATTTTGTAATAATCGAAAACTTTATGTTGCCTTTATCGATTTTGAGAAATGTTTTGATACTATTAATAGAAACTTACTATGGCCTGTTTTGCTGAAAAATGGAATCAGAGGGAAACTTTTTCGTTGTTGTTAAAAGTATGTACACCAGTGTGAAGGCTCGTATTAGATGTGGTGCTACCTTTACTAACCAGTTATCTTGCTCGTCTGGAGTGAAGCAAGGAGATATATGCAGTCCAATTCTTTTCTCGTTATTTATAAATGAACTGGCTATAGAGGTAATCAATAACGGCAGACATGGTGTCAATTTTCTGTCCGATTCGCTTGATTGTTTATCCTTTTATTGGCTGATGATGTTGTTCTTCTTTCCGAGACTATTATTGGTCTGCAAACACAGTTAAATAGTTTACAGAGAGCATCCTCTTCACTTTGTTTAAAGGTGAATATGGATAAGAGTAATATTGTTGTTTTCAGAAAAGGTGGTTATCTGGGTGTGAGAGAGAGATGGATATATGATGGCAATAACATGCCTGTAGTTAATGCATATAAATATCTAGGAGTTATTTTTCAACAAGATTAAGTTTTACTGTGGCATGTAGGGATATTGCTAGCAAGGCAAAAAGGGCACTTTTGAGTATAATGCAGAGATTGCGTCAGTGCAATAATTATTCTGTTGATGTTTTTCTAAAACTTTTTGATGCTCAGATACAGCCAATAATGCAATATGGTTCTGAAATATGGGGGATGGAAAAAGCTACACAGTACTGTGAAAAGATCCACTTGTTTGCCCTTAAGAAATTTTTGTCTGTTGATATGCGAACACCAAATGATCTTGTGTATAATGAATTAGGCAGATTCCCAATAACTATTAACTCTATTGTTCGATGTATTTCCTACTGGTTAAAGTTAGTACAGATGGATGAACACAGGCTACCAAAGAAAGCGTATTTTAATGCTGCTACATTTAGACCAGAAAGGCAAAAGGAACTGGGTAACAAATGTAAGATTATATCTGTTTCAGAATGGTTTTGGGTATGTATGGTTAAAAACCAAGGTGTGGAGATGCAAATGAATTTTTTAGTTTGTTTAAGCAGCGGCTTATCGATTGTAGATGGCAAACTGGCAAGACCATGTGGAAAATAGTGAGCGGTTTTCAATGTATAGAAGATTTTGCGATTACATGCACTGTATTCCAAAATATTTACAATTAGATATGGAGAGACACTTAAAACATATAATGTCATTGTTTCGTTTTGGTGCATCAGACCTTGCTGTTCATTACTATAGATACAGGAATCCTACACCTAATGATCTATTGTGTCCATTTTGTAAGGATACTGAAGAAAACGAAGTTCATTTGTGTCTTATGCTGTCCATTATACGATAAATTAAGAAAAGAATTGATCGCTCCAAAATATTACAGAATAGCAAATGCTTTTCATCTAAATCTATTGTTATCCTCCGTTAATGCAAAAAAAAACTGTGAAAAACCTCTGCATTTACCTGTACAAAGCTTTTAAAGCAAGAGAGTTTGCAATTTCCTAAATTGATTTATAAGTAAGAGTGTAGATAATGAAATGTATAGTTGGTATTTATGTCTTGTTTCTTTCTGCCGAAACTTTGAAGCTCTTGTTTTCTGTAAACACACACCCTTTCTAAGGGGGCGTGGCCCTATTGAAAGGGTTCACACACAAATGCAGACCAGGCGCTCACTTCCAGACTGTTAAATATTTCCATCGTTCACACACATCACAAAGACCATCATATATTTCCATTTTTCGCACACAAGTTCCGTCATATATTTCGATTTGTCATAGACAGTACAGAGACCATTGTGTTTTGCATTTTTTTCATACACAAAGCCTCATATCTATTTCCATTTGTCATAGACATTGAAAAGCTTCCGACCAATCTTTTATCTTCTTTCTTGTCAAAAAGTCTAGAGAAATTAGTCCTCGGTCAATTATCCCAACATCTTCTGAATAGTCTTCTCAGTTTCCACCAGTCAGCATACCGTGCTGGACATGGCACAGAAACTGCTCTCATCCGAATCTTGAATAATATTCTGACATCTCTTGATGACGACAAAGTATCTGCTCTTCTTCTTCTCGACCTGTCTGCTGCTTTCGACACAACTGATCACGATTAATACTCCTGTCACATCCGAGCACAAACGTTGGCATAATTATGTGACATTGCACTAAATGGTTTAGACAGCAGTTCGTCCTTTATTAACGAGAAACGGTCTTCTAAAATGTCATCAAACTTTGGCGTTCCCCAGGGGTCTGTGCGGGGTCCAGTCCTTTTCATAATGTACACAACGCCCCTGACTGAGATCATTAACAGCCATTCTGTTCATCATGAAATGTTTGCCGATGACACTCAACTTGAGCATTCTGACACGCTAGACAGCTATGACAATCTTGTCAAAAATCTCCAAGACTGTGTCTCTGATATCAACAGTGGATGTCTACGAATAAGCTGACTTCAAATGATGATAAAACAGACGCTATCTGGTTATAGAAAACACTCGCAAGTTCAAGACCCCCGTCTTCACCCGCCAACAGTCCTAGGCTCCACTGACATCTCATTTATGCCATTTGTTCGTGACCTTGGCTTCTGTCTCGACTCTGATCTCACCCTGAAACACCACATAGCCAAAATCTGCCCAGCATCCTTTCTCGAACTCCGTCGCATCAGCTCTATCAGACCTTTCCTTACAAAACTGGCCACGAAGACGCTGGCGTCTTCCTGCATTCTGTCAAGACTAGATTATTGTAACGCTCGCCTCCTTGGTGTACCCGCAGCCTTACTTCAGCCACTACAACGTGTTCAAAATTCAGCCGCTCGCCTTATCTTCAAGGTGCCAAAACAGCACCATACTTCGGATCTCTTGAAGAAATTACACTGGCTCAAAATCGAGCACAGATTTCAGCATAAGTCGGCGTGTCTCTCCTATCTCTCTGGTCGGTTAGAAATATATATTCCTACACGTCCCCTCTGTTCTTCCTCTGATGACCGAATTTTTCGAATTCCCTCATATAACCGAAAGCAGCATGGTTCTTGAGCATTCTCATTTTCTGCGGCAACACCCTGGAATTCACTACCGTTACATCTACGTCATGCCCCTTCCTTCCCGACTTTCAAGTCTGCACTTAAAACGTATCTGTTCAAACGCCAGTTGCAGGATACGACATGAAATATTACTAAATTACTACATGTCACTTGCACACTTTGCTCACATAGTGTGTTTATGTATGCAACATTATGTTCCACTGTGTGTGTGTGTGTGTGTGTGTGTGTGTGCGTGCGCGCGTGTATGTGTGTGTGTGTGTGTGTGCGTGTGTGTGTGTGTGTGTGTGTGTGTGTGTGTGTGTGTGTTCTGCTTATATATTTTGAAGATGTTGAATTGTTAAAACTTGTAAAGCGCCCTGTAGCCTACTTGTTAGGATGGGCGCTATAGTAATTGTCTCATTATTATTATATTTTACAAGGTCGTTATATATTTCCGTTTGTTATGAATATTACAAAGACCTCCATATAGGTCCACTTTGTCAGGCATAATTCATAGATTACAACAAATTTTCATTTACCACAAACATTAGAGACAAATCGTACATTTGAGCAAAAACACTTTCCGACTCCGGGTTACTCATGTAACACACATCAGAACACACTGAAACAATCGTACATTTGCGTTCGTCACAAATCTTATCAAAAACCATCATACATTCCATTTTCATATAAAACACATAGCTTATCATCAATTCCCGTAAATCGCACATTACAATAGCATTGTGTATTTCCAGTTGTCATACACATTAAAAAAGAAACCGCCGGACATTCCTGTTTGTCACGTTTGTGTATGATGTCAGTCATGTTTTTTTTTTTTTTTTTTTACAAAGACCATGATTAATTTCAATTACAGTTATGTCATAAACTGTGACCAAAAAGAGTGTAAGAGTTTTCCATGGAAAACAAACAACAACAGGACAATCAGGGGGCCGGAATAGCTCAGTGGTAGAGCGCCGGACTCGCAATCTTAGTGGTCCTGAGGTTGCGGGTTTGAATATCCGCCGGGCCGTTTCGGTACACGGGGATTTTTCCCTCGGAGTTAACGTTGGTTCTGACTCAATTTCCTATACAGTACCTCAAATGAGACTATAAACCCAGATTCCGTGTATGAACGCACGCATAACATCTTGCACACACGTAAAATCCCATCATCAACTTTCGGAAGAGAAGGCCAGTTTGCGGTTGGTATGGATGACACGTTACACATAGCATGCACCTTCCCCGAAGTTAGAGTATGGCTGCCTTAATTGCGGGATGAAAAAAAAAGAAGTCATCATACACACAAAACTCCACTCCCTGTGTTGGGTACATGAGATTAATCCTTGCCTGTCTATACAGGGAGTGTCTGTAGGAGTATCAGGCCTGCGTACGCAGAAATAAAGGAAAGAAAGAAACAGTATAATGGTCCACAAAAGGCAGAAAACACACAGATGATGAAGAAAGACAAGTAAAGCAGTCAAAGAGAGGAGGAAGAAGAAAAGAAAAGCGGGAAGTCACAACCAACCAACCAACTGGCGGAGAAGACTTCCGATTTAGAGAAAGTTGCTTCTTAACCAGAGCAAGGAGAGTGAACATGTGGTCTACACTTAAATAAACTTTTAATTGGGAAAAACACAACAATATAATGCATGTTTATCCATCACTGAAGTCTGTGATTTATTATAGCACTGTTTAAGAAAGACAGACAGGCAGACAGACAGACAAACGGACTGACGGACGGACAGATGAAAAAGAAAATGTTATCGAGGCGGAGTGTCAGAAGCAGATAGATAGATAGACAGATTGATAGATAGACAGATTGACAGATACTCTATAAAAAACACATCGCCAATGACTCGTCACCAAATAGCCTCAAACTCAGAAATCAGACAGAAGCATCGTAAAGACAGGAAGTCAGCATCAGCAGGGAAAGTCAAACGGTTACAATTAATTTTACAAGGCAGCGACAAAAAAGTAAGCGACACGCTTACAAAACAACAAAAAAAAATAAGCAACACGTCAGCTACTGAGTGGGCTGGAGTGAAATTATGTATACAACAAAAAAAAAAAGAAAGATGCGAAACATCCAAGAGAGCGAGATGAAGTCAGGCCAGTGGAAAAGAGAGACAGATGCGGTGAATCGATGAAACAAACGGAAATGCACTGCAGTGGGGTTGGCTTTACCTGGCAGAATCAAGAGAGTTGCCTAAAAAAAAATGACACAGTTGAATAAATACAACCAAAACCCAGGCAAGAAGGATCAGCACGACACACGTACAGGATTATAAGTTAAAAACGCAGCCAAGCGAGGCAAAGTCAAATTCAAAATGTCAGACTTAAGCAGTCCATTGAGCAAGGCTGTCCAAAGAAGCAGCGGATATGACTGACCATCCTAGTCCAAGGAACATGTTCAATGCCTGGGGAACCGCATCGGTTGTTTTCTTCCCACCGAAGTCCTTCGTGTTGTGCACTGTGGTTGTGAGAAACCGATGATACTGAACTGCTTCTCTCTCTCTCTCTCTCTCTCTCTCTCTCTCTCTCTCTCTATATATATATATATATATATATATATATATATATATATATATATATATATATATATATATATATATATATATACATATATATATATATATATATATATACACACACACACACACACACACACGCACACACGCACACACGCATCTTGTACTGCAAATAAAAAAAAAAAAAAGAAAAGAAATAAAGAAGTCCAAATTCCAGCACCCTGCTCAACGTCCAGCAGTGAAGAACCCGTCTCCCCAGATTCAGGAAGGCGAAGACCTTCTTCTCTCCACCGTTTTCTTCGAGGCCGATTTGAAACTCATTCTCCGCAGGGTGACATCTCCCCCAGTGGTGATGGCCGAGTTCTGTCGGATGGTACACGCGCGCCTATGACAGTGACCCCACTGGTCCCGTTTGGCCAGGGAGGACGCGGGAAGGGCGCACGTGCCTGGCGACGAGCAACACGTGCAGAGACATGTCTTCAAGGGAATCGGGGAGTGTGAAGGAAGGGTCGTTCCGGCCGACTGGGGCGAGAAGTGACATACCATGACGGAACGAGGAGAGCTGGAGGGTCGGCTGAGGTCTGAGACCAGGTCATCGGAAGGAAACAGAGGAGACGGGGAGCGTCGCCACGCGTACTGCTCCAGCTCGATCTCCGCTGCGTCTACAACGTCCGTGAAGAGCTTGACCGCGGCTTGGGTCCGCATCGCCTTTCCCCGCTGTGGACTCGCTGCCCGGTAGTCGCCGCACCTCCCGTCAGGGCTGTGCCTCTTCGGGGACAGCTGCACCAAGGCGCCAGCGAGGAGGCGCCGTAGTCAGAAGGCGGACTGAGTGTTGAGAACGGAGGTGTCGGTGGGCGAGGCCTTCCACAGGGTGCTGTTCAAGTTGTGCATGGCGGAGGACTGCTCCATGCGCGTGTATCATCATCTTCTTGAAGCAGCCCAGCAGGTAGTGCTTGTAGTACTTGCGGAACTGCGAGCTGAGGAAGTAGAGGGCGAACGGGTTGACGCAGGAGTTGAGGTAGGTCAGGCAGAAGCCCAGGATCTTGAAGTAGTGCCAGAACTCGTTGTAGTAAGAGTCGTCGAAGAAAGAACCACAAGAGGTAGACGTGCCGCGGCAGCCAGCACAGGATGAAAATGATGACGAAGCTGAGGACGATGCGGGCCACCTTCTTCCGGGCCGCCGTCTGCCGCTGCTGGTTCAGACTGCCAATCTTGCCCTCGCAGGGCATCTTCTTGCCGCTGCGCACCAGAGTCTTGGCCATCATCAGGTAGAACCAGGCGATCACCACCACGGGCACGGCGAAGAAGACGACGAAGCGCAGCACGAAGTAGACCTTTGGCACCAGCTGGTCCTCGCTGACCAGCCAGTCCGGGAAGCTGCTGCAGATGCGGATGTGGTAGGGAGGGTGGTGCAGGCGCGTGCTTTCCGTGCTCAGGATGGCGTCTGGCAGAGCCAGCACTAAGGCCAGGACCCAGATGGAGAGGGACACCATCACTGTTCTGGTCTGCGACTGAAACAGGAAGCACGGTCATATTGAGAATGGTAATGATAATAATGATAATGATGATGATAACAATAATATAACAATAACAGCAATAATGATACTAATAACAATAATGATCATTATAATAATAATAATAATAATAATAATAATAACAGTAAATATAACAGAGAAGAAATGCTCATAGCTCGAGGAGTACAAAGATGCCAAGGATGATGCAGAAGTGGATAATTCGTCAAAGGTTGAGAAAGAAGGTGATGTGGAGGGGATTCAATATAGTCAACATCCGGGCGGAAAAACACTCACCCAAATATCCTTCTCACCCCCCTCTGTGTGTGTGTGTGTGTGTGTGTGTGTGTGTGTGTGTGTGTGTGTGTGTGTGTGTGTGTGTGTGTGTGTGTGTGTGTGTGTGTGCGTGTGTGCGCGCGCGCACGTGCGTGTGTGTGCCCTCCCATTTTTTCCATTCAAAACCACTTTTGCATTCCAGCTACCACCTTTCCACCTACCTACTTTCTCATGTGATAAAGAAAGAGAGAGAGAGAGGACAGAGAGAGAGAGAGAGGGGGGAAGCAGACAGATAGTAGCCAAGACAGAGACAGAGAGATGGAGAGTTGTATCTATAAATATTTCTATGTGTATATATATAAACAGCACAATGTTTCTCTTTTTCCTTCTTCTTTTCACACACACACACACACACACACACACACACACACACACACACACACATCTCCCAGCCCCATCCCAGACCATCCACCTTCCCTTTCCACCACCCCAACCCCCCAACCCCTCCACACACACACACACACACACACACACACACACACACACACACACACACACCTACGCCCCCACCCATCTCCTGTCCACCTGTTCCCTAAGGTTCAAGCCATGGACAGTAAATCAAGTGGAAGAGCTTCCATTTGTAGCTGTTTAAAGAGTTGGTGGTGGTGGTGATGGATCGGTATGTGAAGTTTTTGTCCTACATACCCCCCTCCCCCCCTCACTCTCCTGTCTCGTTCCTACCTCCCCGTCCGCCTCCCTCCACCTTCGCTCCCCCCCCCCCCCCCCCCCCCTCTCGCTCCATCTCCACCCCCTTCCCTTCACCTCACCTTGCCCTTGTGCTTGCCCAGGGGGTCGGTGATGGCCCGGTAACGGTCCACGCTGAGGGCGGTGAGGGTGAAGACGGTGACGCCCAGGGACCAGGTCTGCAGGAAGTGGTTGATCTTGCAGGCCAGAGCCCCGTAGGGCCAGCTGGAGAAGGTGTAGACGGTGGAGGTCAGGGGCACCGAGATGAGGATGAGCAGCAGGTCGCCCAGGGACAGGCTGACGATCAGCAGGTTGGGCACGTTCCGCATCACCTGGTGGGGGGAGGAGAACAAGAGGTGGGGCGGAGTTGAAGACTTTGCAGGGATGAGAGGATGGAAGCCGGGGGAGGGGGGAGGGGGTGGAGATTGAGAGAGGATGGGGAAGGAGAGGGGGGAAGAGGAGGTGATGGGGAGTGTGCGGGGGGGGGGGGGGGGGGGGGATCGTGAGGGAAGAACCCTTCCAAGGACGGTCAGGATCTTGGGGATAGTATGCGTTGCTTGGGGGAAAAAGAGAGGAAAGGAATGGCGCAGGGGGTACGGGTGGGGTGAAAGCGCGGAGCAGGGCAACAGAAAACCAAAAAAAAAAAAAAAGAGAGAGAGAGAGAGAGAGAGAAAGAAAATTTCAGTGAGGGAGGGAAGAAGATAGCAAGCGAGAAGTAACCAAAGGGGAGTTGGTGTTGTTGTTGTTTTAATAGAGAAAAAAAAGTAGAACAGGAGGGAAGAGTGGGCAAAAGTGGACGTACAATGAAAGCAGAGATAGAGGGAGAGGGGGGGAAGAAAGGAATGAAGGAAGAATAGAAAAGAATGGGTGTAGTGGCTAGCGACTAGACAACAAGAGGAAAGGAAGATAAAAGAATTTTCAAAATGGAGGAGGGAGGAAAGCAAGATGCAAGAGAGGAAAGAAGAGACAGGAGTTGAAAAAAAAAAGTAGATAGGAAAGGGAGGAAAGACAAACAGAAGGGAGAAATAAAGAAGTAGAGATGTTAGAGGGGGAGGGGGTTACGAAGAAGGAATGAAGGGTAAAGAAGAGTGTTCAGAGACAGGCTGCCTATCAGGTGGCTGGAATCAGAGAAAGGAAGACTGTGGACAACGAGAGAGAGAAATGAAAGCAGGGGAACTCGGAACTGGGAACATTTTATTCATAACAGGCCGCGGCCCCTTAGGAAGAGGTGTGTGAACAATATATAAGCGATCGTAATGAAAAACTAAGAATACAAAGAGTAGAATTCGTTAACAAATGCCAATAATCAAACACGGAAAGAAAAACAAAAACAAATGAAAAACATATTTCTAAGGTGTTACCAGTTCTCTTAGCTTAAATACGATATACAGGTACAATGAGAAATTTGTACATCGTGAGACCTATGTGAAGACATTAGCAAGCGAAGTTTGAATGTTGAAGGTTGTCGATAATAGTCAGCTTTTATAAAACTTTCACTAGTGTTTCTGAGTGCTGGAAAGCAGAAGGACAGAAGCAGAGAGGGAGTGAAGAATGGAGAATTGATGTTGACAGAAAAGAAGTGGCTTTCAACCACTACAAGGACAAGCCGCTGATTGGAAGCTCGCGAATGATCTGTGTCACCTGGAAAAAGGACCGAAGAAAAAAAAAGAGAAGGGAAGTAAGCAGAGAATAAAAGGGAGGGAGAGAGGGGGCAGGGGGAAGTCGAGAGGCAGGGGGCAGGGGGGGGGGGGGGGGGGGGGAGAGGAGAAGGAAGAACAGGGAGGGCGGACGTTTTCCACAGACATATCGATAGATCGGGAAGTTGCGCAAATTCCACGTCATCGGAGACAAAGAGGACACAACACTGTGACGTTTGGTGAGCGAGACGTGAGAAAGCAGGAAGGCAGAGAGGAAGCTAAGAGGGGGCTGCAACAGTCAGGGTGGGAGTGAAAGAGGGGTTGAAGGAGGGGGGGAGGAAACTGTCCAGACTCAGGTCTGACAATCAGGGAAGCGTGGAGAGGATGTAGCATTACCTGGACAGGGGGAGGGGAGATAAGGGGGAGAGTCGAGGGAGTTAGGGAAGCGGGAAAGAGAAAAGAGAGGAGGAGGAGCACAGAAAGCGAGGGCGGGATGAAAGAAGGTTTTGGTGAGTTTTTTTTTTTCCTGGGCAGGCTGACGATAGAGACTGGGCAGGCTGACGATAGAGACTTTTTTTTCCCTGGGCAGGCTGACGTTAGAGACTTTTTTTTCCCTGGGCAGGCTGACGATAGAGACTTTTTTCCCTGGGCAGGCTGACGATAGAGACTTTTTTTTTTTCAACTCATCTAAAGCAGTTATCCCTAGGCTGAGGGATGAGACTTTTTTTGTTACGTCGCCTAGGCTGCAAGAGAAAGAGGAAGAGAGACGTCGATAGCGACAGAGAAAGACACAGACACACACAGACAGAGAGAGAGAGACAGCGAGAGAGAGAGACAGCGAGAGACAAAGATAAAAAGGGCAGACGCAAAGAGAGACACACAGAGACAGCAGAGACAGGCAGACAGATAGACAGACAGACGGACAGACAGACAGACAGAGAGAGAGAGAGAGAGAGAGAGAGAGAGAGAGAGAGCACATACACGTGCGAGCACACACATGGACATAAACACACACGCATGCGCGCTAACACACACGCGCGCGCGCGCGCGCGATATCTTGCACACACACACACACACATTCTCTCTCTCTCTCTCTCTCTCTCTCTCTCTCTCTCTCTCTCTCTCTCTCTCTCTCTCACACACACACACACAACACACACACACACACACACACACACACACACCACTCACTTTGTTGCGCGCCACAATGAACATCAACGTTCCGTTGCCGATCAGCCGATGATGAAAATCAGGCCGAAGACGGCGGGCACCGCGATAGCCTCGTGGTACGGCTCGACAGCCCAGAGAGGCACGTAGAGAGTGTCGTTGGTAGCACCGGACATTGTGACGTTGCTGCTGACCATCTTCGCGCGGAAGAAATGGTGCTAATGAGCGACGCTTGGGTCACCGACTTCTGAGGCATCTGCTGCATTGCCTTTTTTTTTTTTTTTTTTTTTTTTTTTTTTTTTTTGCGTCGAGTGCCAGGTGGATTCAGCGTCCGTTCTTTAACAGCATTCAGCTGATTGTGTCCCTGGTGAAAAAAAAAGAAAGAAAGAAAGAAAAGGAATGTTCAGTTAGTGTATGAAATAAGTCGACATTACCGATGATATAAGAAATACGGTGAGATGTGGGAGGAGGTGGGGACGGGAAGGCAGTCAAGGGATGAAAGACGAAAGCATGAGGAGGAAGACATGAGAGAGAGAGAGAGAGAGAGAGAGAGAGAGAGAGAGAGAGAGAGAGAGAGAGAGACAGACAGACAGACAGACAGACAGACAGACAGACAGACAGAGACAGACAGAGAGACAAGACAGACAGACAGAGTCAGACAGAGAGACAGAGACAAGACAGACAGACAGAGTCAGACAGACACACAGACAGAGGAAGAGAGAGACAGACAGACACAGAGAGAGAAAAACAGACACAGAGAGACGGACAGAGAGAGAGAGAGAGAGAGAGAGAGAGAGAGAGAGAGAGAGGGAGGTGTTGGGAGCTGAGAGAAAGGGGAAGCGAAGGAAGGAGAAAATGGGAAAAGACGGGGAGGGGGGGGGGGGGTGAAGGGTACAGAGGAAGGGGCGGGGAGGGAAGAAAAGATTTGGGTGGTAATGAAAGGGGGAGGGGGAGGTGAAGAGGGTGAAAAAGAGGAGAGGAAAAAGAGAGAGAGCCAGAGGGGGGGGGGGGGGGGCGAGAGAGAAAGAGAGAATATGTGTTGTGTGTGTGTGTGTGTGTGTGTGTGTGTGTGTGTGTGTGTGTCTGTGTGTGTGTGTGTGTCGTGCGTGTGTCTGTCTGGTCTGTGTCTGTGTGTGTGTGTGTGTGTGTGTGTGTGTGTGTGTGTGTGTGTGTGTGTTGTGTGTGCGTGTGAAGTGTGAAGTGTTATTCCGTTTCACTTTCTGCTCGCCAAGAAGAGTGGTGTGTGTGTGTGTGTGTGTGTGTGTGTGTGTGTGTGTGTGTGTGTGTGTGTGTGTGTGCAGTCGAACACGTGTTACCATGACATAAAACAGAAACCAGACAACAAAAAAAAAAAGCCATGAAAAGGACTTTGCAAATAACAAACCCGAATTATTTCTCTCTCTCTCTCTCTCTCTCTCTCTCTCTCTCTCTCTCTCTCTCTCTCTCTTTCTCTAAGTGTGTGTGTGTGTGTGTGTGTGTGTGTGTGTGTGTGTGTGTGTGCAAACTCCAGATTTACCCACACAAAAAAGGTCAAGAGGCAAACAAACACTCACAATCCTTTTGTGTGCAGGATCAAACAGATGCAAAAAAGGCGAACTGTGGCTTCTTTTTCATGACGGTAACTGATTACAAACACCATCACTTTTTGTCTGAAACCTTCATTTTGTCACCATGTGAAAGGAAAATATCACTCTGAAAGACGACGCCAAGTTTATAGATAAAGACCCGTACTAAAAAAAAAAATTAACAGTTCCAGCAGTGTATCTTCCTCACAATTCTGACAACACTCTGTAACTTCTGTACAGCATGGAGCACGAAGAAACGTCCAACAAGAATTTGACACAGATGAACAGTCTGGCAGTGAGGTTCCCACAGCAAGACTGCTCCCCAGACTAAACTCTTGACGAGCAAAGTCAGTCCAATAACTTCACAGTGTTCTCGCAGACAGACAGCCAATGTCGTTTACCGACAGCTTGGGAATTGTGGCGAATGAAGTTGAGCGACCTTTATACGCAAGCCCGGAGGAACGGGCAGCGCATGATTATGGAAGGGACTATCGCGCAGGCGCGAAAACTGCGCGTGCATTGCGCGCGTGCATTGCCTCTGTGATGATGTCAGTCGCGACCGCTTTTGTCTACTTCTTGAGGCAGGAAAGAGCTAGGTCCGAGACAAAAGCGAGTTCACTGGATACGAATTTTCCCCTACTGTTTCGTATTTTTCCTCTTTCTCTATGTTTTGATTTCAACCATCATTCCTCGTCTCCTAGACCCTTTGCCATCTTTCACTGCTCTGCTGACCTCAGTACATTTTCCCCTATTTTTTTTTTTTTTTACTATCCTTTTCCATTTGCCTTTACCTTTCCTACGTTCTTTCCTTTTTCTTAAGTTTGTTCTGCTTTTTCTTAAGTTTATCTACCCTGTAATTGTCTTTCTTTGCCTGTCTTTTTTCTCTTTTTCTCTTCCCTTTTCCGCTCTTTTCTCCTTTTCGTCACTTTTCCCAACATGTTTAACCCCCACTTGCTTTTTTCTTACCTTTTCCTGCCATTCAGTACTTTTCCATATACTATGCGACCCCAACAATCGATGATTCACTGCATAATACATTACTATCATGAGTAGAAATGCGGCTGTGAAAATAAAATCCAAAGGTAAATTTCCTTTTCAGACTCACGTGTGAATGTTCATTAACAAATCATGATTGACTGGGAGAGTGAAAGCAGGGCAAAAGGTAATGTGGCAAATTTTAGGAGAGTTGGCGGTGGGGCGGAGTAACTGACATGTCGATTATGTTTGCATGTTGAACTTTCTAAACTGCAGATTATTCTTGAGCAAAGATTTCCAGGAGACAAAACTACACCTCGTGCATGTTTTTAAAGGTGTAATTGTTTCCCCTGATTCGACTGGTCCTGTCACATGTAGAAACTGGGCAGACAGACAGTAGTGCGTGGTAACCTGGTCTGTCTGCTCCCATCCCAGCACATGAATGTTGCAGTGTCTTACTGTCGTCAAATCAACAGACTTCTCTCTTGTACCCAAGGTGTGAACTGGCCCTAAAAATCCTATAATACAATTCATCGGCTCTCCATCACAGGCCCAGTCTCCCGAAATCTTACCTAACAATTGTCTTACCCGCGTAGGGCTTTACGATATGATGAGGCAGTTTAAAAATATCTTGAAATGTCACTGGTTCCTCTCCAAGGATTTCATTGAGGCCACTCTCCTTGGAACGGACTTTCAAAATCACGAAGCTAGCTCGTCTACTTCGCACTCTCAGCAATCCCAACTTTGTTCTTAATGACCCGATCTTTTCGTCAGCGGTCCAAGACGAGAATCTCGCCGAGACAGACACCATGGACACACACACACACACACACACACACACACACACACACGTCATTGAATGTTTGATTATGCTGTGTCTACCACGCTCATTGAAAATTAGCACACACGTAAAATCCGCCGTTGTTTCGGCTGAATCTTACAAACCACTACGTCAGGCACGTGCGACCACTAAAACTGGGTGGAAGATAATGCGTTCTCTCTTACCAGACGTCCAGACATCGAGAGACAAAACACAAATCCTTTTGTGTGCTGGATGGGTCAGTGATTCAAGTGTTGATAGATGGAGGTGGGGGTGGGGGCGGGGTGGGTGTGGGGGTGGGGACTCAGGAGAAAGAATTTCTGGATTATCATAGGCTCGGAGAATGGAGACGGAAGAAGGGGCATCGATTGGTTTGAAGGTGCTGGATGTCAGGGAAAACGGAGTGCACAATACTCATTTCTTTGTGTATGCTGCTCTTATCATAGTTATTAATATTCAGGCTACCATTGCCGACTCGACAGAGAACCTAAGCCGCCCTGGAGGTGAGAAAGACGGGCAAGCAAAATGAAATGTACGTTAGCGCACACACGGCCGACTTTACACCATGTTGTATTGTAAGGAGCACACTGTCGAGTTTTTCATCCACTCAGTGGATGTGTCTTTGGGACACTATCTCAAATTTCCTGACCAACACTGCAGGTTTCTGTATCTCTCGGGCCTGGTTGACGCCGGGATACATGAAGAAGGTTAAGCGTAGAGTACAGCCTTGCCATGCAGTTTGAAACTAGAATGGAAATCCACAGCATCATTCTCATTCTCATCGATCAGCATTTCAAAGGAATAAGTCTCAAATTCTGTGACCCTTTATTCCCTGCTGTCATAGTGAGATTAGTTTTGATTGCCTCTCCACGTCTATGCTCTTGGTTTGGTTCTGACGTGGTCACTGGTATCCACATATACATGAAGACCGTCGTTGGATGGATGTTGGAGCACCCTATTAAGGGACTCTCACTCCATCTGACTCCAAATTGAGTTGTCTACAGCGTTTTCCTCTTCGTCTCCCTTACCTCATCTCCGTGATGAGTGAACAGGGCGAGACCAGACGTTCTCTTCTGCTGCCGAAAACAATTGAATCCAGTGAACAGAACGAAGCAAAACAGCAGGAAAAACAATTCTAGGGAGGGCTTTAATGCAGAAAAGAACCCTCCTACCTGAGGGACGTGTTTCCGCCCTGAACTCCTGACGCTGTAAAGGGACTGGGTCACATCCGGGTCATGACTCACGTCTTTCTGCTGGCAGTTGCACAGTGAGGTAACTACAGGAGGAAATCTAAACAAATCTTGACAAGTTTTTATCACAACTCCGCCATACAACGTGGACAAACAAACCACAAGACGAAACACTTTACAACCATCTCAGGAACTATGTTTGCGATCAGCAACTGAGTTGTCTATAGCTTCTTCCTCTTCGTCTCTCTTACCTCCGTGATGAGTGAATGGGGTGAGATCTGTTCTGCTGGATTGAATTGTCTTCGATAGCAGAAGAGAACGTCTGATCTCCCTCTATTCACTCAGCACGGAGGTAAAGGAGACGAAGAGGAAGAAGTTGTAGACAGCTCAGTTTCTGACTGCAAGCGTAGTTCCTTAGATAGTGTTTTAGCTTCGCTTTTGTGTCACCTCGAGGAGATCCAACTGGAAACTCTTTTGGCTGTCTCTGACATTGCGTTTAGGGTTCTAGTCTTCTTATCAGAAATCGCGAGCTGTTTCATGAGATCGTAGGTTAAAGAGCCTACAACCCCACTTGCTCAGACCTCTGTGACGAGAACTTGAGCTCGGAAGCTGAATTCCCTGAAGATTCTCAGTCTTTGAGATGTGAACTGGCTCCATTCCGCTTTCATACGGCACTGTGAGTTCAATCAGAATCATGTCTTTGTGGCCTGAGTTGAGAACAATATTCAGCATTCTGCCACTCTTCATGGTGATCTCTGAAAGCTTTCTCCCATTTGTGGACAGCATTGTGCCACTTTTCATGGTGATCTCTGGAAATTGTCTCCCGTTTGTGGACAGCGTTGTGCCACTTTTCATGGTGATCTCTGGAAATTGTCTCCCGTTTGTGGACAGCATTGTGCCACTCTTCATAGTGATCTCTGGAAAATTGTCCCCCGTTTGTGGACACAGTTTTGTACAGGAGACTGCAATGCACATCATGGTACACCATAATATACAACAGTACAATTATCGGCCTTGGGGTACTATGATAGACAACGGGACCGTCTGGGATTTTCAGTTCGTTCCTGCGTAGCAAGACAGAGATTCATTAATGAGAAGAATCTTCAGTGCAGACCACTGTAAAAGCACAATCATTCAGTTACAGGGCAGTTACAGAACGGTGAGGCAGCTTTGAAACACTTCAGAATACTACACAGCAAGGCTCGATCCGATACAACACCCACACGGTACAACCCAGCACAGTTGTGACATTATACAATTGAATACCATATAATGACTGACATGTCTCAAAACAATAGTGCGCTAGAGTTTTACACAACTCAGCCCTGTGCTACATGGTACGGTGCACTTACACAAGGCCTGGCACCGACGTTACCAAACCAGTTAGAGATCTTTGAACTCTACCCCGTCCCCACCCCCCACCCCTGCCCTCCCCCTCTCTCCTTGCACCCCCCCCCCCCCACCCCTGCCCCTCGCCACCCTCTCCCCTCCTCTTTGCCAATCAGACAACAGAAGAAAACAAAAAGACAAGTCGTGCAAATACACGGAA
>JADBJO010000111.1:224561-232061 GCA_016801955.1 Conus betulinus
GAGAATTTTGTTGTCAGTTCTCACAGGATTTTTTTTTCTTGTTTTTTTTAATTTAAGTGAGCAATGCTCCATGTTTATCCCTGGCAGTAGTCGGGTATTGATGTGATCTGTGTTTTGATCAAACGTAAATGAGGTTTTCTCTGAGGAAGGCGAAAATGCCAAAACGGTAGAAAAGGTGATTCACCTTGTTTTGTCTTTTGTTTGTTTGTTTTCTTGCTGTAACACACACAACACACACACACACACACACACACACACACACACACACACACACACATACATACATACATACATACATACATACATACATACATACATACATACATACATACAAACATACATACATATATGTATGTATATGTATGTATGCGTGTATATGTGTGTGTGGAGAGAGAGAGAGAGAGAGAGAGAGAGAGGAGAGAGAGAGAGAGAGAGAGAGAGAGAGAGAGAGAGAGAGAGAGAGAGATTTCACACTTATCCCTGCCTGCACTCTTGGTGTTGATTAATGGGAAAGATAGTACCCAGATCTTGTCTGCTATTTTTGTGTCAGGTCTTTGACCGTCTCCAATGCCTTTCGGTCTTCTTCTCTCAGCTTTCGTCGACGCCAGAATATTGCTACTTCATACAGTCTTGTCTGCGTTCTTTACAATTCTTTATTTCTATTTTTTTCTTTTTGTCTTTTTGTTGATTTGCCTGTATTCTTTCGTTCCATCGGTGCTAGGATTTTTGTTATTTAGTTTACTGTTTGTCCGACGGTGCCTTTTTGTCTTGAGATCTGTTTTCGTCACACAGGTCAAGGTGTTCCGTGGTGACTCGGGGTTATTTCTCTTGCTGTTGTTTACCCAGTATCTGGCTGGACGTCTCTGTCATTGGTCTGTGTGTTTATAGACTAATACACAGACGGAGATGGGATTAACCTCGTTTTCTCTAAATCCAGACGTTTGATGCAGATGGATATATACATAGATAAATAGACGGATAGACATATAGATATACAGGCATAGATAGATAGATAGATAGATAGATAGATGGATGGACAAATAGATCGATAGATAGATAATTTGTGAATGAGATAAATATATAGATGTAAAGGAGTCACTAAGGTTCTATTTTTTTTCTTTAAATCCGTTCTTTTGTTGCAGATAACTAGATAAACAGGTAGGATTGATCGATGCGAACGAGAGAGACAGACAGAAAGACAGACAGACAGACACAGAGAAAGAGAGACAGGTAGATCTATCTATCTGCCTGATAGATAGATAGATAGATCTACCTGTCTACCTCTACCTGTCTACGGATAGATAGGTCTGTCATCGAGGGCCACCTTGTTTTCTTTAATAAATGCAGTCCTTTGTTGCGGATAGATAATAAGAGGAAGATAGATGGACGGACAGACAGACAGACCGTTAGCCAGACAGAGACAGACAGATACAGAGAGACGGACAGACACACCGACAGATAGACAGACACACAGACAGACAGGCAGGGACACAGACAGACAGATATTCAGAGAGATGTGAGGTTCATCCTGTTTGCTGTAAATCCAGTCTTCTGTCGCTCAACGCTTACTAATGACCAGGGGTAATCATTACTACACACGTCAATCCCGTGCCAATGACCTGAACATTAAGAAAGTAATTTTTTTAAGAAAGAAAAAAAAGTAGTTGTTGTTATGTGTGTTCGTCTTTCAGGCAAGTGAGAGAGTCGAGTCTGTGTATTGAGACTTTCTTCAAAGGGAGGGAAGGGGAAGGGGAAAGGCTGAGGGCGGGTGCTGAAAAGGTCGATTCAGTGCTGAAAAGGTCGATTCAGTGCTGAAAAGGTCGATTCAGAGCGGTCAATCCACTTCAAAACACTGCCCACTGGAGAAATGCTGGACCGGTACATTTCTTAGATCATTTTTTTTTTCGAGGTTCCATGCCATGACTGCAGATGAGATGGAGGGTTTCTATTTAGCATTTGAAAATCAGCAACACGAAAGGAACGACTATTAACCACCCTAGCACAGCATTTCGCGCAACGGACTGATGACTGAATGGCCATTGGGTTTAAAATCCATTAATTACCATCGTATGGGGACATTTTGGCCGCAGCAGGCTCATACACATCAGTATGTGTGTCGCGGGGTCACAGGAGAATTTGATAATGGTGGCTGACTGGATTTTTGGCTTTTTGTTTTTTGTTTGTTTGTTTGTTTGTTTTTGATTTTGTTTTATTTGTTTTGTTTTGTTAGGCTTTACTGCATGAAAAGCGCTTTGTTTTCAACAACATGTTCAGGTCAGTTTGGTTGTGACGGTCTTCGTTTAAGCTATACTATGTTCATCTTTTGGATGTAATGTCCGAATCAAACGCGTTTGCCTGCAGGAGGCTGGGCTGTTCTAACTGCCACTGCAGGGCTATAAGACTTGATCCTGGAGCAGGAGTGATCACCCCGACTAGGCGGAACCCCGGGTGGCAGTGCAGATAGGGGAACGCTCCAGGTACGAGGGTTAAGTGCGAGAAAAGTCAGGCTTGCTTGGTCGGATAAGCAGTCCCGGTCCAAATGGCGATGTTCCTAGCAGGGTGGGGCGGGACAGCAGAGGGGCACTGTGGTCTCCACTGAAATGCCCCATACGTCCAATGACAGGACCATCATGCGATCAAGAGCCGCGCTATAAGCTCTCAGCCCCGAGGAAGGAGACCCCAATGAAAACAAACCACCTCCAGTTACGAGCAAAATAGCCGGGTCTTGTCAGCCCAGAAAAGCAACCCGTCTAGGAGAGCGTTCACACTGATATCAAAACAAGCCGAAGTCGGATGTGCTGGTCCTGACTTATCAAGGGCATAACAGCAGCACAACGCATCTCCACTCACATGACAGACAACCGTAAGATGTGATCACTGTCATCTTGCATATGTGAGGGGTCTGCACGGGTCGCGCGGATCAGCTGTAGCCTTCTCTCTGACTTTCATGTACTGGTCTGCAGGAATGAGCAAAATGTCTCTTTGTTGGTTTTGTTTGTTAGTTTGTTTGTTTGTTTGTTTTCTGGGGGTGTTGTTGTTGTTGTTTTGTTTGTTTGTTTGTTTGTTTGTTTTTGTATGTGACGCTTAGTCTATAATATTATGTAATTGTTTTTTTTTCCTACGAATTAGGAGCTATTAAGAAGGCTGACGATGTTTACACGGTAAACATACAACCGAATATTTTCCAAATAAAACGACAGTTGGATAATGACCACAACAGTACTCCAGCTTTCCGACCTATGTTCTCTGCTACTCTTCCTTTCCCCTGTGGTGGCTATAGATGAGAGTGACAGACAGACAGACAGACAGAAAAAGACAGACAGACAGACAGAGACAAAGGACAAAGTCATTCTTTGTCCTACATGGAAAGTACTTAGCCTAAACGAGGTCGTGTGTTTCAAAATATTTAATCCACTTTTCTCTCTGGAAACTGAAGGCATTAGAGTGCATTTCTATCCTCAGTTGTTCTCTTGTATGTCCTGCATCGTTCAACGACCCTTTTAAGCCTTCAAAATGGTGTCTGATTTTTATTTTGAACTTTACATTTTTTTTTAATCCTAATCTTTTTTTTTAATCGTTTGTACTAATTCCCAAACACTGTCTTTCAGAGTCTATTTTCCATAATGATACTAATCTTAGTGCATTATTTCATATTTTCCCTTTTACTGGACGTGTATCTATTTTTTTTTAAAGGACACGTGTGTCATGAGGGTAGTTTCTCTTTCGCTTTCCTGGAAATTTTTTTTTCTTTTTCCGGGAACCAGTAGCAGACCTGATGAGTTCCTCATACAGTGAAACAGCTGTCACTTGCGGATTTTTTTTTTTTTTTTTTTTTTTTTTTAAGGATCAGTTGACGGAGACTTCACAGGGGACGGGGGCTCTTTCTCCTTCTTTCCCTTTAAAGGCAAATGTGTCAGGGGAAGGCATGCATGGATAGCAAGACGGATTGTTGCACGTCGACCTCACTTTCATAAAACTGATGGCTCTAACACCATCTCTATCCATCTCATATCTAGCTAGCTAGCTGTCTGTCAGTCTGTCTATCAGTCTATCTATCTATTTATCTGTCTATCTATCTATAAGTCTGTCTGTCTATCAATCTATCAATCTATCTATCTATCTATCTGTCTATTAATCTATCTGTCTAATTTTCCATCTATCTACCTACCTGTTTATCTATCTATCTGTCGGTATGTCTGTCTGCTGTCTTATCATCTATCCATCTAACTCTGTCTATTTGTGACGAAACGCTTGACAAAAACCATCCGATCGGTCCTACTAAAACACCAAACCAAAGAATAGATTTCAAATCTATGCCCACTCCCACTCTCAACCCCCCCCCCCCCCCCCCCCCCCCCCCCCCCCCCCCCCACCCCCCCCCCCCCCCCCCCCCCCCCCCCCCCCCCCCCCCCCCCCCCCCACCCTTCGAATTTCTCAACCCCCCCCCCCCCCCCCCCACCCCCCCCCCCCCCCCCCCCCCCCCCCTCCCCCCCCCCCCCCCCCCCCCCCCCCCACCCCCCCCCCCCCCGACCCCCCTTCCCCTTTCTCCCCCTTAGAACGGTGTGAGTCCCATAGCTTCGACTATCTGTTACAACGGAAAAAAAAACTTGCGTCACGGTAAACGCGTGACCTGCTCACGGTAAACGCGTTCTTGACCGGCCCACGTTCCCACCCCCCCCCCCCCCCCCCCCCCCCCCCCTCCCCTCACTCTCATTCCCCACGTGGGGCGAGATTGCGCCGCACCGTCTCACCCCCCCCCCCCCCCCCCACTTCGACCCCATGACACAAAGGCATGTTGCCGGTCTCTCCACCGCCACCACCTCCACTCACCCCCCCCCCCCCCCCCCCCCCCCCGTGAAACCATCCCGTGAAACAAAGGCATGTTGGGCACGCTCTCCACGCCACCACCAACCCCCACCCCCACCCTCCTCCACTGGAGCCACATGCGGCTGTAATTGACACAGTGGCAATCGTCAAAACCTCCCTTCTCCACCCCACCCCCCCCTCCCCTTCACACCTACACGTGCTGAAGGACACCTATACGGACGATAACTTAACTGGTGCTGATTAGGTTCAAAACAATTTCCGAGGCGATTGGTGACAAGACTAAATCCCTCCCCCTCTCACCCCTGATGGGTGAATGGCAGGTTGTCAAAATCTGATTCGGCAAGTGAGAAATTCATATACCAGACACCCAGAGTCTCAACTTCACTGACCCCTCAGGACTGCCTGTAGTCAATAACAGAGGAAGACAAAGAGACGATTAGGGACGGCCTAGTACTCCTTGACCTCCAGTCTCTTTCACTGTTCATCCCAGGAAAAGTGAGTTGGAACTCAGAAAATGTTTTACATTTTTGAATCTATGTATTGATTTTATGTATGCTGTATGTGTTAACATTGTAACTTGTACAAATGCTTAGCAACATTTATCAAACTGACAAATGATTATTCTGTGTAGTAGTTGCTTGCCATCATAGGGCAAAAGCTCTCTCCCAGTGGTTATGATTCTTTGTTACCAATCTGACCACTGTCTCTGTGTGTGCACCTTGGCTTTTGCCAGTATGCAGTTCTGTCTGTTAAGATAATTAAATGATTATCTTTGATCAGGAAAACAGTATGCCTGTGCTAGGTGAAAAAAAACTGCTACTCTGATTTATAAATACTGGTAATTGTTGGAATGATTTGTAGTGTATGACTTTAAGTCTACACCACATGTGTACTTGTACTAAGTATAGCCCAAGCCAGTGTGATTTAATTCATAAGAAAATATGGAAGAGTTGTTTGTCTGAAAAACTGTGTAACATTGTATTACTGTCTCCTATCCTTTTGTAAGCTTAACTTAGCCTTTAAACAAAAGTGGAGATTAATAGTTATAGCAGAAACTCTACCCTAGAGAAAACTTTACTGGCTGTCTCACACACCCTTCTGAAAGAAAGAGGAAAAGGGTAAATGTGTGCATTCAACAAACCAGCCATCAGATTCTCATCTACAGATCAAGTTCTCTTTATCACAAAACTGGGATCCTGGTCACGCTATGCATTGCGGTTGAACCAGAAGCTGGGACTTCGCCAGAAACCGGGGGGAATGCCAGACACCATGGCATCACTTTAAACTGGGGGGCGACACCAGACATCCAATCTACACCAGTGGGGCAGTCACCAGCCACAGAGAGAGATCAACTATTCTCTCCAAAGCAAAGCTAAGTTAGCTTACCACCTGGACTCAAACCCATCAGACCCTTACCCTCTTTTATGGTGAAACAGTGAGAAACTGTCTATGAGTGCACTATGGCTACAGCACTGGGTGCTAGCAAGCGAAGTGGATGTATAATAACCATATACATTCAGTGTAACTTAGACAGAACCCCTGTATGCCAACTTAAGCTTGCTGCACAGAGTGCAAGTGAGTAAAGTAGGAGTGAGGAAGGGCCCCTCATTGTGGTAGTCCAATGAGAACTAAACCCAGTCTATGGAAGTGACAAGCCATTTCTTATCTATGTGTAAGTAATAAACGTTGGTGTGTGAAAAGTGCACTTAACTTGTATCAGTTCCCTGTTGTTCAATCAAATGTTGAATGTTTGAACTTCTCTCTTCAATTCTGTCTCTCAGAGCTATAAGTACTTTTAAGAGTACAGGCCTAGGAAAATTATCTCAGAGCCATTCTTCAGCATTTTAACAATACCCGAACAAAAATAAAAATTTCTTTGATGACTAGTACCGGAAAGTTGCTCCTTCCACCACTAGTTAGAGAGTGTAGGTGGAATATTAAGAAAATTCTCATAAATTTGTAATAATTTATTCCAAGTCCTTCCCCTAGAGGGACCCACCTACCACTCATCCATCTCGTCACACTATTCAAATATAAAAAAAAACAAACACCCAAAGCATTTTATAGAAGCGCTTTTGTTTTTGTAAACCTTCCTCAGCTGACCATGGAAGTCGACGTCAAAACTAGTTGACGTAATGTGTGTTTTGTTACATCATTAATCCCCCCCCCCCCCAACCCCCTCATTACTGTATGATAAATAGTGATGCCTGGGTGAAGTTTCAATGTGTGGGATTAGTTGGTTTCACGTGAACAATCTGCCCTGGGAACTTTGCCCTTCGCTGAACCAACTAATCCCACACATTGAGGCCAAAAGGGTCTTCAACTTGTGTCTCCACATCCTCTCTCTCTTTTCTTTTCTGTGCATCTGTGGTCTTTATATGAGTTCAATCACACAACATTTCAAATCTGACAGCTGGTGTCCAGGTCCACAGAAATGGCGTGCCACAAGTGTATCTTGCTTTCTGATGATGTCAGAGCGATGACCACTGAAGCGTGTTTGTAGGCTGTCTGTCTGTTTATCTATCTCTATCTATCTACCTGTGTATGTATCTGTCTGCTTGTTTATCTATCTATCTGTCGGTCTGTCTGCCTGACTAATATTTATCCATCTAACTCTATCATCTGTCTGTTTGTCTATCTATATATGTATTTGTAGATATATAGACAGACAGA
>JADBJO010000111.1:234561-272061 GCA_016801955.1 Conus betulinus
TCGACGTGGCTGTAAAGTTTGTGCTGATTGATATGGTTGATACTGGCCATGCCTTGTCTGGCATTTTTGTCAGGTCTATGATGGTCTCTAAATGCTTTTCTGGACATTTTTTTTTTTTTTTACTGTATTTTCTTCGATGCTAGTACACTGCTGTTCGATTCAATTTTCTCCTTGGTTTTCTCTGTGACTTATCTATATTTTTTGGCTCCACTAGTACCGCCATTTTTTTCTTTAGTTCCCTCTGACTGTCAGTACTGCAATTTTTTTTTTCCGCGTGAGTGTGTGTGTGTGTGTGTGTGTGTGTGTGTGTGTGTGTGTGTGTGTGTGTGTGTGTGTGTGTGTGTGTGTGTGTGTGTGTGTCTGTGTCTGTGTGTCTGCGTGTCTGTGTCTGTGTGTCTGTGTCTGTCTGTGTGTGTTGTTCAGTTCCCTCTGTTTGTTAGCGTCGCCATTTTTATTCTTTAATTCTCTGTGCTTATGACTACTGCCGTTTTGTTCTTTACTTCTCTCTGCTTGTCAGCACTACCATTTCTTTTTACTTTAGATTCTCTCTGCTTGTCAGTACTATCATTATTTTTTTACTTTAAGTTCTCTCTTCTGCCAGTACTGTCATTTTTTTTAACTTTAAATTCTCTCTTCTTGCCAGTGCTGTCATTTTTTTTTTTTACTTTAAATTCTGTCTTCTTGCCAGTGCTGTAATTTTTTTACTTTAAATTCTGTCTTCTTGCCAGTGCTGTCATTTTTTTTTACTTTAAATTCTGTCTTCTTGCCAGTGCTGTCATTTTTTTACTTTAAATTCTGTCTTCTTGCCAGTGCTGTCATTTTTTTACTTTAAATTCTGTCTTCTGGCCAGTACTGTCATTTTTTTACTTTAAATTCTCTCTCTCTGGCCAGTACTGCCTGCCTTTTTTTTTTTAAATTTCCGGTTCCCCCTATTTGTCAGCTGAGCCTTTTATAATTTTGTTGTTGTTGTTTGCTTTCCCTGCTTGTCAGCACCGCCATTCTTTATTTTTAGTTCTTCATGCTTGTCAGCACTGCCATTGTAATTTTAGTTCTTCTCTCTGCTTGTCAGCACTGTCATTTTTTTTTCTATTTTCAATTTTCTCTGCTTAGCAGCGCTGTCATTTCTATTTTTAGTTCTCCCTGCCTGTCAGCACTGTCATTGTTATTTTTAGTTCTCCTTGCTTGTCAGCAATGCCATTTTTCTCTTTTTCAATTTTCTCTGCTTGTCAGCACTGTCATTTCTATTTTTAGTTCTCCCTGATTGACAGCACTGTCATTTCTATTTTTTTAGTTCTCCCTGCTTGTCAGCACTGTCATTTCTATTTTTAGTTCTCCCTGATTGACAGTACTGTCATTTCTATTTTTAGTTCTCCCAGATTGACAGCACTGTCATTTCTATTTTTAGTTCTCCTTGCTTGTCAGCAATGCCATTTTTCTCTTTTTCAATTTTCTCTGCTTGTCAGCACTGTCATTTCTATTTTTAGTTCTCCCTGATTGACAGCACTGTCATTTCTATTTTTTTAGTTCTCCCTGCTTGTCAGCACTGTCATTTCTATTTTTAGTTCTCTCTGATTGACAGCACTGTCATTTCTATTTTCAGTTTTTTTCCTGCTTGTCAGCGCAGCCATTTCTATTTTTAGGCCTGCCTCCTTGTCAGCACTGCCATTTCTATCTTTAGTTTTCCCTGCTTGTCAGCACTGCCATTTTGGTCTTGTAAGTTCCCGTGTTTCTCAGACTTCATCTTTTTTTTTTCTGTTTATTCCTTTCTTTTCACAGAACAACAAGTTCTGCGGTAACCAAGGGTTTCTTTACGTACTGATGTTTACCCAGTACTTAGCTGGACGTTTCTGTATTATATCTATATACATATATACATATATATTTCTGGAGGTGTGTGTATGCATGTGTGTGTGTGTGTGTGTGTGTGTGTGTGTGTGTGTGTGTGTGTGTGTGTGTGCTTGAGTGCGTGCGTGCGTGTGTGTGTGTGTGTGTGTGTGTGTGTGTGTGTGTGTGTGTGTGTGTGTGGGAGGGGGTGGAGAGAGTGTGAGAGAGGAGGAGGAAATAAGAGAGAAAGACAGAACTCAGAACTCTCAGAAAACTTTTATACGATCAAGGATTGAGATTTTAGGCAGAGCCTATTCTTCAAATCTGTCTTTGCTGAGCTAAATTATGCAATAAGATTTAAAGACAAGAAAATGAAGAGAAATGAAAAAAACAACAAAAAAAAAACCCACAGGCACACATGATTAAAGAGTACATTATTCACACACACACTCACATTTGTATGCAGAGGTTTGACAAAAGCATGCATATATACGCGATCATAAGATGCAGACAGCAAGAACAAAATGGGGTTGGAGATGGGGACGTGAGACAGGGGAGAATAGGGGGGTGTGTGTGTGTGGGGCGGCGGTTGAGAATGGAAGATAAAAGGGTGGTTAAATAAGCAGCAGCACAATATGCCAGTGTTTCTGTGTGTTTGTGATTGTTGGTGGTGCTTGCAACCAGAGGAGGATGATAATGGTGAATGCACTGGCATGAAACAAAATACAGTATTCAAAAAGAAGCAATTTTCCTCACGATAAATGACAGTTAGTGTATCATTTATTGACATAACTAGTATGGCAACAAGGTACACATCTGTAATTGTTGGTGCAAGTGATTGATGCTATGAGACAATGTAATTTATGTCAAAGAGTCAATGAAATATTTTTGAAGGTGTTTTTTGTTTTTTTTTTTTTGTTTTTGTTTTGTTTTGTTTTTTTTTTTAAGTGTGCGGTGAACGGCACAATTTCAGGTTTGGGGGAAGAGAGTTCCAAACGGCTGAACCTGAAAGTGCGAAACTAGTTTTGAACATGTCAATCCGAGAGAAAGTGGTAGAGTATAATTGTTGGACCCATATCGACAGGAGGCCTTAGTACGTAAATCTCAGGTATTGTGGGGCCAGATAACGATGTGCTTTATACAGCTTTGTTGAAATTTCTAAGTAGTATTTTGTGTTCGTGTGACGTCAACGTAAATTATGACGTCAACTTGAAATGACATAGGTAACTACATGACGAAAAGTAGAATCTTTTGACGAAAGAAGAGAGCAACAACTAACGGCCGAGACTTTGGTATCCAGCCTACTTAGTTTTGTTCTAATCGTCGTTTTTCTCCGTAGTGATACTATGTAGAGAGGCTGACTTTCAATAGTTTCAAGTCAGTAGTGCGTCGATGTTCACTGTGTATGTGCGATACTTCTGATGACGGTACCAGCGAAATATGTACCAGGAAATTTATTTGTTGTAAAAATGTTGTGAATGCTGTGTCGCCGAGAGTGACTTAAAACACCTGCAAGAGTATTTATATGTGCTCTAATTGTACCACCTCATGTGTGTCGGTGGATTGAGTCTACTGATGTGAACATTGTAATATCAATACAGATTAACAATACGTCGAATCGAAGTTATTGGTTTTCAATGGGACTTTGCTGATATCGTGTTCTCCGGGGATTCAATATTGATTGCTGTGCCTTGTGAATCTGCGGTTCTTCTTCTGTGGATTACTGTGCTTTATGAATCTGCGGTTCTTCTGTGGATTGCTGTGCCTTGTGAATCTGCGGTTCTTCTTCTTTGGATTGCTGTGCTTTGTGAAACTGCGGTTCTTCTGCTATGGATTATTCTGCCTTGTGAATCTGCGGTCCTTCTGATAGTCCGACGTGATTTATTGTGCTTGTTGTTCTTAATTGCTTGTGTTTGTGAACGGCTGTGCTTATCATGTGGGGACCTTGGTTATCTGTCTTTGTCTTCTTTTAGTGTTGTAGACTGTAGCTTGGGTACTGTGGAACCGAGTGTGTTGACTGTATATGTGAGAGACACTGTGGACGGCGCCGGCGAAATCTGAGTGATATCAAAATATGTAATATGATACGCTGATATCTGATGATTGAAGTTCCTCTGTATTGATATCTTGATCTGTATGCTATGTAGTGACATGTATCGATTTGTACCAATTCACATGAATGTATGTTTTGATGGTTCAAGCAGCATAATTATAAAGGAAAAAAATCTAACTCGTGTGTTGCCTGGCTATCCATGTGCGTATGGTGTGGGTGTGTGTAGGGAATAATTATTACACGCATCCAAACTTTTGAGAGCGAGAGTCAGACAGCAAGACACGCACCGTACACCATCCGTAACAGTTCGACAAAATCAAGAAAGATAGCACCTGTTACAGAGAGACAGAGAGAGACTGAGGCAGACAGAGAGAAACAGAGAGAAAGAGAGAGGCAGAGACAGACAGGGAAAGACAGACAGACAGAGACTGAGACAAAGAAAGGCTTGTAAGTAATGGAGATTCGACTTCTTGTTGCGCTGTCAATTCATTCCTCGACGCATACTGGTCATGGGAAATCATTGCTACACACGTCACTGCTGTGTCAATGACCAGCCGAGTTTCGTTCTGTAAACAAATTTTAAAACGTAAACAAAATCTCAATGAACTCAGAGTCTGAGTGCAGACGCAGGCGACGAGCACGTCTCTAGGGGGTAGTGGCTGGAGGGACTGAGGAGGAAAGTGAGGATGTGTGGTTGAGGACAGGAGTGAAGGGTAAAAACCGTGCGGTCAACCAACTCGACACACTACCCAAAGGACAGACCTTTCTCCTACGTTTCTCGAGTTCAGGCCTACGACTAGATGAAATACAGGGATTCTATGTATCATCTGAAAAAGAGACAGGAAAAGAGAAGAAGACAATAAAGGCTACCATAGTGAAGTGATTAGCGCAATGGATTGGTGGCTGACAGGTTGCGGGTTCAAATCCTATTAACATCATCATCATGTGTCAAGTCGCTCAGCTGTAGCATCCTCTCTGACTATCATTTCCTGTCTTCGGGAATGATCAAAATGTCCGTTCGTTTGTTTGTTTGTTTGTGGTATTTAGTCTAGGATGTTATGTGGCTGCATATACAATGTCTGATATATATGCTTGGATGCGGAATTTTGAGCTTCCTGGAGAGGAACTAGTAGTTTTTGTGAACACTCAGCGAGAAATTACTACAATGATCCAGTATATATATATATATATATATATATATATATATATATATATATATATATATATATATATATATATATATCGGGATCACAAAGGGTTGTGTCCATAGAGTTAGCCATTCTGACGTCTACCAGATCGTGCGGCAGATGTGAGGATGTCCACTCCTGCCTGATCCAGATCAGACGGTATAGCAACGATCTATCACCTATCACCTATGCCGGAGTCTTGACCGCTGGGGCGCCACAGAAGACTTCGCAATCAGCTTCCTCCACTCCTTTTGGTTCTCGTACGTTCTTAGGCAGTTGCTGAGTGTGAGGCCAGTCCATGCACTGATGCTGTCCTCCCGTCTCTCTATGTCTTCCTGTCTTTCTGCCTCCTCCACTGTTCCTTGTATATTGGTTTTGGCAAGTCCTGTTGACCTTGATACACATGACCATACCCTTTCATTGTCCTTCTTTTTCATTGTGGACAACAGGTCTTCATATGGTCCAATGGCTCGCCTTACTCTGGTATGAACCTCAAGTTTCAGCTGTCAGGTCCATTTCTCACGGGCATAGAGAAATATTGCAATGACCAGGGAGCGCATCAGTCTGATCATGGAACTGATTGTGATGTTTCTGTTCTTCCAGATGGATATTAATCTGGCTAGCGCTGCTGTCATTTGCGCAGCTCTGGAGAGCATTTCAGGTTGTGATCCCTAGTCTGATTCTAACGATACCGGACGCTTTTTTCTGGTTTAAGAGACTTCAAAGCTGCTTCTACTTCAGTTAAAGCAGCACTTTGTTATACCTTGGGGGTGCCTTGTTCTTCCGCATATGATCTACGTCATTCAGTATCCCCATCATACAGGTATATGTCTGAAAATGTGATTACAGTGACGATAGCATTCTTATGCCGGATATTGTCAGCAAGACGCAGGTTAAGAATTTGCTTCTTTTTTTTTTCTACGGTAATCTGTGCCCAACATTTCATTAAAAACAAAAATCACAAGAAACAACGCACACACACACAAATTTCAACAGCAGTAATACGGTTAGGGCTCTCATGGAAGCTGACAATGTTATACAGTGAACCTAGAAACCGGAAAATTTCCAAATACCACCACCACCTAGAATATAGTCTTTGCAGCTGACTAATCTGTGTCCTCCGGCTTCTTTTCCTTTCATTCATATAGTGCTTACAACAGAGAGAGAGAGAGAGAGAGAGAGAGATTCTTTCTCCTATACTTGACGCACTGAATGTGTAAACCAAGACTGGTTTCTCATATTTGCTCTATTGTCTTGGAATAGAAGGCACAGGGCTCACATTCATCGTGCCTCTCTCTTTTGCAGGAACCGCATCTGCCCGTGACTCATTCAGACTTGTAATGGCCAGCGATTTTCACTTTCTCTTTTTGGAGTTCATAAGACTTGTGTCATCTTATCTTACGCATTCTTTTCAGTTGTCTTAAACCCTGTGGATTTTTCTATCCCTTGACACCTTACGTTACGGGCTGTGTCTCAGGTATCCACCCTTCGATTCTAATCCTAATTTCACTCTAATAGTTCCGTACAAATTCTTCAACTTCCTTCCGCGTCTTGTTAGTTATAGGCGTTTCGTTTAGAAATTGTCACGCGAGGGGGTCGACCCTGTTTCGTCTTTGTGCATGTGGGAGTGATTTTTCCAAGAACGAGTAGCAGGCCTGATGATCTTTCGACACACACCAAAACAACTGTCACTTAAGGAGATAGATAGATAGATAGATGGATAGATAGATAGATAGATAGATAGATAGACACGTTCATACATGCATACATGTATACGTAGACACACACATATGTATGTGTATACATACACTGGCGGACAGACAGATACATGCATTCACACATACATACATACATACATACATACATACATACATACATACATACATACATACATACATACATACATACATAAGTAGACAGACCGAGATCACCGAGATCATCCTTAATGTGTCTTCGTTGAATCCAGCTTCTTTGCCGTTCAACATACCCAAGATGCCGGAGGCAATCTCTATCCCGGTCGTCATTGTCGTGTCAAAGACCTCCGCCTCGACGTCTGAAAAAGACCGCACCGGTGCTAGCAGAGAGACAAGGCACAGGCGTCAGACGTGTGTGTCTGTAGGGGGTGGTGTAGGAAAGAGGCTGCGCAAGATGTGGGTGGCTGATGTTGCAGGCCGGAAGGTTGCAGAGATGAAATCCGAGCGGTCAGTCAACTCAACACACAACCAGCTTTGACAAAAGACCTTCGCCTTTCTCACCGTGTTTCAGAAATTCAAGCCACGGGCAAGCGAATCAAGTAGACGGGCTTCCGTTTGTGGCTGTTTGAGAAGTTGGCGGCGGTGAAGGATCGGTATGTGGAGATTTTGTATTCCACACCATCTCCCCTCACTCTCCTATTCCGTCTGTCCCTCCCTTTCTGACTCTCTCCACCTTCGTCCTCCCACCCCCCACCCTGTCTCTTTCTCTCTCTGTCTCTCTCTCTCTCTCTCTCTCTCTCTCTCTCTCTCTCTCTCTCTCTCTCTCTCTCTCTCTTTCCTCAACTACTTTCCTCCTGTCTGCAACCTTCTATTTTCTCCCGCAATTTTTCCTCGTACCGATCTCACTTACTAATACTCCCGTCTGCAGATACTGTAATTTTGTTTCAGCCATTTGTGTCTCCTTAGGTATATTATTTTATCGCGCTGGTCATTAAATGTAGCTCTGTTTTCCGTAATGTCGCTTCTGTAGACAGCGAAAAACTGCTGATTTTTTTTTTTCTGCTTCAGTGATACACTTAACTGTTGTTCTTTGTAATATTCCTTTTAGTCGTACGCGCTTTGTAATGCATACAGAATGTAAAAGTGATGATAAGTAGTACAAACTACATGACAGATCATACAGTTTGCAATAATATGTAACTGTGCAACACATTTCTATTATATCACATGTAAAAGTATGGTGAAATGCACGGACTCGTCACATGTATCGATCATGTATATTAGCACAATACACCCACACGCGCGTGCCCACGCACTCATGCATGCACGCACGCACGCACGCACGCACGCACGCACACTCAAACTCATTCACACACGCGCACGCGCACGTACACACACACATACATACACCCCTCTCTAAAACTCACACAAGCGCTCACCCTCACAGTAACATGTGCAAAATAGCAGTAATAGAAAATCCTTTGGGAGTTATCTAAAAGCTTGCCTGAAAAGGTGGGTTTTCAAATTCGATTTGCACGCACGAAGAGGTCAATGGCGGAGAATTGGCCAGCTAAGGCACGAAGTGTGTCCTTAGCATGCTGTTTAATTTTGAACTTAGGGGGTTGTAAAATATTCTATTGACAGCCAAAGAGCGAAGGGTTCTGGATGGAGTGCAGATTTTGACATTGCTCGGACAAATACAGAGGACCCTTTACATTCCAGGCATGTCTGAAAGCACAGACATTATGTCTTGTACTGAATTCTCTGTTCTATCGGAAGCCAGTGAAGTCTTTTAAGAAGTGAGTTAATATGCATGTCTTACGAGACCTGTGAATAACCCTAGCAGCAGTATTCTGGACCCACTGGAGCGTTACAAGTCTGTTGATTATTTCTTTTGTTCCTTGTATCATTTGGTCTTCTTTTGTTCTGTTGAATTTTATTTCATTTCACTATTATTATTAATCTCTTGTTTTATTTTATCTTATTTTATTAATGGCATCCCCGTTACTTTTTCTCTGTGTTGTTTTGTCAGTCAGTCAGTCAGTCAGTCAGTCAGTCATTCCCTGACCGCTGGGGTCGTTGGGGGGACGTGATGAGGCAGCCACTGTTTCTCTCCAGGCTCTTCTATTTGTAGCTGTCGTGAGATCTGGCATGGTCATTTTGGTCCAGTCCTTTACATTTTCGGACCAACTCTTTCTCTGCCGTCCTCGTCTGCGCCCTCCTTCAACGGTACCTTTGGTTAGTGGGGTCCAACTAGGTTGGTGACCAGGTTCCATTATTTGTCGGTTTTTCTTTTTTCCTTTTTGCACACTTTCATGTTTGACTTTTTCACCCGTTTCCTCCTTTTCATCTGGATACAGGTTAGTAGTAGTAGTAGTAGTAGTAGTAGTAGTAGTAGTAGTAGTAGTAGTAGTACTAGCTGCAGCAGCAGCAGTATCACCATCATCATCATCATCATCATCATCATTGTCATTCTAGACCTGCTGGAGTGGTTCTGTGACTGTTAATGCCTGGTTGGTCAGTAGCTAATTCCAATAGTCCGGTCTGCACAGGATGGGGTGAACTTACAAGCATTTCGGCTGCCTACACTGTGAGATACTGGCGAATGGAACTGATGCGTCTGACTTCAATGTATGCTGCTTCACATCTTTTCAAAACATGTTGCTGTAATGTCTGATCATCGTCAAATAGGAAGCCGAAATTTTAAACTGGAAGAGGAAGCTCAGATTCGATGTTGTTTGGTGAAATGGTAGTCGGAAGGAATGAAACAATGATGTGGAAGTGGTGTTAGAAGTCTGTTCATTCCTCCCTTTTTTTTTTCTTACATTACTTCACCTTTTTTTTATTTTCATTGGTGCCATCCTTGTTACTTTTTTTTTTTCTGTTTGGTTGTGTAGTGTTTTTTTTTTCTTTGTGCACAATTCATGTTTGATTTTTTTTTTTCCAACGTCGTGTTCCGCCTTTTCATCTTGACATATGTTAGTAGTAGCACCAGCACCAACACCCAGCAGCAGCAGCAGCAGCAGCAGCAGCAGCAGTAGTAGTAGTAGTAGTAGTAGGGGGAGGAGCAGCAGAAGCATCAGCGTCATCACCATTATCATCATGACCATTATCATTGTCGTCGTCGTCGTCGTCATCATCATCATCATCATGGCCATTATTATTGTTGTTATCATTATCATTATCTTTACTGTTGTTGTTATGATTTCTACTATTATTGTTATTATTATTGGAGCCAACTTAAGGGCTGCCTGCTGGCACTACATTCAGCCGTTCCCCGTGCCATTCAGTCATCATCAGTCACTCACTTTTCTTTTCAGCAATTCTCGCGATTTCTCCGGCAGGTAGGTAGTTTTTCCTTTTTTTTTTTTTTCTTTTCTTCTCGCTTTATTTTTTCTTTTTCTTTTTTTTTTTTTTTTGGTTGTAATTGAGTGTAGATACGTGACGAAAAAAAAGTTTCATGAAAGAAAATAAAATTCGCCTCATATTACAGAGCAAATAAAGAAAAGCCGCAAGTTAATGATATGGGAACGTATCTGGTTGGTTGAGCATGATCATCGTAGTCAATACATGTCCCATAACTCTAAGGTCGTTTGGGCACCACTTGAAGTGGCAATCCTTCCTCGTACGTCCTCTGCCGCTCTCTGGAAATCGCCAAAGGTCAGACGTGTCTATTCATGAATGTTGTCTCCCACCTCTTTCTCTCTCTGTCCCTCTTTCTGCTTCCTGCTACAGTGCAAGCTGGATTTTGCGCGGCCGGATGAGTGAGAGATGTGACCATACTTATCAGTTTCATTTAGAAACTCTAGTCAGCATGTCTTCAAAGAGGCCAATGGCCGCCTCGATTCTTTTGTGCACTTCTTCATCGGTGGCATGGTCTTTGTAGGAGATGCGTAGGATTTTGATGCAGCTTTTCATTTCAAACACCTGCATTCTTGTTTGTAGATCTGCTGTCATGGTCCGTGGTTTTACAAGCACAGAGAAAGATGAATATTACTGGAATGCGCATCATTCTCCCGCGGGAACTTAAAGAGATATGTCGTTATTGTTCTAGATGGTCTTGAGTTCTGAGATCGTTATCGATGCATGGGCATTTGGACTTCCCGTTAATTGGAACCCTTCTTCTGTCACAATTGTTTCCAGGTACTTGATGCTGCATGCTGTCTCAAATCTAACCATTTTTTCTTCGTCTGTTTTTTTTTTTTTTTTTTTTTTATGGTTTTAATGTTGTTTTCATCAGTTTGGTCTTTTGTGCACTGATTTTCATGGCACATGCTGCGGATGATTTGTCCAGCACAGTCTTTCACTATCATAGCTTAGGCAAACGATTTTACATAAATGTTGGCGTCAGACAGGGCTGTCTACTCTTACCCACCCATTTCAACGTCTTTCTGGAAAGATTCACGACTGGTGCACAAAAAACACCATCATGAAACAGTGAGTGTGGACCATCATCAGCCTACGCTTTGCTCATGACATCCATAGCTTGACTGAACAGGAAGAAACTTGCCCAGTTAGCAAAACGCCTGGATAAAGCATCCGCACTTCACGAAAAAATTTTTCAAGTTAATGAAAATCGTTAGTCGCAACACTGCAGAAAGGCTGTGCTGGGCTGTCCTTGGGTCACGTGACGACATAAACAACTCAAATTTACAGCTTTCTCAAATACAGACAGTGGATGCCGACAGAACATTAAGGTCTTTGCTATGTGAGGAAAGGTATGTTTTACATTGCATGAACTTTTACAGACAATCTGAAAAGTCCCGAATCTAGGATAAAAATATTCATGAGCACCGATCTTTCAGTTTAGATTCAGACAGGTTGCTAACGTGAAGGCAAAGTTAGAAACGAAATCGTTGCTGTTGAAAACGAAACTCAATTCAAGTGCAGATTTAGCATTCGGGCAAAAGTGGTAGACATCATACTGCTATAGCTGATAATGCTTTGTGAGCAATCCCTGATGAACGGTAGTTTTTTTCCTGGCAACTGCCTGCTACGAGCAACGAGATGCCGCTTTGAACATATGCATTCACTGGTTGGCAGTGACAGTCGCAATATCGTCGTGTAGCGAAGTTGTGATCCACTTTGGAAGTTGATCTTGATTATGGAAATGTTTGTCCATTTTAGAAACAAGTGCTTTGTTGTAGACCGTTGACCCCAGGCTGTGCCAGATCTTGCTGGACCCCCCCGCTGTGTGTCGCCGGACCCCACCCTGACTTGCTGACCAATCCTTGACCATAACCCCCATGATCCCCCACGTCTTTCCGACCCCAGCACCCACATGAGCAGACTGTCTGGGGCGAAGGGGGAGGAGAGGAAGAAGGCAGCAAATGACGACTTACGGATTTAGACTTTGCGTCATTAAACCATCATCTGAAAAAATCTACAATAAACAAGATTAGTTGCCTGCGTGTAAATCTTTTGTTCGATGTATTCTTGAGTACAGTGCGTAGAGAGGTGTCTTTGCTGCGTAAGAAAACACGTGAACTTAATTACACGGGTACCGCGTAAATTTGCGAAAATGACATTGGAGTAGATGACTTAAACTATTTTTTAAAAAAATAAGGAAAGAAAAGAAAAAAGACTGGCCTTGCCAAAGTTGGAATTTCGGAGGACCTCAAAAACTGTCAGTACTCACTGAGTCAATGCATTTGAACATTAGTTCGATAAACGTGTTAAAAACCGTTTGTGTGTTTTTTTGTTTGTTTTTTTTTTTTTTTTTTTTTTTTTTTTTTTTTTTTTTTTTTTTTTCATTTGTATTTGACACTATTTCGTAATTGTCGGAATACACTGACGGCTTTAAGTATCAACAAATTTTATAATACAGATCCTTAACACAAAAGATACAAAACAAAACGCAACAGATATAAAACAGAACGCAAAAGATACAAAACAGAACGCAAAAGATGCTAAACAGAACACAAAAGATGCCAAACAGAATGCAAAAGATACGAAACAGAACGTAAAAGATACAAAAACAAAAGGCAAAAGATACAAAAAGAACGCAAAAGATACAAAACAAAACGCAAAAGATACAAAGCAGAACGCAATGTGTTTCAACAACCAATTGTCCTTCCCTTCTTCAGCGAGGACAAACTGCGCTGAGTTACAGAAGGCAAAAGAATCACTAACTCTGATCGATCTCAAGGGAGCAGTGTTCTTGGTTCGACTGAAACTGTGAAATGGAACTACTAAAGAGAATAGGGGACGATGTTGAGAAGGAGGGGAAAATATCTTAAAACAAGGCGGATGACGAGGAGGAGGAGAAGAAAGAAAGAAAGAAAGAGATACATGAATGAATAGATGAACAAATAAATGAATGAATGAATAGATAGATAGGTATAAAAAATAATTGAAACACAAAACAAAATGCCACAAAACAAAAAGTTGCAACAATCCTAGTTAAAAAAATCAAGAAATGCACTGATTAATAAACTTAAATTAAAACGAAATGAGAAGGGCCACACCTTTTACCGACCCTTAGCCTTATTTTTTTTCTTGCCAAATAGAAGTGATGTGGCGAGTGGGGGAGGGTGGGAGTGCGCTTAGGTCTTTGTAAGCACATAGTGATATTCATAGATTAAGTACCATACATGTCTTTCATTGACATATGATTATCATTACCATAACTGTTATTCCATAATACTTTTTTTTCAATGCTACATGTCAGTGTTGTAATTTGATACATTTGACCACGAATATTCGTCACAGGTTGGATGCAGTAAAGGAGATCGAGAGAGTCGGCATTTTCCATTCTTTCCGTTCAAGTCACCAGGTACGTTTGCTTAACATAGATCCAGTCACAAGCTGTGTCACCTGGAATACTAATCTCTCTCTCTCTCTCTCTCTCTCTCTCTCTCTCTCTCTCTCTCTCTCCTCTCTCTCTCTCTCTCTCTCTCTCTCTCTTCTTCTCTTCTTCTTCTTCTTTTTTCTTCTTCTTCTCTTCTTCTTCTTTAGTTGCATTAGTAGTTGCTTGTTTTTCTTGGCTATCACCTCAGAATCTGTGTGTCGATGTGTTAGCAAGTTCAGTAAATTTACCGTATAGTAACAATGTTGACCAAGACAAGGGGATCTCTACCTATTGTCAGGCACACTGCTCAAGTATGAACATCCCCCTGTATACTTCAAACATTCTCAGATGGCTTTTAGTGAAAATCTCTACACTCCCAACAACAATTTTTTTGTGTGTGTGTGTGTAACAGCCGTGTTGTGAAATGTTAGTTGTATTTTCATGATAATTAGTATTAGCTTCATTACCATCAATATTGTAAGTAGTAGTGGTAGTATCATTGTTGTCAGTTACTTTCCTGGTTGGTTGGTTGTTCATCGACTTTGTGATGCATTCAGTCTCTCACTCATTGAATTCCACAGATTTTTGTCTGATTGTTTGTTTACTTTCTGACTTCTCTAGCCATCCCTGCATTTAGTCTCATGCTTGTTTTGGCCGGCACCTGGCAAACTCTGTGACGTGAGCAGTCACGCTTTTAATTTCATAATGGTCCAGCAGGCTGGATAACCAGCACCGTCTTTGCATCCACGTCACTGCGTTACTTAGTCAGGTAGCTGGTTTGTTTCGGTCTCTGAAAAAAGCTGAGACAGCTCATCAGCTAATTAGCAAAGCATCACGTGGAAGCCCGTGTGGTGATAGGAAATGGTCACTGTCTGGAACCTGGTCACCGACCGGAGCGCTCATTTGTGACCACATCAGTGATGCCGGCATTGACTGAAAGGAGGACGGGACGGGAAAGACGGGGGGGGGGAAGGGGGGGGGGGGGGGGGGGGGGGGGGGGGGGTGGGGGGGGAGGGGGGGGGCGGGGGGGGGGGGGGGGTGGGGGGGGGGGAGGGGGATCACCGGGAGAGGGATCACCGGATGGAGAGCATGTGTAGGCAGGAGTTGTAAAAAAACCCGATTTGAAGCCATCTGCCACTGTCTCTTACAGAGGTTTACAGGTTTAATTTTTCCTTATCGCCTTCTTCTTCTTCTTCTTCTGCTTCTTCTTCTTCTTCTCTTCCTTCTGCTGCTCTTCCTTGTCTTATCATTGTCTTACTTTTAGATAAAGAAAAACAAAAGATAATTGTCAGGTCCACAACCATACCGTCCAAACTGATCTTGATTTCTAATTTCCTGTCATTGTGGTTTTTTTTTCTTATCATTTCAGTCTTCTTTTTCTTTTCTTTCTTTTGTCTTTTTCTTTCTTTCTTTCATTCTTTCTTTCTTTCTTCCTCGCAGAGAGAGAGAGAGAATACAAGGTAACTCATTACTTTGACTCTGACCATTGCTGTTAGGAATTGTGCCCAAGTTTCAGGTGGTTTCTGTGTTTATTTGTTGGGGGGAATGTGTCGACGGATAACAGGGATCGCTTGCGCAGGCTATCGGGAAAAAAGGTAAGATTTTAGAACCTTGTGCCTGCGCTCACCTGATCAAGAAAAAAACGGCAGTATGCATGCATGCATGCCAATCCACAGGGAGCAGTCAGACAGACATACATGAATAGCTAGCTAGCTACAGAGACACACTGACACTGACACTGACACTTTTTATTGACATTGGCCTAACTAGCCCTTATGTCAAGGGGGTGTACACTGTCTTTGTAAACTTATCAAAGGCGAAAACTAGAAATAATCATCAGAAATCATAGCTTCACAAATGTAGAAAAATCTTCAACACATATGTGAAAATACCGTGGCGGGCCCTCACACACACACACACACACACACACACACACACACACACACACACACACACGCGCGCGCGCGCGCGCGCGCGCGCGCTCACACATTCTCACTAACATACATACAAAAGTGTGCGTACAAAGCCACATTCCAGCGTCAGATTTTGCGTCTGCGCTATTCGTTCAATTTTAAACAGGGCCGGGACAGATCATCGTAAGAAGTAAATAAATTAGTATGTACCTATTGTTTTGTCGAAAACGTATTATGTTAATTACTTAGTTTCCCTTTTTCTGATAGAACTAGCCTCTGCTATAAAACTTCGCAAGTGATTGGAGCAATTCTTCATCTTCAATGCATAACAATCCACATAGGTCATTGCGGACTGCAACATTTGTTTCGAAAACTTTACATTTACTTCGTAAGTCTTTGTACAACTCACAATGAAACAGAAAATGTTCTTCATTTTCCTCGAAGGCATGATTTTTATCTGAGCAAAAGTTACATAAATTGTTAATGTTATCGCCATAGTACCATCTCTTATTATTGTTCAGACCAAGAGTTCGGTTTCTAAATCTCACTAACATGCTCCTATGCCACTTATTTGTGACTAATAACAGATATTTTTCTGTCTGGAAAAATACTTTTAAATGAATGAAACCAAGAATATCTTTCATTTTCCTCAATTTTGGAGTGCCAATTTTGTTTAAAAAAACATGATATCATACGATCCTTGAATTCTGATATAAATTCCCTTTCATTACCTACCTCTTGACAAAGCCAAACAATACCAAACCCGTTCACAGTAAGAACATGTTTTACTTGACTGACCCAATTTGCTTTCCCTGTCTCAGACTGTGAGAGTAACATATCATAAGCTTGTCTGCATATCCGGTTTGAAGAAAGTCGTATCAGCTTTATCCAGTATTTAATGCATTTTATATAAGTCACAATAAAGAGAGCGTATCTCCCAGTTTCCCCATAAGCTAACGTATTGGATGAATGAATTGGAACACTCAGAAATCTTTTTTAATAGCAAAAAGTATGAACTCTTTCCATATAAATATTTTCTGAAAGCCCCCAAATTTCTGCGGCATAAGTTATCATGGGTTGTATTTGGGTGTCAAACAATTTCCAAAAAATGGAGAAATCAATTGATCTCAACTTCCTCATGGATTTCAGAATTTCTATAACTCCTTTTTTCCCCTTTCTACACATTTCTAGCCATCCCGTATTTTAAACTTAATTTGGTTGTAAATACCATCCCTAAGTACTTGTATGCATTTGTAACTTTAACTTCCAAGTTGCCATACCACCATATTTCCTGTCGTGAAAGGTAACCTCCCTTACGGAAAACCATTATATTAGTTTTTTCAAGATTAACAATCAGTTGTAATTTATCTGCCTCTTGTTTCAATGCGTTTAGTTGATTCTGCAACCCAATAACAGTGTCTGAAAGTAAGATCATATCATCCGCAAATAACAGCAAAAATATTTCAAGAGCTCCAGGTACAAGTTGGATTCCATGTCTTTCCCCTTTTCGACATTTCAATGGCTAGTTCATTAATAAAAAACGTAAACATCTGGGGACTCAAAAGACACCCTTGTTTTTACGCCACGAGGACAACCAAAATATTCAGAATAATTACATTTATCACGAACACAAGCAAGGACAGAATCATAAACACCCCTCAGAGCAAAGTACATTTTCCCTTTTATACCAGACTTCCTAAGTACATGCCATAATATATTTCTGTTTACAGAGTCGAAGGCCTTTTTAAAATCAACAAAGGCCACATACAACTTGGAATTTTTCATAAGATATTTCTGAACCAGTGCATACAGAGTAAATATATGATCCACTGTACTATAACCTGCCCTAAATCCTGCTTGTTCCTCAATAATTTTTCCTTCTCTCTCAGCCCAATTGGTTAACCTTCTGTTTAAAATGTGAGTGTATACCTTACTAACCACACTAGTTAAAGCAATTCCCCTATAGTTGTCTGGATTATTTATATCTCCTTTTTTGTGGATAGGCACAATGATAGATTTGCACCAATCTATTGGAAATGTTCCACTAACAAATAATTTATTGAATAATAAAACTAAATAGTCAATTACTAATGTATTTCCTTGTTTGAGCATCTCACCCAAAATTTTGTCAGGCCCACAACTTTTACTAGGTTTCAATTTCTTCACACCGGCTTCAACTTCTTCTTTTGTGGAAGTGCTCTCATACCACTGCTGTTATACTGATATTAACCTTCTCTTATACACAAATATTCTTTCTATTAAGTGATCATTATAGTTGCCAAAATAACTTTGGGTCGTTTATACATTCTTTTAGTCCTTGTAATCTTTTCTCATCATGTTCTCTTTTTTTTTTTCTCTTTTCGCAGATTCACATAAATCTTTCTTTCTTCAACATAATTTGTTTCTTTTTTTCCTTTACTAGTTTTGTTTTAGTTCTTTGAAATCTCTGTAAAAAACCTTTTCACTAATCTCTCTTTTGTTGTCTACACTCATCATCAAACCAGTCATCAAATTGTTTTTGTTTTTTTGCCAACTAATCTGATCATGCAAGCAGCAGCACCATATAGTGCATTTACAAAGAGCTCAACAGAACTGTTTACATCTACATTCATAGCATCTATGCTTCTCTCTATGCAATGCTTAAAGTCTGAAGAATTTAGTTCATCTTTATATATTTCTGCATACTTATCTGACCAGACCACCCTTTCCTCACCCGCTTGTGGCACAAAAGTGACATCATTTTCTACACAGCCATTTTTCCAGTACATCTCCCACAGGTAGGTGCCAAGAAAAAAGTTGATTGGCAATTTTTTACATCACAAAATGGTTTCATCTCTTTTGACACAAGAAAATAATCCACAACACACTACTGCCATTTGGGGATACAAAAGTAAGTTCTCCGTCTGGATCCATTGCACAAGCACCATTCAAAATCAACAAATCAAACAGAAAACAAAAGTCTAACAATGATCTGCCAAAATTATTAATTATTGTGTCTTTTGATGAACGCTCTAAAACATAACCTTCATCATCATCATCATCATCATGATCATAATTAAGCATGTTTTCCTCATTGCTTGTTCACTAGCTGTTCTGGCATTCATATCACCACACGCAAGCAAACTCAAGCAAAACAACATCATCTTTGTCAATATTTTGTAATACATTTTCTTCTAGAATGAGTATCCCATCTTTAAAGTTCTGTTAAATTGTATGCAGGTCCACCTTCAGGTACAATATAAACATGCAATCAGTATAACATCTTTTGTTCAGCCTAAACACACATTTATCAATTTAACAACAATCACATTATTGCATTCCACCCATCCACCTCAATTTGTGAAATAAAACTTGCAAACTTATTCCGTACCAGCAACAATGTTCCACCAGAGTTTTTCTTCTGCCGTGAACAGATAATTTTCTTGCAGGAGCACAGAATTTTGCGTAATCAATAAAAACAGAAACTGAAATCGAAGGAGAGTCATCAATAAATGTTTCTGTCAAACAAACGAAGTCAAAAGAAGAAATATAATCAATAAAGGAGGCATCTGCAAGTTTGTTGTACAAAATTTCTATGTTATACGACAGAAAGGATAACTCTTTGATACAATGATCCGCCCCTGTCCTACTTAGGTGATTTACGAGGAGCGCCAGAACGGAGAGAACCTGCCGTGTGACACATTTCTATCACGTGCCTGAGCTGCTTCGTTCGATTGAAAAGACCGCCCGCACAAATAATTGTGCAGAACCGTCTGGTCCCCCTCGGTACTCCCCCCGCTAACTGTACCACCCCACTGTTTTTGCACGCGCACCAACCCGTTCCCTGCCTACTTGGTGTGTTAACACTGTCGCTGTGTTGTCCCTGGCTACCCGGTGCTCGGTTTGCACGAGACTGAAGTCAGCATCAGGGTCAGTCACAACGCAAGGTATATTTTCACTGGCCGAAAGTTGGGTCACGTGGGTCAGGGGATCCTGATGTGACGTCACCTGGCTGGCTGGGTCGCGGTTTGCCGAGAGGGAGGGAAGAGGGCTGGCCCACATTCTGTCGATCAGCTGTGCGTGGCTGGGGGAAACCCCCTGGCTGAGGAACTCCTGGCTGGGAAACCCCTGGCGTAACACTAGGTGATGCTGGTAGCACTTCCATGTGGCCCCTGGGATCGGGTCTCCGAGGGCCGATCGTCAGCTTACCTCGTACAAAGAAGGCTGATTTCCCCTCTCTCTTGGCAGTAGCAACCAGATCTGCTTGCCTTCGAGTCAGATCATTGGCAAGTCTGACCCTTTCTTTTCCAGATTGCTCCTGAGTGTTTTATCTTGGATGAGAGCCATTTTGTCTTTCCATCGTTTTAGTTTGACAATCATAGGCCTGTATTCACCCCCATTCTAGCTTGTCCAACACGATGTGCTCTCGCAATATCGTTCTCCACCCATGTTCTGTTATTATCCACACTGTTGAGAGTTACACACACAGCACGTGCACATGCATCATAGTCCTCTTTGTCACTGACAGATGCCACACCAAACATACGTAGGTTTTCTCGTCTTGAATGGGCTTCTAATTTGTCAAGATCGTCGTATAGTTTACCGACTTCTTCCTTCAGTTCAGAGATCTGAGATGACAGATGGGCACATTCATTTCTTCTTTCCACTGTTTCACCATGCAAGTTACCTATTTCAGCAGACATACCTTCTATTCTGTCAGAGAACCTTGCATTATCGTGTTCCAGTTTGCAACAACGTTGACTATGTCTTCACATCTTTCTGAAACTTGTTGCAGATTGTCTTTGATAGTGTTTAACTCTGATCGTACAAGCACGTTATGTTCCGACTGTTCCCCTCTCATCAGTTTCATTTGGTCGTTTTGCTCTCGTAGCTGTGACTGGATAGCTGCTAGTATTTCAGTGAGGGCATCACAGGACACAAAGCCTTGCTTCACCTCTGTTTCTGTTGAAACTGCCAGGCCCCCGCTCTCACGTGAAGGTACACCTTTCCCATCTTCTCCCCTGCTGCGCAGAATGATCAGGCCCCGGGTTGACCTGAATGTCGCCACTCAACAGGATTCTCCACACTGACAGCACAGCGTTGGCAGCACACAGAGAGACGAGCACTAACACACATGTAGGGCACTGTAGGAATGGCCTTGACTGTTCGGGAGCCACGCGTTCTCCGTGTGCGGCATTGTTCCTAACATGTTTTTCTCCCTCGAGGGACACCCAGCCACTTTGACAGTTTATAATCCTTGAAATGTTTGTGTCAACACACACATGCCAAGTCCTGCGCCGAGGAGAAGAAGACCGTACAAAACCAAAACATCGCTCAGTGACACATCTACACAGCAACCCGTGACACGCAGCTGTGACGTCACAGTTGCCCCAGATTTGAGCGAAGCACAAAAACACCCTATTCTGGCCCTCCACACGTTTATGTCAATCATTTTGGCTGTGAGTTTGGTACTTGAACTAAAGGACGACCCCACCTGCACATAATAGCTCTTGAAATGAAAGCTGGTGACGCCAGGGGGGACACTTCTTGTGGAGAAAAGATTGACGGAAGCTGGTAGTTCGTCGCCATTTTCGCGCATGCCCCGCTAGCTACAGAGAGAGAGAGAGAGAGAGAGAGAGAGAGAGAGAGATGATTTTTTGTAGTGTTCGGGAGAACGAATGAGTGATTGTATATCATGTAGGCTCGTCATGTTGTTAATTGATCGTTACGTTTACTTGTTGAGCACTATCTAAACATGATCGTAAATCAGCTTCATTGTTTCATACAGTTTGTTTTATTTCTGATTTTTCTTAGAATTCGAACCATTGACTCCTTGTGTCTGCTGATCTGTGTAGCTGCGCGTTTATAGGACCGTCACACCGTCACCTCACACCTCAAAAACAGCGTGACAGTGGAGTTTCATAGTTTAATCGCCGGATGTCATGTTATCTGCTTGTTAATTGTATTGTTCGCCGTAAGATTTTTGTTTCATACTGTCCAATACTTGTTCTGTTGTAATAAAGTCCAATTCTTTGAATCCTCGGCAAAAAAAAAAATGGAGGAAAAAAATAAAGGAAAAGTGAAAGAAAAAAGCAAAAAAGATTGTTGTAGTGTAGTAGTTTGTTGCTGTTGTTTGCCAAGAAGCAGGACGCGTGAGCCACAAAAAAAAAAAAAAAAAAAACCGGAAAGGTGCTCCAAGAAAAAAAACGCAAGGTGCTCCAAGCGTGACGCGTGAGCCACAAAATGAAAAAAAAAGCCGGAAAGGTGCTCCAAGAAGCAGGACGCGTGAGCCCACAAAATGAAAAAAAAAAAAAAAAAACGAAAGGTGCTCCAAGAAGCAGGACGCGTGAGCCACAAAAAAAAAAAAAAAAACGGAAAGGTGCTCCAAGAAGCAGGACGCGTGAGCCACAAAATGAAAAAAAAAAAAAAAACGGAAAGGTGCTCCAAGAAGCAGGACGCGTGAGCCACAAAATGAAAAAAAAAAAAAAAAACGGAAAGGTGCTCCAAGAAGCAGGACGCGTGAGCCACTAAAAAAAAAAAAAAAAAAAAAAAAAAAAAAAAAAAAAAAAAAAAAAAAAAAAAAAAAACAGAAATCTGCTCCAAGAAGCAGGACGCGTGAGCCACTAAATGGAAAAAAAAAAAAAAAAAAAAAAAAAAAAAACAGAAAGCTGCTCCAAGAAGCAGGACGCGTGAGCCACTAAACGAAAAAAGAAAAACAGAAAAGGTGCTCCAACGAACGACAATGCTGGGCAGTACCACAGGACAATAACCCACAGACAAACGTAATGAACTAGGCAGTCCATTTCTGGTCAGTGTCATTAGTCTTCTTCCACACTGGACACGAATCTCTCTCTCTCTCTCTCTCTCTCTCTCTCTCTCTCTCTCTCTCTTCTCTCTCTCTCTCTCTCTCTCTTCCCTACGTTCCTGTCACTCCTGCTCTCTCTCTCTCCTCCTCTCTCTCCTCTCTCTCTCTCTCTCTCTCTCTCCTCTCTCTCTCTCTCTCTCTCTCTCTCTCTCGTTTACTTTTTTTCCAGTATCGTATTGTAGTTCTAGTCACTTTTTTGCTTTTTGCTTCTTTTGTTGCCTTATCTTCTCTTGCATTGTTGACCCTACTCAGGGCGAGGACTTGACGTAAAAAAAGCACATCAGTGCTTATCTATTATCCTCGTTATAAAGAATTTTGTCTTGTCTTGTCTATCCTCGTTAATAAAGAATTTTGCTTGTCTCTCTCTCTCTCTCTCTCTCTCTCTCTCTATCTCTCTCCCCTCTCTCTCTCTTTCCTCTTTCTCTCTCTCTCTCTCTAAAACATACAAACGCGCATGCACGTATGCACACGCAAGCACACGCAACGCGCGCACCACAAAACACGTCTCTCTCCTCTCTCCTCTCTCTCTCTCTCTCCTCTCTCTCTCTCTCTCTCTGAGCTGAGCTGAGCTGATTAGTACATGGACACGTTGACGTGAGGTGCGGAGAATATAACAATAATCAATAGGTGTTATATTCAAAGCCTTTAGCTCTACAGGAGATGTTGCTTCAAAGACTGCACCTCAGTTGTCCAGTGTAGTATGCTTTCTCTGGAACGTCTTCTCTCTCTCATATCATCTGTTCCAAAAAAAAAATCAGCAGGTTTATATCTTTATGAGCCTCATTGTTAACATAAGCATATCTACTTCTCGTTATTCTCCTCAATCACTCAAAACAGGACAGAAAATTGTACGTGTTCAAAGTACTGCTTAAAGAATTTTGTCTTCCCTCAGTCGAATCCTCGTGTAGCTGTAAAGAATTTCGTCTTGTGTTTCTCTCTCTCTCATCTCTCATCTCTCTCTCTCTCCTCTTTTGTCTTTCTCCTCCCTCTCTCATCTCTCTCTCTCTCTCTTCTCTATCTATCCCCCTTCTCTCTCGCTCTCTCTCTCTCTCCCTCGCTCTCGTATGGTTTTTGTGTTCTGTCTCTCTCTCTGAGCTTCATTTAAAAAAATAGGTCTTGGTTGACGTGATATTCTCTGCATTGTGGGCTTCGGTTGCATCTCTCTCTCTCTCTCTCTCTCTCTCTCTCTCTCTCGTTTTTTCTTTACAGGAATGTAGAACAAATTTGATTGGTCAGGTTCAATATCTATATAAAAGGGCGTGTATATGATCTCGCTAGTAAAGATGAGGATCGGGATATTCCTTCTACTTAAATTGTCTAGTCTGGTCTCTCACAAGAAAGAACAGAATTTCTCAGTGTCCTTTGAGTTGATTTTTAATGTTAAACAAAATCAATAGGTTTCATAGAATAATCGCACAAATTTCTCGCCTCTCTCTCTCAATACAAAACTATCTCAGAATTTAATTTCAATGTGGATTTTGCTTTAGGTCTGTCGAGTTGCTTGTTTTGTGTCTTCTTTTTCTTAATTATCTAGTTAATGTCTGGGCATTACATTGGAAAAGCATCATTAGCATCGTCCATCTCATGTATCAGTATCTAACGAGTTTTGTTGTAACTGTAATCATCGCTGCAAAACAAACAGGAGCTGAGAACAATTTGATTCAGGTTGGCCCGTTGGTTCAACACTGAGTGTATTGTCGGGGGACAAGTAAAGATGAGGGATCGTGGATATGAGCATGAGACTTGAAATAAAACAACTAGTAGACAGTGGTACATTTCCATTTGATGCCAAGGGAGCCGAAATGTGGTAGTTACCTGACTTTGTTTAATCACGTTGGTCAAAAAAGACACAAGAAAGAACAAGATTGGGATAGTGTCCTTTTACAAAGCAATATGAAGTGTGCTGAGAGTGATTTGTCTTTGAAAATGTTAAATTACTGCTGATGATAGAAAGAAATGTAATAAGCGCACAAATAGATACAAATTAACGTTCCTTTACGACACAATACAAAACAGAGTTAGAGAATTTTCGACAAATTTGTCTTTCTCAGACGTCAAAAGCAACAGGCATGATAAGCTCTGCGAGCGACTGTGGAGTGTTGTAAATTGTATATGTGTTGTTCATGACGTATCGAGAACAAACATTTATCCAAACTCGCACACTGTTTAGTATTGTATCTTAAATAAACGTTACTTTGCACTATATTTAGTTTGTTAATTTCTGTTGCTTTGTATCATTTTGTGTGCTTATTTCCATTCATATGCACTCTGTTTACTTTGTATTTATGTGTTTATTTGTGTTACTTTGCGCTGCTTTCTGTGTTTATTTCTGTACTTTGCATTCTGTTTTGGGTGTGTGTTTCTGTTACTTTGTATTCTGTTTTTTCTGTGTTTATTTCTGTTACTTTGTGTTCTGTTTTCTGTGTTTATTTCTGGTACTTTGCACTGTTTTCTGTGTTTATTTCTGGTACTTTGCACTGTTTTCTATTTCTGTTACTTTTATATTCTGTTTTTTGTGTATCTATTTCTGGTACTTTGCACTGTTTTCTGTATTCATTTCTGGTACTTTGCACTGTTTTCAGTGTTTATTTCTGTTTCTTTGTATTCTGTTTTGTGTGTTTATTTCTGTAACTTTGCTCTGTTTTCTATGTTGATTTTTGTTACATTGCACTGTTTTCTGTGTTTATTTCTGTTACTCTGTTTTCTGTTTTATTTATATAACTTTGCACTGTTTTCTGTGTTGATTTCTGTTATCTTGCACTGTTTTCTGTGTTGATTTCTGTTACTTTGCACCGTTTTCTGTTGCCTAGCTCACCGGTTTTGTGAGTTTATTTCCATTATTTAACACTCTGTTTTGTGTGTGTTCAATTCTATTCCTATGCTCTATATTGTTTCTTTCTGTTACTTTGTGCTCTGCTTTCTGTGCTTATTTCTGTTACTTTGTACTCTACTTTCTGTGTTTATTTCTGTTGCTCTGCTCTTCATTCTGTGGTTATTTCGGTTACTTTACTCTTTATTCTGTGTTTATTTCTGTTACCCTTGTATTTATTTTGTGTGTTTATTTCTGTTACTTTGTACTGTGTTGTGTGTTTATTTCTGTTTCTTTGGACTGTGTTGTCTGTTTTAATTTGTTATTTTACATTCCCTTGTCTGTGTTTATTTCCATTACTTTGTGCTCCGTTTTTGAGAGTTCATTCTACGCATTGCATTCTGCTTTGTTTCTTTATTTCTGTTATTTTGCACTCTGCTTTGTTTGTTGATTTATGTTACTTTGCACTCTGTATTGTGCGTTTATTTCTAGTCTGGCTTGTTTCAGTAATGCTCCAGCCTCGGTTGTTTTTGTTTGCTTGTTTTTCAAGACATAAGCTAGAAAGAGAGTATATAACCAGTAATGTTTACATAAACATTTTGAAAGGATAGTGGGAAAAGATAAAGAGACATCTCTCTCTCCTCCCTCTCCCTCCCTCCCTCCCTCTCTCTCTCTCTCTCTCTCTCTCTCTCTCTCTCTCTCTCTCTCTCTCAATCGGCAGCACACACCCGCGGCTGTGACGTCAACTGCCAGGGCACTATTCGTGGAACACAGACAACACAACCAAAACACCAGAATTCAGTTGATTTCTTTTTTTTTTCTAATCTGCACACACAAACAAGAAGAAAGTGTTCCCAAACGACATTGCCAGCGGAAACCGATTGTTTGTGTGGGCTGTTTTTACTCTATTCCCAAGCAAAGGAGAGAGAGAGAGAGAGAGAGAGAGACAGACAGACAGACAGACACAGAGATAGAGACAGACAGAGACAGAGACAATGAGAGAGAGAGAGAGATTAGCATTCTGTGCCTATTGATTCTTTCAGGTAGTGTTTAGTACTTTAGCTTGCGTTTAGGTTTGACGTCTATATCCAGCTCCAGGAGGGGGGGAAGTGGAGGGGGAGGGAGGGGTGTGTGTGTGTGTGTGTGTGTGTGTGGGGGGGGGGGGGGGGGACTTCCTAAGACTATATTTATTTATATCACGAGAACCGCAACACGTGCTTATCAGCGGCGACACTGACCGTGTTCAAATCAAGCGTCAGCAGGTTTCGAACCGTAACGGAAATCTGAACTACATCCCCGCTGGCTTCATCCAGTCCAGCCGGCAAGCGTCTGCACAGCTGCTGAACAGGTCGCCACACTCGCTACTCTCTGAAGATGGGCTCTAAAGAAGAAGAAGAAATTTTAGTTTGTGCTATTTTAATCATTTTGATCACTTGCGTACAATTGAAGAATTAAAAAAAGAAAATCGGAGATGGTGGGTGAGACCATGAATCGCAAGGTGTGAGACGTTTGGTGCGTACCATTCTCTTCTCAAAGAATTACAAGAAGAAGATGCTCAAAGCAGAGCTAAAAGATATCCCAGCTGTCTGCGTGCCAAGTTCAGTACAAGTGGGCGAAGGACACTGGCTGAGTTCGAGCATTTCGGCCAGATGGTTGTACACTTTGCGGTGTTCCCACAGGTATGTCTTGGGTTCTTCATCGACTGATAAACAGTGAAGGTCATAAAGACGGAATGGTCTGAAAGCTGAGAACGAAGTAGTAGAAGCAGTAGCAGCAGAAGAACAAGTTGAAGGAAAATGTAGTAGTAGTTCTTGTAGTGGGTTTACAAATAGTATTACAAGAGAAATTATTGCTGTTGTTTCAAACAGATCCAATACTTAGTAAACATGTGTGTGTGTGTGTGTGTGTGTGTGTGTGTGTGTGTGTGTGTGTGTGTGTGTGTGTGTGATTTATTGTTTTGATTGTACGTTGGTTTCTTTGTGGTGGTAAAAAGTAATTTCATACACATAAGTGCATAAATGTATGTCACCAAACATACCCTTTTCAATTCATTATCCCTTTCTTTTGCACATGAATGATAGAGAAGCATGTAAATCGGAAACAATCAAAAGCAGGAGGAAAAAATATGTTGCAGTTGTGATGGTAGTAGTAGTAGTCTACTACTAAAAATTGGTGATAATGTAAACAGTTGTAATACAGACTAAACATTTTTCCGTTTTTTTGTTTTCTTTTAATCATCAATCAACTTCTTTGTAATGATAACAGTAGTTTTTTTAGACGTACAGTGCATAATAAAAGCAGTAGAAAGTACTGTTCAATATATGTCACCAAACATACCCTTTTTTGTTCATTATCAATTACCTTTGTATATTACTGATACAAAGTAACATGTAATAAATCGAAAACAATCAAATACAACAACCATCTACGAGTAGTTTGCCTTACAACAAACATTGAAGTAGGATTGAATCTTAATGCTATCCAACACAAGCTTCAGCAGGTCGTGCGACGATCCCGTGCCGCCGGAGGAGGAGAGCGCGCGACGCACATGCGCTTTTGGTAAACAACAGACCGCTCACTGACATCAACCCCATTGCCCTTTCCAGCTTAGTGTGTGGCCGGCTTTACTCTGTGAGCACGGTTGAATACCACTGACTAGCCAAGTGACAGCCAAGTGATACTGTGTTTAGCCCACTCCACCACAGAGGCCGTGCCGGAGATAAAAGCATGTTCACTATTGGAACGGTGCACGAGTCGTTTGTGTGTTAAGTGTTTTCCTCTGTTCTTCCAAACAAGAGAGAGAGAGAGAGAGAGAGAGAGAGAGAGAGAGAGAGAGAAGCACTCAGGTTTAACATGTCACTTTCCGGTTAAATATAATCCCCTTTTGACCTCTTTCCTAGAGTTACGTGCCTCACTTCCAGCATAGTGCAGTGTCCTTTTCATGTGAAAAGCTTTCCAGTTCCATTAAGTCTGACGATGTCAATAAACAACCATCAACAGATGCTTGTCGGAAGAGTGTAGGCGGGCTTAGTCGAAAGGCAAGGAATATTTTCATGCCTTCCAATATCTCTGTGTGTTGCCTGTTTTTGTGTACAGAAAACAAAGTCCATCCTGCGAGCAAACTGATGATTTGCAGCCCAAGATAATCATAATTGCCCAGCAACTGTCACTAGGTTAGACATTGATGATGTCACGTGAACAATAGGCAAAACGCTGGTTCGCGATGTCTGCGCCAAGATCCGATGTGTAAAAGTGCTTCGAAGCGTCATCTATCTACAGTTTGTGTTTATTCTGCTGTTTACACAGTAACCTGTTTTACAGAAATATATTGTTGGTCTTGCGCTGGGGAAGTTGGTTTTTCTAATATTGTGAGACCTACGCATTTTGTAAACACATTCCTGTTCAAAAATATGTGGCTTTGTTCCAAAGTAGTCAGACTCTGTGTTCATCCAAGTATCTTCTAAACACCTCTTGTGACAAAACCGAAACATCAATAAGATTTCCCTGATTCTCAAGGACGGGGGCGGAAGAGGGGAGCAACTGGAGTCAGTCAAATACAGTCCTGGTTATGCTCAACAGTTCTGCAATAATGTTTTTTTTTTTCTTTGTAGTAACACCATAAACGCTCCATCCGTTCCCCCGTTGATCCAAGCTCCTCTTCCGGAGAAAAACCTGGATAGTTGGTTGAATCAAGAAGATTCTGAGTGGCTTTGAGACATGGGGATCTGTGACGTTGGCACTGCGCAGAATCAGTTTCTCAGCTGGTCTATTTATCACCTCAGTCAACGAGACTTGCTGACTGTACAGTGCAGCTGGACTTCTGCCGCAGTTTGAAGAATCAGCACACACCTGTTCCATGATCTTTCATTCTGTGAGCATCACCAGGAAATCATTTTGGCAACAGTGCCATGATAATCCAGACCCAGTATCAGTCATTACATACAACCAACCTTTTTTTTTTTTTTTTTTTTTGCTGTAGTGAAAACCAGCGAAGTACAATAACGATAACCTTGTCATTGTCTTGGAAGCATTGCGTATTTAATCGGAGGCTCGGAGAGTCCTTCGGATGTGCTGGAATGCACCGGCTTGACCAAAGCAGTCGCTAGGTCTGGGATTATGGGTCATGCTGCTACAAAGTCCTTACTGAAGTCGTCACGCCTGGTGAATATTCAACCTATAGTAACGGTTGCCTCACTGTCTGTTCCACTGCATCTGCCAGAGCTGGATGACACCGTGCCCAGGAATGCTGGGAGGACAAGAGGACCGCACAGTCTGTTTCTGTTCTAGTTTCCTGTATTGGGAGTATATTTGTATACATAGAGAGACACAGACAGACAGACATAAAAAAAAACGATACATATCGGTAGACATTAGCGACAGACAAACCTTGAACAGAGCGAAGCGAAGGTGGGGGGGGGGGGGGGGGGGGGACAAGGGAAGAGAGATGGATGTCAGTAAACTCTTCGCGGCTACGTTGCACTGTCATGGTCGTAGTTTTTTTTGTTGTTTGATGTCATAGTTAAGAAAAGAAGAAAGTGAATTCCATTGAAGACTGTATAAGAAAATGACAAATGGAAAAAAACAGGATAGCAGGTGTGTGCAAAAACATGTTTATTTTATTACACTGAATACATACATAGCATAGCGTGGCATAATTTCATACCATACAAAAAACATACAGACAATGAATTAGGGCTAAACAGTGGTCTACATGCCCGTCAGTTAGCGGAGAAGGCAATATAAATTAGGTTCAATCATGTGTTCTGTTGTTAGTTTTACATCTACATAATCAAGATGTTATTTACGGAAGAACCCCTTCTAATGTACACATATGCCGGTGATGTGTGCGAACAAACGTGATGAAATTGGGAGTATTGTCAATCGCGATCATCACATCAAACGCTTCTATTTATGCCGCTTCTTTATCATACGTAATTTTCTGATAAATATATGAGTATGATAACTCCATTAGCTCTTCTTCTTAGCGGAGTCGGCGTTGGCCACACGGTTTCTCTCAGTCCCTTGAGAAGGGGACAGGTCTGTAGGACGTGTTCTGGTGTTTGGTCTTCAAGAGACCACAGGAGCAGGAGGGGGAAGGCGCCAGCTTCAGCTTCCTATGCAGGTGGCCATTGAGTCGGCAGTGGCCAGTTCTGAGTCTCATAATGACCACACCTGCTCCTGTCTCTCCAGAAGATGGAAGGCATCCCTTGTGGGTTGTGGTCGCATCAGAGCCTTCACAAGGGTCTTCTTCTCTGCGAAGCTGACGCTGTTGGTTGTTGTCTTCCTCTGGCTCCGGTTTTGGCGAGCTGATCGGCTGCCTCGTTCCCTGGGACTCCGCAGTGGGCAGGTACCCATTGCAGGACTACTCGTCTACTTTTGGCGAGTTCCTGGAGTTTCTCCATTAGACGAGGAAGTTTGTCTCCTGCAAGGGCCTCCAGGACGGACAGCGCGTCAGAGAGGAAGACAACTTGGGTGCAGTCGCTCTGTGAATCATGAATCATGGAGGCTGCCTGCATGAGGGCCTGAACTTCTGCAGCATAATTGGAGCAGTGTTTCCCAGTTGGTATCCCCCTGCTGTGGTGGTGTGTCCCAGGTGAGGTGACTTGATACGCCCGCTCCTCCATCAGACACTGCGTTGGTTGCTGAGCCGTCGGTGTACGCATGTATCCAGGATTCTTCAGGGTACTTCTCAGCAATCATGGCAAGTGTGAGAGTGCGTTTGACGATGTCATCCTGAGAGTCTCCTGAGGCAACCTGTGGAACTGTTGTGGAGATGTGAAGATTTGTGAAGTCTTCATTCCAGGGCTGTGGCAGATCAGAGGGGTCCAGTGGGTTGGCAGGTGGCAAGCCATCTTGATGCTCCCTGGCAAGACTCTTGCTTTCATGGATGAAGCTACTGCGTTTGAGACGATTTCTTGGTCAGGTTCTGCATCCTCTTGTTCATCGGATGTTGAGGCAGGCACTTGAATTTCTCTGCCTGAACCATGGTCTTTGCGTCTCTCCTCTGGTGGAGGGGCTGTATGGCAGTAACCTCCTCCATGGCTTTGATTGGTGTGGATCGCATGGACCCGGTGATGATCCTGAGGGCTTGATTTTGGACCCTATCCAGGGATTGCTGGTGGGTCTTCGCTGCTGTTGACCAAGCTGTTGAGCCATACTCAAGATGGGGCCTGACTGCTCCCTGGTAGACGCGCTTGAGTATTTGTTCGTTTGCTCCCCAGCTGGTTCCGGCTAGCTTCCGCAGAATGGCAAGCTTTCGTCTGGCCTTTGCTTCAGCTTTCTGGATGTGTGGTCGCCAGGTTTGCTTCTTGTCAAAGGTGACACCAAGATAGGTTGCCTCCTCTTCGTGTTTCAGGGCTGTGTCTCCAAGTTTGATGGGCCCAGCCTTTTGTTTTGTTGACAAGGTGAAGAGTGTTGTGGAAGATTTCTCCTTGTTGATTGCCACACACCACTCATCTGCCCATGCCGCCAGCTTGTCAGCCGCTTGTTGCATTCTGTATGTGGCAGTAGTGGCATGCTCTTCCTTGCACCACAGCACCAGGTCATCTGCATAAAGTGCAGCATGGATACCTTTGGGAAGTTCTTGGATGAGGTCATTAATGAAGACCAAGAAGAGTGTGGGCGAGAGGGACGCCCTTGTGGGACTCCATGTCGCAGCAGTACTTTTTTGCCTTTTCGTCCGTTGACTGTGACTCTTGCTCTGCGGTTGTGGAGGTAGGATCTGATCCAATGCAGCATGTTGCCAGCGACTCCACATCTATGCAGTTTCACGAGGAGGCCATCAGTCCAGACTTTGTCAAAGGCCTTTTGTAGATCGATCCAGGTGGCAAAGACAAGCTTTTGCTCCTGGAACGCATCCTCGATTTCTTGGGAGAGGTAGGTGGTCTGGTCTTCTGTGCTGCGAAACTGTCTGAAGCCTGCCTGTTCAGGAGCCAGGATGTTTTCAGTCTCGAGATACCAAAGCAGGCGCTGGTTGACCATCCTCTCTAGGGGTCTTGATGACGCAGCTGGTGAGGCTGATTGGCCTGTAACTGGCAGCCTTCTTCTTGTCCTTGTCCTTGCTTTTTTGAGGACAGGGATCATGATGGCTTCTCTCCAAACTTGTGCCAAGTCTCCAGTTTCCCAGCTCAGGTTGAAGACCTCTAGAAGTTTGAGGGTGGCTGTGCTGCCAAGGTGCTTCAGCATCTCGTTAGTGATCCCATCTGGCCCTGGGGATTTCCGAGTTTTCAGCTTCCTCAGAGCTGTCTGGAGCTCATGGAGAGTAAGGGGCTGCTTCATGGGGGTTTCACGTTGGTGTCTTGTCGTCTCTCTCTCTGTTCTCTTCTTGCTTCTCTTTGCTGAGGAGTGCTGACAGGTATAGTGCTCTCGCTTGCGTAGATATCAGCAAAGCGGTTAGCTGCGCATCTCCCTGTCAGCATCTCTCCATTCTCTTCCAGTGTGATGTTCTGGCCTTTGCTGTCCTCATCGTTGAGTTGGCCTACAACTCTCCACAGTTTTGAGCCACCTTTCTCAAGGTTCAGGGCTGCTGTCTTCTCTCTCCAGCTTTTGCCTGGCCTGGATCTTTGCCTTGAGGAATTTGGCTTTTGTCTGCTGCAGTCGCAGGTGGTTCTCGTCCGATGGGTTGTTTTCTGCATCTTGTCTGGCCTCTGTCATCTCGTCCTGCTCTTGAAGCTGGTTGCTCCAGTAGGGTTTGTACTCTTTCTGAGCACCACGTGGAATGGTCTCTTTGGCAGCCTGCAAGATGCTGGCGTTCAGGACTCTGACAACATTGTTTATGTCTCTGCCTTGGACTTGAAGGTCCTTGGTGAGAACGTTGGTGCGGTGACTGAAAAGCCTCCATTTTGCCTTCTTGTAGTTCCAGCGTGCGGGCACTGGGCGACTGGCTGTGCTTTTGTTGATCTTCAGGAACACTGGCCTGTGTCGCTACCTCCTCCTAGTGCTCTCCCACTTTCCCTGGTGATGTCCTGGTGTACATCTTCAGTGCAGAGAGCAAGGTCTGGGGTGGAGGTAGTGCGCCATCGTCTGGAGTAGAAGGTTGGAGTGTCACTTGGGGAGTTGATCAGGACGAGATGATGTTCGTCTTGCCAGTCTTCCACTTCTTCTCCTCGGCGATCCATCTGGCTGTAACCCCAGCTCTGGGAGTGACTGTTGAAATCACCTACTGCGATAAAGCTCGAGCCTGGGACGTTGATGGCCGAGTGACAGTGGCTGGTTGTCAGGGCAGTAGAAGTTCAGGATGTGCAACTCTGTGTCATTCAGTTTGGCCCGAATCATCTGGTACTCAGCACCCTCCATGTGGACTGCTGTTTCGCTGGCATCGATGTTGTTCCGGACAAGTGTCAGGATTCCGCCCTTGCTTCTGTCAGCTCTGTCCCATCTAAATGGCTGGTAGCCTCGGATTTTGAATGCCTTTCCCGTTTTCAGGTGGGTTTCTTGAATGCAGCAGCAGACGTGATGTTTTCCTCGTGCAGGATGTGTTCAAGCTCCGTCTTTTTATTCATGACTCCTTCTGCATTCCAATGCATCACCTTGAAAGGTTGTTGCTTCTTGGATGTTGTTGTTGAAGTGCTGCCAGTCGCTGTCCTCTGCCGCCCCCTGGCGTGACAAGGCGGAGGCGGAGAGGGACCTCCAGTCGCTGTGGGTGGACTCCGTTGAGGCTCGGAGCCCGGCGCTGCCCCATCCTGGAGGGACCTCAATGGGCGAGCGCCATTCTCATCTCGGCTGGCTGACATTGTCATATGGCGATGATGCGTGGTGTCGTGGTTTATTAGAGTGCGCCGTGCAGCCCAACACCTCCGTCTTCAGCACTCGAGGTTTCTGTAGGGGTTACCCCGCCCTTAGCTCATGGTCCAAAGTCCTGCCCTGTGAGCACAGGGGGGATTGTTTCTCCCGAGGGTCCCACCCCGTAGCTAGAGGTTTTAAACGCGCCTCATGATCGCGTGATGAACCCGTCACATATATGGGGTATTTCTTGAGTGCAGCAGTGCCACCTGCTGCCCCACCCCGTCCTGCTGGGAGCACCGCCAGTTGGTCCGGGACTGCTTATTCGACCAGGCGGCCTGACTTATATCGCAGCTAACCCTCATATCTGAGGGCCGTTCCTCTCTTTTTAATCTCCTTTACTGTAGTCCACTTATTTGTGTTCCTCTCTGACCGAAATGCCAGTCTTTGTTTTGCAAAATCAGGACACTTTTTTGTGCTTTCTTTCTATAATGTATAATATGACAGCTTTCGTGTTGTAATCTGGCCATTGGGTGGTGAAACTAGGGACCCAGTCCTAAGCGGCCATTCATCTGTCCATTGTGTGGTCTTGTTACCCGTATGGCCCTTTCTATGAGTCTTTTCTGGCATGGGAAGAGTGGTTCATGCCCATTTTTCCATAAATCGAGGGTGTTAACAAGTTAAGTAGAATACCTGCGTCCTTAGCATAGCCTTATGTTCTTAATTGAAAAAAAAATGGGTTTAAGTCGTCTATATGAACTGTTGAAGATAATGATGTATATGTGATGTGTGTGTTTGGAGTGTCGTAGTTGTTTTTCTTCTTCTTTGGTTGCTTTGGTTGTTTTGGGTTTTTTTTGTTGTTTGTTTTTTTTTTTTTTTTGATGATTTTTAGTAAGATGTAATATGACAGAGAGAAGACCCTATCTCACCAGCTGGTCTTTGACAAGTCTAAAAACTAAACCTGAAAATGGATGCGCAAAGATGTATGTCAAAGCTGTGAAATCACTAAATGTTGGCCACTAAATGGCATCCTTGATTTCTCTCTCTCTCTCTCTCTCTCTCTCTCTCTCTCTCACACACACACACACACACACACACACACACACACACACACACACACACACACACATACACACACACACACACCATTCAGGTTAGTATTTTCCAATCAAAAAGCTAGTGAAGGGGTTCTGTCGCATATATCGAGAGCGAGGGAGACAGACAGACAGATAGACCGACCGACAGACAGACAGACTGGGACACAGACAGACCGGCAGACATACAGGGACAGAGATTGTTTATTCAGATTAAGGACAGAGCCACTTACTGAAGAAATACCGCTACTCATACACAGCAAAAAGAAAACCCCACTCTCCTGGAAGAAGGGACGGGACAGACAGACAGACAGGCAGACAGGTAGATATATAGAAAAATAGATAGATAGACAGACAGACAGACAGACAGATGGATAGATAGATAGACAAACTGACAGACAGACAGACAGATAGATGCATGCATACATACATAGAAAGATAGATAGACCGTTTCAGTAGTTGTATGCTGTATCTTCTTTGTTGCTTTACTTTAATTAAATGGACACTGTTTAAGTTGAGGGAAGAAAAAAAGAGATTGTGACGTCATTTTCTTTTTAACGTGTCGTTCTTCGATGTCTATATCCATAACACAGAGTTAAATTTCACCCCTAAACACTAAAGCATATTGTTCAAGTCACTAAGAGCAACGTTACGATCACATCCATTGTTTTCGACAGTGTAACAACTTTTCTTAAGAGCTGTATGTTGCTTGCAGTCGAAGAAAATGATAATCTTGGCTGTTGGGGATTTCAATACATATATGAATCAAAACGAAGTATTTATGCTTTTTTATCACAATTAGGTTTCTGTTACCAAAGATGTATTGAAAAATGAACAACTAAAAACCTCGTCATTTATGCCCTGAAGACTAATACCTGGAAATAATTTCGAAGAGAGAGAGAGAGAGAGAGAGAGAGAGAGAGAGAGAGAGAGAGAGAGAGCAGGCAACTGAACACCCAAACATAGAAGCAGGCAGAGACAGAGAGCGAGAAATGAGAGGACTGCATGGAGGTTGCAGGAGGTTTGTGGGAGGAGGGGAGGCAGAAGGTTTGTGGGCGGAGGGGAGGAGGGGGGGGGAGAGGGAGCGGGTGGACAAACCGTAAAACGTGTTTGTTATGCAAATACGTCAAACGTGTTTGTTATGTAAATTACTGTGGTTGCGGTTACGTAGGTACAAATGCACGAGGACGTCAGCCCACTTTTGATTAGGTTGTAGGTTGGGATGATGATTAGAGAAAATGTTAGTCCTGTATTTCTGTACGCCAATTAGCGAAACGCGCCGCCCGGCTGCAGTAAAAGACCAGATAATGTCATTTGGATTTTGTAACATCTGATTAGCTTCTAATGTACAATACACTGACCATACGACGTGGTGCAGTGGCTAGCATTTCCAACTAGCCGGCCTGAAGGTTGCGGGTGCGATCCTATCAGGGTCTTTTGTGTGTGTGTGTGTGTGTGTGTATATATATATATATATATATATATATATATATATATATATATATACATAGGCACAGAGAGATAGAGAGATAAAGAGATAGATTTGGCTTTAGTTTTTTTCTACCCCCATCTGATTATGCTACTGGCTCAAATGTGAAGTCCCGGAGCCACAAGGTCGAATTAATCTATTTCATCTAATGACCACTCCGCTTGTATTGCTCAAATTTTTAAACGGCACAACAGGTGTTTTATTTCCTGGGCCCGGTGGACACCTGGCGGTGTTGAAAAAGGAATCTTGAGGTACTACTCTGTCATGTAGACTGAGATCAGAAAACAGAATTCCGTGGCGTAGTTGTTATCATCACCCTTCTCATTTGTCTTTTTGTGGCCCATCGTGCCCTGCTCACGTGGTGACCTAAGTTTCGACTCCAATGCCCGTGGTGCGATCAAAGTCGCAGGTATCGGAAAGTTCATGATGACTGTCGTTGGATGTACTTGGTGGCGCCCTCTGGAGGGAGGGAGGCGCTTACTCACTCTGGCTCAGCTACCTGGCAAATTTTTGTCATCAGCATGTGGCTAAATAGGTAACCTGGCAATTTTCGTCATCAGCATGTGGCTAAATAGGTAACCTGGCAATTTTCGTCATCAGCATGTGGCTAAATAGGTAACCTGGCAATTTTTTGTCATCAGCCTGTGGCTAAATAGGTAACCTGGCAATTTTTGTCATCAGCACGTGGCTAAATAGGTAACCTGGCAATTTTTGTCATCAGCATGTGGCTAAATAGGTCATTTCTTTCTTATGCTGGATCAAAACAGGCATACCTTATCTACTGAAGCGACCCGGTGGAGAAGACATAGGAGCTAAGCGTCAAGTTTGTAGGAATTAGTGTTTGGGGAGAACAACATCTGAATGAAGAGTGGTGGAGAATTTCATAAATTACGCATTAATGTCATGCATGTTTCAATTGCTTCCTCCCCCCCCCCCCCCCCCCCCCCCCCCCCCTCCCCCCCATTTTCTAAGACTAGGGGTGATAATCAACATCCTCAAAACTCATGCGACCAAGGTTTCCACACACCAGAATTCTCTGCACGTGACACCATCTGTCCAGTAAATATTTAGACCTATTTTAA
>JADBJO010000111.1:287061-344561 GCA_016801955.1 Conus betulinus
ATGAAGACTTGTATTCACTTTATCAAACATCTGTCTTAATTTTTTTTTTTTTTTTTTGAAATGCGTGCGTATCTTGCATCGTGCATTACTTTCGCGCACGTTACACGTTACGTTAAATAAGCGTTGAAATATAGACAGCTCTATATTTTATCAGTACTTTCATACACGCTACTCAGTGACGTTAAATAAGCGTTGAAATATAGACAGCTCTATATTTTATCAGTACTTTCATACACGCTACTCAGTGACGTTAAATAAGCGTTGAAATATAGACAGCTCTATATTTTTATCAGTACTTTCATACACGCTACTCAGTGACGTTAAATAAGCGTTGAAATATAGACAGCTTTATGTTTTATCAGTACTTTCATGCACGTTACTCGGTGACGTTAAATAAGCGTTGAATATATAGACAGCTCTATATTTTATCAGTACTTTCATGCACGCTACTCAGTGACGTTAAATAAGCGTTGAAATATAGACAGCTTTATGTTTTATCAGTACTTTCATGCACGTTACTCGGTGACGTTAAATAAGCGTTGAAATATAGACAGCTCTATATTTTATCAGTACTTTCATGCACGTTACTCGGTGACGTTAAATAAGCGTTGAAATATAGACAGCTCTATATTTTATCAGTACTTTCATGCACGCTACTCAGTGACGTTAAATAAGCGTTGAAATATAGACAGCTTTATGTTTTATCAGTACTTTCATGTACGTTACTCAGTGACGTTAAATAAGCGTTGAAATATAGACAGCTTTATGTTTTATCAGTATTTTCATGTACGTTACTCAGTGACGTTAAATAAGCATTGAAATATAGACAGCTTAATGTATTATCAGTACTTTCATGCACGCTACTCGGTGACTTTAAAATAAGCATTAAGATAAAGACAGCTTCATGTTTTATGATTACTTTCATGCACTTTGCTCAGTGACTTTAAGATTAGCGTTAAAAGAAAGACAGCTTTATGTTTTATCTTTACTTTTCATGCACGCTACTCGGTGACTTGACTTTAAAATAAGCTAGTAGCAAAGTGAGACGACTGCAGGCGGAAATCTAAACAAATCTTAAATAGATGTTAGCGAACCGCCAAGAGAAACGTGGACAAACGAGTCACAAGACAAAACACAACGCGTTTCGACCTCTTAGTTTTTTTCTTCAGGTGAGACACAGACAAATAAAATAACGAAAATTCACTTAGCTTTGATCGTTTCAGATCGCTTCAGAGCTAAGTGAATTTTCGTTATTTGATTTGTCTCTGTCTCACCTGAAGAAGACCTAAGAGGTCGAAACGCGTTGTGTTTTGTCTTGTGACTCGTTTGGTCCACGTTTCTCTGGGCGGTTCGCCGACATTTATTTAAGATTTTGTTTAAAATAAGCATTAAGATAAAGACAGCTTCATGTTTTTATGATTACTTTCATGCACTTTGCTCAGTGACTTTAAGATTAGCGTTGAAAGAAAGACAGCTTTATGTTTTATCATTGCATGCTCGTACTCAACGACTTTAAGATTAGCATTAAAATAAAGATAGCTTTCTGTTTTAGCATTTCCTTCATGCACGTTATCCAGTGACCTTAAAATTAGCATTCAAATAAAGACAGCTTTATGTTTTGTGTCACTGATTTCCCGGTTTCAGCAGCGACCCTTGCCGCATGCTGAATTCAGCAGCTGTTTTGGAGCTGCTGAAGGGTTTGTTACCATAGAAACGTACACTGAAGTAACGAGCATTTTTTCAGCTGGGTGTTCCATTCGACTCAATTTCAATAACAAAAAATTATTCAGTAATAGATAAAAAGCTTTATGTCATTCGCTGGCGTGATATACCTATTTAAAGAAATCGAACTGTTGATTGGTAATGACAAACTTGTCTCCGTCCATTTTGGGGAGGAGGGGGGGAGGAGCGTTAGTTTTTAAAGCCTGCTACGGAAAACAATCACACATTATGTGCATGTCCATTTTAACCTCAGTTGCAGGGGATGGGGGGGGGGGGGGGGGGGGGGGGGGGGGGGGGGGGGGGGTACGCGTATCAGAAAATCACGAAAAGATGCAAAAAAAAAAAAGGGTGTACTTTTCATGGTGAAAGTGCTGAACTGTATTACAAAATGAGCATGGTATGTTTATAACACACACACACACACACACACACACACACACACATGTAGGCCTATATATATGGTGCGCTTTCTCTCTCTCTCTCTCTCTCTCTCTCTCTCTCTCTCTCTCTCTCTCACTCACACACACACACACACACACACACACACACACACACACACACACACACACAGAGACAGAAAAAGAGAGAGAGAGAGAGAGAGATAGTACTCTCCGTCTCTCAGAGAGAGAGAGAGAGAGTGAGAGGAAATCTAAAAACCTTTGTAAGCATAGTGGCACAGGCTCCCTCACGCATCGTTTCGGGATAAAACATACAGTTTTACCACACCTCCGCTCAACGGGAAAGAAATCAGTTTGTTTTTCTTTTCACCGTCAAACCAAAGTAGTCTCCAAACAAAGCTGACATCCTCTCATCAATATTCCTAAAACGTGTGGGAGAGAACAATGTGCAGTGAATGAAAAGAGCAGTTAGAAAGGGCGGGTGTTCATCGACTGGAACAACTTGGACACGCAGGTTTCCTGAGAGAGGAAGCGTTCATTTCGTCTCTCCACTCTTACGTTTCTGTTAGGAATGGAAGGCATGAGAGAGAGAAAAAGGAGGGATGGGGGGGGGGGGGGGCAGAGGGGGAAAGAGACAGACAGACAGACACACAGACAGACAGACAGACAGACAGAGACAAGAGAGAGAGAGAAGGGGGGGGGGGGGGGGGAGAGACAGACGGGAGAGACAGAGGGGGAGAGGGAGAGAAGAGAGAGACAGACAAAGAAAGACAAGGAGAGAGAGGGGGGAGACAGAGGGGGGAGACAGAGGGGGGGGGGGGGGGGGGGGAGAGAAAACGGGGAGAGAGAGAGAGGAGGGAGAGAAAAAGAGAAAGAGGGGAGTGTTGAAGAGAGAGAGGGGGGAGGAGCGTAAGAGATAGAGAGGAAGAGAGAGGAGCGCAGGGCGTGGGAGGGAGAGGGGGAGGGGTGGAAATAAAGGGTGAGGGAGAGAAGGGAAAGGAGAGAAAGGGAGGAGAGAGAGAGAGAGAATGAGAAGAAGGGAGAGAGAAAAGGAGGGAAATAGAGAGAAGGAAGGGAAGGGGGCGAGGACATTGAGAGAGAGAGAGAGGGGGGGAGAGAGAGAAGAGGGTGGGAGGGGTAGTAGAGAGAGAGAGAGAGAGAGAGAGAGAGAGAGAGAGAGAGAGAGAGAGAGAGAGAGAGAGAGAGAGATCCTTGATCCGCTTTTCCCGATTCTTTCTTACCTCCGACAAGAAGTTCTATTTTCTATTGTCTGGTTCGTTTGACTGTCTGTCGGCAAGATTACACTAAAACCACAGATTGGATCTTAACAAACTTGGTAGAAAGAGGGAATTTGGCCCAACAACGAACTGATAAACCTGTGATGCGGATCCAGATCCGGATCCGCATACGGATCCGGATCGAAGGGTATGACTTGGATGAGGACGAAATAAAAACGAAGAACGTTATTCTTTTAGGGGAAAAAAAACCCCGTGAGGTTACCTGAGGAAGGTTCGATCTACATTCATATCAATTCACCAAGACATGGATGTATAGTTAATCGAATGCTACCATATATTGCTCTGTGTGCGTGTGTGTGTGTGTGTGTGTGTGTGTGTGTGTGTGTGTGTGTGTGTGTGTGTGTGTGTGTGTGTGTGTGTGTGTGTGTGTGTGTGTGTGTGTGTGTGTGTGTGTGTGTGTGTGTGTGTGTGTGTGTGTGGGGTGTGTAGGGGAAGGGGGGGGGGTAGGGACAGGGGGGAGGGAGGAGAAACAAGTCGGCTGATGAAAAGGATGTATGTACAGACTATGAGAAAACTGCTGAACTGTGAATATGTCGAAGTCAACGGACAGACAGCTTCTTGACTGCGGCGGGAGAACATTTTCTGTTGTGACATGGTACAGTTTCCTGTCCTTACACTAAAATTAGCCGCTTTTCACAGGCTTGGAAACTAAAATATAGCCTGTATTCTAATAATAAGTGCTTTTATTTTCGTGATCTTCTGTGGAAATACGCTTGTGCACTATTAGTGTAATTGAGGGAGGGGAGGGGATCAAATGAATGAGCACTGTGTATTATGCAAGAAAAATGATGTAATATACTAAAGCTTGATGTCATGATAAGTGTTCTGGCAGTCAAGGTGTTAATCTTCAAGAAGGGGTTAATTTCAGGGTTTGGAACTTTCTTACGATGTCAAGACGTTCATAATTTACTGGTTGGGTTGTTTCCTGTGGGATGATTTGCGTATTTTTGTAAAATTACTAGTCTCGATATTCAGTCTTCTGTTTCAGGCACTTTACCGGGTCATTGGCCTTGCTGCCTACACATCTGTTAGCCACTCTCTCTCTCTCTCTCTCTCTCTCTCTCTCTCTCTCTCTCTCTCTCTCTCTCTCTCTCTCACACACACACACACACACACACACACACACACACACACACACACACACACACACACACACACACACACACACACACACACACACACACACAAACTCTATCACTTCTGTGTACATATTTACCTTGTTGTCTTTTTCTTACTATGTGTGTTTGTTTAGTGATTGTTGATCACATGGAAATGTTAACTAAAATACATTGAGATATAATTCAAAGATTTGCGCAGGTATGTCCATGCACACACACGCGCGCGCGCGCACGCGCGCGCGCACGCTCGCACGCAAGCACGCACGCACGCTCGCACACACACACACACACACACACACACACATCAGTTCACTGCACACTCGCACACACTGGACATGTAATTTGTTAGTTCGTTTCGTCGTGCCTTTTATAATGTAATCAACACAACGGTGGAAAGGCTGTCCAACGTAACGCAGATATTACGTCATTGCTTGTGTCTGCTGTCTTTCTTTCAACACACACGCATTCTCTACAACCCCAGGCTTGTGTCTGCTCTCTTTCTTTCAACAACACGCATTCTCTACAACCTCAGGCTTGTGTCTGCTCTCTTTCTTCAACAACAACACGCATTCTCTACAACCCCAGGCAAAAGAGACGCGCTAAAGATCTAACTTTAGTCTCTGGCGAGCATGTACGACTAGAATGCCCTTGTTGACACATTGAACAGCAATATTATTATTATAATGAATATTTATATAGCGCCTATTCTCGGCTAGAGACCAAGCTCTAAGCGCTTTACTATCCACACTCGTTTACACAAGGGCTGCCTACCTGAGTAGGACCGACTGAAGAGCTGCCAGCTGGCGCTTCATTCAGTTGTTTACCGTGTCATCCAGTCAATATCATTCAATATCGTTTGCTCATTTTCCTTACTTTCTTCATTCTTTCTATTTCTTACGCAGGGTGCATGCTATATGTACGTGTCATCCATACCAACGGCCAAACCGGTCTTCTCCTCCGAAAGTTGGTGATGGGATTTTACGTGTGTGCAAGATGTTATGCGTGCGTTCACACCCGGAACCTTGGTTTATAGTCTCATTCGAAGGACTGTATGGGAAATGGAGTCAGAACCAATGTTAACTCCGAGGGAAAAATCCCGCTGTACCGAAACGGCCCGGCGGAGATTCGAACCCGCAACCACAGGATCACCAGATTACGAGTCCGGCGCTCTACCAGCTGAACTATTTCGGCCTGTGTCTATTTTAAACTTAAAAAGTGTGAACAGTAAACAAGTAGGGTAACTTTTGCTCCCATAAGAAAACCTAACACAGAGTAAATTGGAAATGAAATGAGGCAGGGAACAGTAAACAATAAACAGTAAACAAGTAGGGTAGTCTAGTAGGGTAGTCTGTGCTCCCATAAGGAAACCTAACACAGAGTAACTTTTATTCAAGACTGGCACAACCTTTTAAACTTGAATAAAGTCAGACAAATACAAAGACAAACAATCTAACAGTGGGGGAAAACAAGCGCAGGCCAACAAACTAATTGTCTTCATAGTAAATGACTTGGCAAAACTTTGAACTTAAGGAGGGCGGAGGGGGGGGGGGGGGGGGGGGGGCGCAGGAGGTTGAAGATGAAGATGTAAAAAAACTGGGAACATGAAAATAAGAAAATATGAAAACTCTTCACTGGCTGCATAAGGGAACCATCGCAATCCCTTTTAAAGGCAGATATATTGGTTTCCTTATGGGAGCAAAGACTACCCTAACACAGAGTAACTTCATTCAAGACTGGCACAGCCTTTTAAACATGAATCAAGTCAGACAAATACAAAGACGAACAATCTAATAGTGAGGGAAAAAAAAACAAACGCAGACCAACAACTCTCAACTGTCTTCATAGTAATGACTATGTGTTTCGATTTCTGCCGGCAGTCGCCTCACTCTGTAATTTATAACACACACACACACACACACACACACACACACACACATTAAGAAGGAGATAGCAGTACGCCAAAGTTGATGACCAGCATTGGGTAATCACGTTCAAGGGGCACTACTCTGGCCACTGACCCCTTTCAGCGGTGTTCGGAACGTCTGTCCCTCTGTACTCTTTGAGTTTCCTGGAGAACGCCTTCGTTTTCTGTGCTGTCCCTGGGAGGTGGCCTAGAACTTGTCTGGTGACGTTGGCTGTTTGTTTTCTGCATGACGTGTCCTGTCTCTGTCGCGTCCGCTAATTTCCGGTTTTCAAATTCGACCAGTGTCTGTGACCTTCTTGGAGATGGGGGAGGACGGGGAAAGTTGGGAGGAGGTGATGGGGAGAAGGAGGAGTGGGGGGTGTGGGGAGGAAGGGGGAGGGGGGGGGTAGGCGTTAGTCAAAGCAGGGGGTAAAGCATAAAGTGCTATGCTAGCTATCGTTAGTACTGGGAATTGCCAGGGTGTCCGGTCTGTGAGTGTCACGCTGATTTCAACTGCCATGGGTGGAGTGTCCAGTGTGAGTGTCACACACACACACACACACGCGCGCGCGCGCGCGCGCGCGCGCGCGCGCGCGTGCACACGCGCGCATACACACGCACAAGTGCACTCCATGAAAGGGAAGAAACCAGATAGTATTTTTTAAATTGTCCAAATTCAAAAGGCAGAAGTGTAACAGACACAGCCTACGGGACCTGTAACTACGGATAAAAATCCACAAGGATTTAATTTTTGCTCTAGAAAAAAAATCCCCCAGCTAAAAAAAAACTGACACTCGCTCCACAGGCTTAAAGGCCTCACAGGCTGATGCAGGACATGCAAAAATGGAAATGATGATAAAACCTGAGCCCAGTTGCCTTTAATTTTTAGACAGGGAGTGAAGCAGACATTGTAATCCGTACAACGTAAAATACTTAAAAACCTTTTTTTTTTAATTCTGAAGTGGAAAGAGAACATTTTTAGATACTTAACTTTTAAAGAGAGTTGCATTTAGGGGTAAGGGAATATGTGTAGAGATCTTTCTCCACGAGAGTGCTTTCATTAGCTGTAGTGCCCTCAGAAGGGGAGCAGCAAGCTAACGGCTGTTTCACACTGTAAAACACCTCACCAGGTTTACTGTTGGAACCTGGTTACCTGTTGGGTGAGAAATATCTTGATATAAGCATGCAGGGAACTCTCGAATATCGAACAGATTTTCCTGCATACGTGAATGGGATCTCACAGAGAGAGAGAGACAAAAAGAGAAAAAAAAACAAGAGCATTCTGTTGTGGGGAGATTAAGAATTTTGAACAAGATGATAGACTAAAAACTGTCAAAATTCAAAAGGCAGACATGTAACAGGCAGCTCATGGAGGCGATTATAAAGGGATGAAAAAAAAATCCACATAGATTAAAAATCTCAGACTAAAACATTGAATACTGACCTAGAAGCTTAAGGACGATATATTATTCTCTCACACACACACACATATATATATATATAATTCTGAACAAATAAGTAGTGGGGGGAAACAAGTGCATGCTAACAATTCTTCAATCATTATAGTAATGACTTGACAAAGATTTGAACTTTTAGGAAAAAAAATGAAGATATGGGGGGGGGGGGGGGGGGGGGGGGAATATAAATAATGAGAAACCCTTATCTAGCTGTCTGAGAGAACCACATAATCCCTCTCGAAGGCAGATCTATTTGTATTGCCTGCTTCTAGGCTTTATTGTCCACTGGATTGGACTCATCAGGGAGACAGCGCTGGTCATGACTGTGCTCCTGTGTCAAATAAAGACACACCACAGTCCATAATTCTGTGGTGTTTCTCCCCACCAAGGGTTCAAAAAAGAATCCAACAGCAGCCAGCGAAGGATAGTAATGGAATAAAACAAAAGTGTGGAGAGGGAAAAAAGTTACTGAAAACTAAAAGCATTTATAAAACAGTATAAAATGTAAGGAACAATCTTTGAGCCTGTGCTTGAGGATCCATTCAAGGATGCAAGGGAGATAAAAAGATATGGAACAGTCTGAGTGGTCAGCTCTGCTGTTCAAATAACTCAAGCATTGTCAGTGGCTTAGAATTGTGTGTGTGTGTGTGTGTGTGTGTGTGTGTGTGTGTGTGTGTGTGTGTGTGTGTGTGTGTGTGTGTGACCTTTAAGCTTGTATACATAAAAGCTTGAGGGTGATATGCATATATAGAAATACACACACACACACACACACACACACACACACACACACACACACACACACACACACGCATTTCGAATCTCAGCAACTTAACCCCCCCCCCCCCACCCCCATCCCATCCCACCCCCAGAAAGGGGCGGGGGGGGGAGGGATGTGTATATTGAGTAGACCATCAGGAAGAATGGCATGAAACCGGACATTGTATTCCATTCATGTTCTTTAAAAAAAAAAAAATCTAATTGAGCTCATTGTGCCGTATAAAAGTAAAACGGAGATAGCTCACATCTACAAGGCTGAGAATATGCTAGTCTAGCCAGTACTCGAGAGAGTCTAGCTTCTAAATGGAAGTTCTCGCCATAGAGGTTGGAGCAAGAGGATTGTAGGCTCACCAGCCTATGATATGGAACAACTCGTGATTTGGGTTGAGAAGAGGATCAAAACTCTGAAAATATTGACGGGAGCAGCTGAAAAGGAGTTCTAGCTGGACCTGTTCAGGAGAGAAACAAAAGTGAATGTCATTGGGCTTATGGAATACCCCAACTTAGAACAGGAGTCCAATAGCGACGTGGGTAAGACAGTTTTAAGACCCTCCCGCCCCCTCCCTCCCCAAGCAGCAGATTTGAATTACAGCAGCGCCAGCCAAAAAAAAAAATGATAGAAGGACATGGAGAACTCATCACTCTGATGTGGTCCGGCCCCTTAGATATAAGGCGTTTGGGGCCTAAACACTTGTCCGAGGAGACTTTCGTCTCCAAAAATCTTCTGCAGGCAAGCCCTCCAAAGAGATGTTTCCTACACATGGCTTACTGGTCGTAAGGGCAGTGAACTGTGAGAGATTCTCCATGTCTGTGGAACAGTGTGTGGTAGAAGGCGGAGTCTGTCCTTGTTATTCCGGCTCTTTAAAAACCTTCCTTGATTTGTGTCAGGTACCCGTTTACCGCTGGATCAACAGAGAGGGGTTTTTATGCCGACTATACACGTGGTTTGAACTCATGGTCATCAGCTCACCAGATAAACATTCTGACCATTGGACCTCAATCCCAGCCATGTATCTCCCTCGTTGTCTTCTTTTAGCTGTTCATGTTCCTCTCAGCATGTTCTATCCGGTTCATTCATCTGGTTTGTTCATGTCACTGAAGAACAGCAGACATACAGTAGCCTAAAACACACACAGATATTACATAAACGAGCACGCACGCGCACGCATGCACATGCACGCACCCACAAGCACACTGTCACTCCTTCCCTCCATAACCCCCCCCCCCCTCTCTCTCTCTCTCTCTCTCTCTCTCTCTCTCTCTCTCTCTCTCTCTCTCTCTGTGATAGTGTCTCCTTTTCAGACCCTCAGTCTGTCTCTTAAAATTCCTTATCAATACTCTCTCTCTCTCTCTCTCTCTCTCTCTCTCTCTCTCTCTCTCTCTCTCTCTCTCTCAGACAAACACACACACACACACACACACACACACACACACACACACACACACACACGCATGAAAACAACACACACACACACACACACACACACACACACACACACACACACACACACACACACACACACACACGCACACACGCACGCACGCACGCACGCACACACACACATACATACGCGTACGTGCACATACACCACACACGTGAGCACGCGCGCGCACACACACACACACACACACACACACACACACACACACACACATGAACATACCAATATGAAAAAAGATGAAAGTATAAACATGTTAGCAAGCTATATCAAATGCCATGTTGAAAAGAACTATTCAAATTATCTGAAAATATACACAGACGGTTCGTGCATTGATAAACAAACAGGTTGTGCATTCTTAATACCAGACTTAAGAGTAGAGAAATCATTTTATATCGGAATTAACAAATCGATATTTACAGCAGAATTAAAAGCGATACTCCTGGCTTTAAATTACCTTTTAAACTTTCCAAAAACAATATTTCAAATTCTGTTCTGTGTTGATTCTAAATCAGCTCTAAAGGCATTAAAAGTTTTTCAATTGCACACAAGACCTGAAATGATCATAGAGATAAGTTGTATGACACACATGTAACTGCAAGAGGAACGCATGTAGCTTTTTGCTGGATTCATTCACATTGTTCTTTTCATTATAATGAAAAAGTAGACAGGGCAGCTAAACGTGGAGACAAAATAGTTTTGATTCAGAACTGTTTGATTTCCCCTTATCAGTACATGAACAGTGTAACTTGGTTAAGTCGCATATCTGGAAAGCCTTCGAATGTAGTATGGTAGATCACGTTGATAAAAAACAGTTTGATATTAACAGAATCAAAGAGAAATTTAATCTTAATAGAAAATTACTCTCATTAATGCACAGGTGGAAACTTAATGCATTAAAACAAAATATGTAAAAAAAAAAAAAAAAAAATAATAATAATAATTTTTTTAAAAAAAAACGTAGTTTGCATATGTGGAAACAAAATTACTCCAGTTCATATTGTTTCATGCAATGATATGAAAAAAAAAATCATTCCAATATTGAAGCAAAATACTGTGCAGGCCATTTTTCAGTCTCCAGTTTTTTAACGTACGAATTCTTTGTATACTTAGAACGCACCCCTATTGGAAAATACTTATAACATTCTTTATTAACTTTATTTGCGGGGGGATTAGGAAGGAAGGGGGGGGGGTGGATGGATAAAATGGGCGGGGGGGGGGGGGGGGGGGGGGGGGGGGGGGGGGAAGAAAAGGGTTTTTTGTTTGTTTGTTTGTTTTTTTTTTTTTTTAATACTGTCATCCGTTTTTGACTTTAATTGATTAGTTAGTTGTTGGTTATAAGTATTTTGTTTCATGTTAATCTTCTCTTATGACTTGTGTAAAGATATTCACACACTTCACACACTTACACACTCACACACACACACACACACACACACACACACACACACACACACACACACACACACACACACACACACACACACATTCGCGTGTACGCACACCCATACATACACACAGTATGTGCACGCTCACAATTACTACGGTACACTTTTTTTTTTTTGGTCTAATATCACGAATAGTGGATAGACGTTAAATGAAGGGCACACACACACACACACACACACACACACACACACACACACACACACACACATAGGCCTACATGCACAAACTCATATACACACACACGCGTGAGCGCGCGCATACAACCGCGTTCGCACGCCCCCCCCCCCCCCCCCCCCCCCCCCCCCCCTTCCCCCCCCGCCCCCTCCTCTCCATCAACACGCACGAAGCGCGCTAGCACACCGTAATAACACAAACACTATAACAAAGAATAGTGACAGCGAAGCTGAGGTTTGGGAAGGACTCAATGACGAATGGGAGATAACTCAAAGAACAAAGCAGGATTGTGCCACTTCCGACAGCTACTTCCGTTACAGCAAGATGGACAAACTTGCGGTTTGTGATTTTATTTTTGTTCTGTTCGTTATTCTTGGTAACAAACATGAAAAATTGTCGTTTAAAATTATAAATCAGTCTTTGTTAGAGGAGCATCAGGTCAGCTATGGAATAGGATGTGGATCATCTAAGTAATTCTCTTAAAAAATTGCAGTTGTTTGCACGTGGCTTTTCCTGCACATGGTTGTATGATGCAGCTACGGAGACCCACGATAGTATTGAACATATAATATCAAAGACATTTTAGAAGCAGAAAACATTGAGAACGCTTAGACAGAAGAGTACCATTAGGTTTAAAATGAATTAACTTAAGGGTTTCGAAAGGAAAGAACAACAAGTACAATGTACAAAAACGCGTGATACTATTAACTAAATAAGATTAAGAAACAAACATCTCTTGATTGCTGGGCGAGCTACTAACCTTTTCTACTCCCAGACATGTGCACAGGGCTGTGAGTACAGCTTACAGACAGGGAATAGCATGCCGGTTGACAAGTTGTATTGAGACAACAGTGACAAAAACCACTGAATTTACACACACACAGTGACACACACACACACACACACACACACACACACACACACACACACACACACACACACACACATGCACAGCAGGGCTTCCATACAGTTTTGATGTGACTGGTTTATCATTATAAACTACCCAATTCTTTCTTCAGGGTTTTTCTGGAAAGCCACATGCAGCTAAACACACACACACACAGTCACACACACACACACACACACACACACACACACACACACACACACACACATCTTTGATTGCCAGTTAGGCATCATCAGGAAGATGAATCCATGTTGTTTTGTTTTGGGTTATTTCTCACTTGACTGCTTCAATATAGTATGTGTCTCATAATACATGTAGATCTAGCTGCTTCTGTCTGGCCAGATGCCACCGTGCATATATATATCTCATACATCCACATTTTGTCACACAATTTGTCATCAACCAATGATAGAAGCATTACAACACACTTACAGTGCACTAGTTGATCCAGTTAATACATGAGCAGTGAGACCTAATTGCAGCATAACAGAATCCTGTTAGCCCTCACCCATCTTGTCAGCATCAGTCGATCAAGCTCTGGCTGCAACCGCAAGCCAGTGGTTATCTGAGTCTGACCAATGAGCTCTTACCACTTGCGCTTGTATGCAAAGCGAGTGGTTTTCAGACATTCCAGTATAATTTTATCCAACAATAAATGGAAACCTTGAAAGATTCCTTCATAATAGATTTGAATTACATGTCACTCTGGTGGTGAAAGCTTTCTACAGTACTTGCTAATTGCAGTAAGCAACTAGACAGAGATTGTCTAGCCTGGCAGGTTATTATGAAAAAAAAAAATGATATAAAGAACATCTGCCAAATTCAGCATAAATGACCACTGATCACACAAGTCAAAATACTTTCATTGTTACTGACAGAACTTTATTAAACTGAAGAGAGAGATTATTTAATCTTTACACTCAAATGTAGTGGTGATATTGAAACTTGACTTTTTTTGTGAGCTCTTGTCAAGAACACATTTTTGATCCATGTACAAACTTGATAAGCCCGTGACAAGAGTTTGCATAATGTTCAGCTTCAGTCGAAACTAGACATTTGTTTTAGCTTTGAGTTTGAACACAGGGCTTGCTTCACTGCCCATGGTCACTGTAGAAAAAGAGTAATGATGCTGCAAATCTTGATGACTTTGTTTCAGAACATAATCATATGAAATTTAGTTATCCATTCAACAGGAAATAACATCAAGTTAGCATTTTTGTACAGCAATATAATGTGTTGTGAAATTATGAGCTGCTAGCACCATAACATTCCCTTTAAGGTTACAGTCTGTTAACTTCTACTTTTTTTTTTAATTTAATTTGTAACACTATGAAGTTATGAGCACTTGTTAAAATTCATTTTCAAATGACTTAGTAAATAATCACAAAAACGATGGAATCTCTTACACAGTCCAATGTTTTAGCTTAAAATAATCAGACTTTTCAACAGTACTCTGTTATTACACTATTTACAGACTTTGAAATAATATTCCATATCACAAAAACATGAACGCCTTTTCATGCTAAGGGCCATTTGGTACTATTTCTCTTTTCAAGGGAGACTGATCATAAAAAAAGACACACAGTAATACTATGGTGATGCTGAAAAAACATTGAAATTACTGTTTACTTGTATTGAATCTTTTTTTGCAGCAACTCAAACAAGGGTTGGCCTTTGAAGAGAGTGACTCTGGGGAGTCGGATACAGAAACCAAGGTAAGTGTTTTGGAACTTATTGTAATGTCTACTTTAACTGGCATTGAAATGTCTTCATGAAAGCCTGTTCATTTCTTATACTAGTTATAGATATGTATATCAGAATGTGTTTTTTTGTGTTTTGGTTTGTTTTTTTGCTGTCCCAACCACTGCACCTCCTCAGACAGAGGCAGCGCACCCACGCTGCTCATTCTGACACCCTATCCACAGCCACAGCCCAGTCGGCCCCGCCGCAGCCCCAGCACCGGCAATCCACAGAGAGCAGTCAGTCTCAAGTCGTCAAGAGGCAACCCACCGAAGGAGACACTGCACTGCTGCTGAATCACTTCGGTGGTGTTCAGTGGCGCCTGTTCTGATCTAACATACGCAGGACACCACCTACTAAGCCCTGTACTGACGACAATGATTGCTTAGTTGCTGAGCCGGCGTGAGTGAGTTCTCCCCCTCCTCTCCTCCAGAGGGCACCACCACATGCATCCATCAACAGCCCCCATGTACTTGCCGATACCGGTGACCCCAAAGGAACCAAACCAAGATCACAGACATGGAGAGGACATCGAAATTGAGGTCACCATGAGAGCAGGGCATGAAGGGCCACAGAATTTGAGACTTTTTTTGTGTGTGCTGATCGATGAGAATGAGGATGATTAAGATGATGTTACAGATTTCCATTTCGGTCTGAGACTACATGACAGGGCTGTACTTTACGTTTCCTTTCATAATATATCCTCACATCAGTCAGGCCCAAGAGATACAGGCACCTGCAGTGTTGGTCAGGAAATTTGAGCAACACTCTCAGAAACGCATCCATTAAGTGAATGAAAATCGGCTGTGTGGTCCCAGGCTTCCCAAGTGAGTCCGCAGCAAACTCAACTCTGGGTAGGAGCTGGTCGGGGCATAAAAAACCCACATGACTCTGATGGGATTCGAACCCACGACCTCCCAGCCGGGAGTCTGCGACCCTAACCATTTCACCACTGTGGCAGAATGTGTATGTTATTCAACATGTGTTTCTTATCACATCTACTAAGTCTAGATATATTTTCCACTTAGTGATTGAATAAGATATGAGACAAAAGGTTCTACCTTCTACAGAATTCTGCATATTTTAATGAAGCAAAGTGTGTGTCACTGTGTATGTGTGTGGTGTCTGTGTGTGTGTGTGTTTTGTGTGTGTGTGTGTGTGTGTGTGTGTGTGTGTGTGTGTGTGTGTGTATGCACACACGCATGTGTGTAATGTCTATGTGTGTGTTATGATTAAATTTGGAATAAAGATATCTGTCATTGATAAGTTGTGATATGTTGTTACCATTGAAGTTTTTAATATCAGCCATAAATGGACATCTTGCATTTGTGAATATGTAGAGAATATGTGCTCAAACTTTGTGTCCAAGAAGTAGAACACATCAACAATGTTATGATTATCAGCCACTAAGAAAATTGATAAAGAGGACATTTTTTTCTGAGATTATGTCAAAGACCTTCAGCATGAGAGCTGGAAGAGGAACACACAAACAACTTATATTGATAAACTTATTCCGGTCCATCCGGACCTGAAAGAATTCTTCACCATCAGCATCTGCCACTGGTGGCTGTAAAGAGGCAGTTATGTGCAGATTATGTACTGTACAGGCTACTCTTTTTTATACACACTCGTATCATTCAAAAGTTAAGGAGGCTGTATGGTGCATATCATATGATGACCCCCCCTCAGAGCATATGATATATATATATATAAATATTGTAACAGAGTTTAGCAGTGTGACTGCCCTTACATGACTCTCCGTTGTCAGCTGTACAGTAAGCAACAACATGAATTACCTTTAACTGAAGTCAACCAGTCAGATTACATAATCAGTTTGTTGTTTTAGATGAGTGAGTGGGCTGAGGATGGTTATGTCCATGAATACGGACAGATGAAATATCATGGATCGATGTAGAGAAAAATTGTGAATGGTTTCAGTTAGGCGAGATGTGCAATCGCAGTGTCACTTTGTACTTGCTGTTAAGTAAATCATCTTACTAGTAACAGTGCAGGTAGTCATTAACATGGTGAACTCTAAATTTGCTAGATATACTTAGCAGAAATCTCATGATGTCATGCACTACACTGATACATGTAGTGAATGGTTTCTTAGCCATTCACCAGTATTCCACACCAGAAATTTGTTTTGACCTTGCAGCTTTTCGCAAAGAATCTGCCAGCTCTCTGGCATACAGGCATTGTTTGCTGATCTCTGTTCGAATTTCCTATCCTGTCAGAAAATTTTCACTGACGGTTCCAAATCAGAAGATGGAGTGGCCTGTGCAGCCTGTTGCCTGGTGCTCCATCTCAAATACTGTTAGAACATATTCCTTCAGATGTTTTTGTTTACTCTGCTGAACTTACAGTTCTGGCACTGAAGATAATCTCACAATCTACGAAGAAGGACTTTCTTGTTTTGTCGGAATTGCTGTCAGCTTTGGAGGCCATAGCTGCTACAACCTCCATCATCCTGAACTTCTCCACTTTTTTAACTGGTTGAAAGGGGAGGGTTACAACATTGTTCTGGTTTGGGTTCCCGGTCGTTTTGACATTGGAGGTAATGAGATGGCTGATCACCTGGCCAAGAATGCCACAACAGGGAAATTGTGTATATATATATATATATATATATGTATGTATATATATATATCCCCTGCTTAGATCTGAAACCAAAAGTCAATAATTATGTCAGAGACCTCTGGCAGGAGGATTGGAATACACAGTCGGATGACAAACTCTTTCAGATCCGTCCAAACCTAAAGGAGTTCCTCTCATCTACATCAGGTGGTCGCAAAGAAGAAATGGTTCTATGCGGCTGCACACTGGCCATTCGTATTTTACTCATTCATACCTTTTAAAGAGTAAAGAAGCTCCATGGTGCATTCCATGTCATGCGCCACTCACAATGAAACATGTTCTTTTAGAGTGTTGGGACTTACATGATGTGAGACACAAACATTTTACAGCAGATTCCATGAAAACCTTGTTCAGAGATGTTCCGCCTGACGCGATCTTTGAGTTCTTGAAAGAGATCAACATTTTTCATTGGATCTGAGAGATTTTACAGTGGAAAGATTTTTAACAAAATTTGGGATGGGTTTTTAGAAGATGTATTTAAAGAATTGTGTGAATGAATGACTTGTGAGTTGATTTTAACGTGGTGACAGCCCTGATATGGCCCTTTGTGGTTGGCTGGGCTATAAGCAACATTACCTTACCTTACTATTCACCAGTAGTGAGTTTTCAGTTTCAATTATTCTAACTCAATCTAAGGATTGTAATATTGTGATACTGTCTTTCCCATTTCAGCAGGATGTGGATGAGAAGTCACATGCACGCCTGCTTGATGCCATCTCCACCATGGATGGCAGCAAAAGGTACACTAACACTATGTTAATTGCAATATGCATTTTCTGTATCACTTACTGCCCTTTAAACATGACCATTACTCTGAATTTGGATTTTTGTTTGGTTGTACCATACAACCTCTCAGTTCTCTGTCCTGTTCTTTACCTGTTCACTGTGTCATCCATTCTGTATATTCTCTGTTTTTTGTTTTCAATGAGATCCATTTTGTCATCCAAAAGGGTATTATTCATAAAGTGTATTCTCTGTGTCTTTTTTTTTTTTTTTATCTAGATCCATTTTGTTCTTAACAGTGTGTTCTCTGTCTTGTTCTTTACCTATCCATGTTGTCATGTAGTAGTTTTGATTTAACCGCCCACTCACGGAATTGTCATATTCATACAGTACAGTATAAATGCTATCTATTATACTCTGTTACATGGAATAGTTACAGCTCCAGTAGTTTTTATTTCACCCAGATTCCTTATGGAAGACATGACGGCTTTTGAAAAAACAGTGCAGTTTTTATTCTGCTGTTGGACTTATTGACCTGTGATGTTGTAATAATGTAAAATGTATTTTGTCTTTCTTCTTTCCAGGCTGACTCACACATTACGCGGCGTCCATGGACAGAGCATGTCAGAGAGTGGTCTTGCATCTCAGGATGGTAAGTTTGACCTTGCTTTTTTGTGTCCTTGATTTGTCCTGAGTTTCCTTTCCTTCCCCCCACTTTCCCCTCCCATCCAGTCCGCAGGTTTGCCGACAGGTGGGGTAGAGAGGCAAATGGGAGGAAGGAGTCTTTAAGTCTTTTGCCATCACTTGATAAATCTGTTCTAGTGATTTCCTGTTTATGGCCACTGTCTTTAACTCAGCCCTTTTTTTCTTTTAATCTTTCTATAATGTCTTCCAATTTTGTTTTCTTTTAAGTTTGTGGTCAGTTCATATTCTTGTTCGAGAAAGAGTTTGCTCTTTTACTCATCTTACAGTTTCATTCATGCATACATCTGGCACCCAGTTCTGGAGAGTTATTTTGTTATTTGTATAGGACTCAGAAATAGCTGCAAGGAGGGTTTGTCATTTGTGTAGGACTCAGAAACAGTTTCCACAATTCCAGAAAAGTGATTCTTATGCTTACAAGGACCTTGTTTTAACATTGAGGATGCTTCATACAAAAGAAATTTGTGTGTTTATGTGTATGTCTCCTCTCCAGAAGAAGTACTCATTTCAGATCAGTTTGTGAGTGAGGTAGACTGGGGCTGGAATGGAGGGAGCGTATTGATATTTATGTCAAGGGATCTGAGAATACAACCAAAATATGTGAAACACTGAGACCTTAACACAGAGGACAAGGGAAACCTCAACACCTGTGCACTTCAGATCAACAGGGGTGGGCGTTCTATAAGGTTATCATCACAAACACTGCTGCACCTTTTTTGTTTGTGTGCTCTTCTTTCTTTGTTTTCTAACTTTACGAAGAGTTGTAGGGGTTTGGTAAACCTGGAGAGGTTCTTGGCTATATCCCCTCTTTACGTTCCAGTCTCCCCAGCTTCCCCCTGATCATTATTTGCTTTCTTAATGCTTCATTAATTTGGTGCTGTTTATCTTGTCGCCTGGTCTTTCCAATTTTTCAGTTTTGAAAAAGTGTTATCCATGCTTTGTTGCTGGAATTTGAAATAATTCAACCTGTCTGTGTGTGCAGTGCAGGCCAACACACTGATGTCTGATCTAATGGGCAGTCTTCAGCAGTCGGCCTCTTATGGGGTGATAAAGAAGCAGCTGAAATCGACCTTCAACTCAGGAGGTGTGGTCGAGACTCCTGCCCCCGAAACATGTCAAGGAAAAAGTGAGCTATAATGAGAATTAAGCTTGGTGTGCGTCTGTGAGTGAAACATGACTGTATGCTACTTAACGAGTAGACACAGGTAGGTGACATATCTGTGTATGGCCTCCACTTTGAAGTAAAAATAGTTCTCAGTTCTCTTTTCAGCATTGTTTTTTAATTGAATATATTTTTTTTCTATGAGGGTTGGTAGTTTTATTTCTTCATATTTAAATTTATTCTTTTCATGTTGTTGTGAGTATTCTCTCTCTCTCTGTCTTTCTCTTTGTCTCTGTCTGTGTCTCTCTCCCTCTTTCTCTCTGTCTCTCTGTCTATCTATCTAGACATTTCAGTTGCTATAGACAACGCGGTGATGATAATCTCCTTTGTCCATTATGCCACGAGGCACTTGATAATGAAGTTCATTTTTTATTTTTTCTTGCCAGGAACTAAGTAATGTTCGACAAGAGTTTATTCCGCAAAAATACTATAGACAACCATGCTTATTTAAGCTAATTATGTTAACGACATCAAGGAATGAAACGCCTATAAAGCAGTTCGCATTATATTTAAGCAAAGCATTAAGATTCGGAGGTTTGTCGCAGCATAGGTTATTTTTCATCAGTGTTTTCTTGATTGTTATTTCTGTGTAGTAGCATTTGCAAATAGCAAACTATGTGCAGTAAAATTGATTAAAGTTTCGAAGGTTTAAACCTTTAAAAGATTGTTTTTGTGGTTATGCTTTATTTTGTTTGCTTCTTTGCTTTGGTTACAGAATATTGTTCTATCTTTGTACCCCCTTCTGAGGGGCTATGGCCTAACAGAATAAAGATCTGAATCTGAATCTGAATCTGTCTATCTATCTATCTATCTATCTATCTATCTGTCTGTCTCTATCTTTCTCTTGCTGCCAGATTAAGCTTTTGTTTTTACCTCAGCTCATAAGGGACACATTACTTACAGGCATGAATCAAAAGGCCAGAAAATGTACATTTTATGTATTTTTGTTTTATATGGCATCTCTTTTTTTTTTTTTTTTTTTTTGACTGTTCTTTCTCCCATGTATAGACGTATTCATGTGTTGAGAACATTGAACAGTTTTTGTGTTTCTCTGTTTGTATGGTCACCCAGATTCAACGGACGGTGGGCTATGAGAAAGCTGTCAAGGACATTTCTCGATGGGACCCTGTTGTCACGGCAAATAGAAAGGTAAGGAGTGGGACATTATGTGGCCTGGATTTGTGCATGGGCTTGTTCAGACACAAAACATACCTGTTGAAATATTTCATTTTAATTTGTTGTTTAAAAGATGTTTGAAAACAAAGTGAAATGCATTGCTTAGTTTTGTCTGTTTTTAAGTCAAGGATGTTGATTTAATGATTAGTTAATCTGTTAGGAATCCTTGACTTTTTGTAGTGACAGCTCTGAAAGAGCCTGATGCAATTGGCTGGGCTATAATGAAGCTGAAAGCTTGTGTGCATGTGTTCATGAATGCATGAATGTGTCTAAGCAGAGAGAGAGAGAGTCGTAGGAAGGAACCCTTCTGTGCAGTTATGGTTCACGGCTTTCTGAAACTGTTAAATACAAAACACTGTTTTCAAGTGTGTGTCTGTGCATTATTCACTAAAATGTTGGGTTCATTGTGTGTGTTGTAGCTCAAACCAATACTTGTTTGCCCAGGCCCCACAGATGAAGTTTCCCCTGCAGCAAGCCGACACCAAGATGCTGAACACCCACACGCGCTACAGGGTATGCTGTGGTTATTTCTCTTACAGCTCCTTACTACTTGTCACTTTATCATCACCCTTACCATGGTTTTGCCCACATTCATTGGTTGATTGATTTCCTGGTCAGTGACTGTGATCACTGCAGCATGGCCGAACAGATTTGGATGGAGCTGTGTGGAAAGATGGAACTCACATTTTGATGATGAAATGGCAGATCCCTCGATCATTCAGCAGGACTGTGGCACATTGTGGCACACAGACACTGTGGAACTGATTTCAGTGGAACTTGGTGGAAAGATGGAATGTGACCCAGTTAGTTTAGGCTGAAGAAAGTTAGTCACATTCAGGTTTCATGTCCGTAATCACATACAGTGAAGCGGCAGACGGGGAATGGCATCCCAGGAGAGTAGGGGAAGAGAATCTTTATAAGACATGTCGCAAGAAGGATTAGCAAGTGTGAAAACATGAAGGTGACAGAGCGTTCAGTGTGTGCTGTCATCATGAATTCAACACAATGATTGGCAAAGGGCTGTATTGATTTCCTCAAGTAATAATGTTCAGTGGTTTTTGGACATTCAGTACCCCATTGTGATGGACTGTATAGTCCGCTAGGGTATTCACACGACATGTGGGAGTTCTGACATGGGTCATTTGGAACAACTGTTAAAGGGTTAAAAAAAAGGTGTAAGGAGATCTGTGGGAAAAAGGGGTCAGGGAGTGAGGGAGGGCAGAATGACTTATCAGTAAAATGAATCAAAGATGGAACTCACATTTTTTCATGATGAAAATACCTTCCGTACTCCATTTTTCCTGTATCCTGCAGCTCATTCCCCCATTTTGAATGGGCATGAGACTATTGCTTACCCACCTGTTGGTGTAGCAGACACACAGATACAGTGAATTGTTGCTTGCCTTTTGCAGGTGTGTGTTCGCGTATGAAAACCTTGACTGGCAGCAGTTTTGATTGTAGAGTGTTGCACCCGCATGTTGTAAAAAAAAAAAAAAAAAAAAAGAAAACGGAAAACTGCACTGAAGTTTAGAAGTCAGGTTTAGCCAGAGACTTAACATTCTTATTGAACATTATCAGGGAGAATCTCATTCGACTGACCTTCTTCAGTGTTGTTTCTCTGCATTGTTATGGATTTTAGTGTCTGTAAAGTGTCAACTTTTGAAGCCCTTAGAGGGGAAATACATGCCCATCTCCTCCCCATCTTTCCTTTTGCATGCTGGGTGTTTTCATTTTTATATACCTACCTTCCACAGACATTGTCTTGACTTGTCTGTCAAGAAGAGAACATATTGTCAGATTTTTTTTTTATACTGTTGGTTTGAGTATTCCCAGAATTCATTTCAATTTTATCTTTCTTGAAACCAAATCAAGCTTGCTGTATGTAACATGGACTGTTCAGCATGCAAAGGGCTGCAACTTGCTGACAACACATGTTGAAGGAAGAATATACAGGCTTTTTTATGTGTTGTCCTTTCATGTGCTTATTCCCTGATAGCATGTAGGTTTTTTGGAGCTCCTCCTACATCAGTTCTAGCCACATTCGCCTCCCCTAATTCTGCTGGCTAAATTTCTGCTGTGACTTGCATGGATGGGTTTTCCATGGGTGGGTTGAATGCTGTTGTATAGTCAGTGAAGTGTGCAAAAAGTACCTGCATGAATGATGATGTCTGTCTTTGCATTAAATCGAATTTTTTTTCTCTTTTTTTTTTTTTTTTTTTTTTTTTTAGTGCAGATATGTGTTGTGGATATGAGTAGGGATCGTGTGTATAGTTTCTGATCTCGCAGTCTCTGTCTGACCTGTTGCAGCCGGTGACGGCCTTGGACAAAGAAATGCATGCAATGCTGGCCAAAGTGAAGCCAGAGAACAAGATCCACAAGGGCAAGGTGTTCACCCCTGCCGAGGAGGAGCGTCAGATGGCTGCCATGAGTCTGGAAGAGGTCAGAGCCTGGCTGGGCCACAGTGTTTGCCCCTGTCTAAACATGTCTCTGTGGTCATACTGCTGCCATTTTAGCATCTTTTCACCAACTCTTTTGACTCATTATTGATATCAGAGTTATTAGTATCATCATTATGATTGTAACTCGCATTGCCTCCTTCCTGGCAGCCTTGTCATTCAACACCATCTTGCTCCGAATTAGATGAGATAAGTGATCGCTTCTTCATTTTCATTGTCCCGAGTGTTTTTTTTTTTGTTTGTTTTGTTTGTTTGTTTGTTTTTAATTTAAAGATCAGAATTTTCATCTGTCTTCTACCAAGAGGAAGAGCAGTTTGACAGGAATCTTTTTTTCTTTACTTTGTATTGCTAATTTCTATTATTAATGGACATAAGTTATGCATGCATTAATACAGCTCTCTCTCTCTCTCTCTCTCTCTCTCTCTCTCTCTCTCTCTCTCTCTCATAGAGTGCTCATCGTCGTCGATGTGTCTTTACTGTCTTCTTTCTTCTCTGTTCACTTCTGAATTTCTGTCAGTGGCAGTCTTCATTCTTCAGTACGGCGTTCTCTTCAGCAACAAGTTGAACCAGTAGTGGTGTGGGGTCGTGTCTGGATGGTCGAGTTCTCTCTCTTTTTTCCATCAAAGGCAAGGGCTGTTCTGTGTTGTGGCTGCGTTTGCGCCAGTACTATGTGCATTGGTTTCCTTCCACTTCGTTGCTGCCACTTTGCTCACTTCCACTTTTTGTTGTTCCAAGCTGTAGTCGTTCGCTGTGAATGTCCGTGGTGAAGTATTATTTTCCTTAAATCATCCATTTGTCATCTTGTTGGTCTGTATTCTATGTACCAGTTATTGTCCTCAGTGTTGTTTATCTTGCCTGAAGAAGATTAAGAGGTTGAAACATGTCATTTTTTGTCTTGTGATTTGTTTGTTCATGTTTGGCAGATATAGTACTTAAACTTTTTAAGATTTTTGGTAATTGTTAATTTAATTGCTCCTGTTCCTCTGTCCCTCCTCCCAGGTACACACACACCCAAAGGGTAAGACTGTTTTGTGTCCCCCAGTCAGTCAAGACCATTCAGATGTAGAATAGTGACAAGGTCATTCAGATGTAGAATAGTGACAAGGTCATTCAGATGTAGAATAATGACAAGGTCATTCAGATGTAGAATAATGACAAGGTCATTCAGATGTAGAATAATGACAGTCTTGTCAGTGCACCTAGAATATGGATGTCGTGAATCTTACTGACACATCTTCTGGTATACTGTTAGAGGGACTTTCATTGATGTGGTCCATAGTGAGTCCAATACGTGCAGGTTTTCTTAAAATGTTCTATGTCATCTTCCCAGTCCTTACATGCCCCCATCTTCCCAGTTCCCATTCCCCTTCATCTTCCCACACCCTCATTCCTCCCATCTCCCCAGTCTCCCGTCCCATCATCTTGCTGCCCTCCTTCACTACCAAGCTTAACCCAACGTCCACAGTGACAGTTCTGCTGTAATGCATGTTCCAGTTGCCCCCCAACACAATGACGTGCAGGTTCAGTCAGTGACAGTCTATTAGCAGCAGTCCATTCAAAGCTATTCATATCAGATGGCTGTTGGATAACCATCCAGAGGACACTCTGCACTGCACTGCTGCCAAGTCACTTTAGTATTGTTCAGTGATACCCACTCTGATTCAGCATATGCAGGACATGCCACTCAGTAAGTGTACCCACCTACCCACCTACCCACACCACTCCCTTACCCCACCCACTTCACTTCCCAGACCCTACCACCTCTCAAGTGACAATGATAATTGCTTGAAGTTGGGAAGCCTGTATGAGTAATTCTTTTCTACAGAAAGACACTGCCTGGTGTCTTATACTGTCAAACTGAATGCTAGTTACAGCCAGTTTGCTAGCTGTATTTGGCCATTTGTTGTTGTTGTTTGTTTTTTTTAAAACAGCAGGATCATTTATTTTGACTATAGAAGAAAGGAAGAAATACTGTGCCATAACTCAGGAAGAGCGTAGGCTGTCATAGTGATACTCATGAACTGCAAAATGGCCAAACAGTGCTGGCAAACCAGTCGCAACTTAAGATGATAAACAGACAAAAAAATGACACGCTTCAACCTCTTAATCTTCTTCCAGCAAGATAAAAAAGGAGTATGAGTAGAAATTAAAAACACTTTGTATTGATGGTGATCATTGGAGATGAAGCGGTGCAGTTCCATTGTAGAGGAGACAACAGAACAGGGCTTTACTGTGGGCTGAAGTTCAGTTTCTTTGTAGTGCGAGACAACAGAACAGGGCTTTTCTGTGGGCTGAAGTTCAGTTCCTTTGTAGTGTGAGACAACAAAACAGGACTGTATTGTAGGCTGAACTCTGGGTGTGCGCAGGCCAGGGAGAGACGAGCAGAACTGCTGAGGATGAGGGCCATCATGTACACACCAGAACAGCAAACTGCGCTGGCAGAACAAGATCAAGAGCAAGAGGTAAGACAGGTATACAGTTCGCTTGAGCTGAGTAGGATTATTGTGATATATAGCTGTTTAGTGATCATTACTTTATTATTTCAGAAATGTTTACCATTACGTATGTCTGTTTCTGTGTTTCTTGATGTTTGATAACCATTGTCATCACTCACCTGAGCACAGCACATGTGGATCTCACCTGGATGCTGACTCCCCACTTCTGGGTAAGCTTGCACACTGCCACTGAAGTTTGAAGTGAGTGCGAATGCATGTACGCATCAGCATGGCTTTCTGAGCTATCACCATTGATTCAGCAGCAGCCAGGGTCGCTGAATTGTCCACACGTTAAAGGGACAGTACCCTGTGAGCATCAGCCATAGTCTGATTCGACACAAGCACATGAAAGGAATTTTCTGTTCTGTTTTGGCTGGAATTGGTATGGCAGCCACTTCTGCAAGTGTACACTTCCTCAAATGGAGTGTCTTCGCATTCAAAGTTTTGCGATAATCCAGATTGGAATAAAATGGAGAGTCACCTTGGATGGGCAGAACAAAGGCTACATACCTCCCTGACAGGCCATGGGCATTCACTGCTCCATAGTGCCTGCTGACGAAGTGGGGCATTGAAGTGGTCTGCTTCTTGTATTCTAACGTTGTCATTGTGAATATGTTTAATGTGCAAGTATAAGGACTGACACAAAAGTGTATTTTTTGCTGCTTTCTATTTGCCATCCGTTATAAATCCCTTGCTTCTTCCACTGTGTGTGTTTTTTTTAAGGCACCAGTTATGCCTAGACATTGAAAAGAATGTAATCTGTGTTGCAGGTATCGGCGTGCCCTGAAGAAAGAGAAAGAGAAGAAAGCAGAGAAAGAGCTGGAGGAACTGGCCGTGACAGACCCCCAGGCTTTGGCTGACAAAATGGAGGAAAGCGAGAAGAAGAGAATCTTGGTGGGTTGTCTCAGGTCATCTGATTGTGGTCACTTCCTAGAGGATATTGTCTTTTTTGCATCTGTGTGAGAGATATTGTTTTTCTTTCAGTTAGTATTGCCTGTCTTTCAGATATTATAGGGGATTGTCTTTCATTCAGTTATTAAAGTATTATTGTCTTTCTCACAGGAGGGTAGTCTCTGTGTTCCAGTTATCAGTGGGTACCATCTTTCGTTCTGTCAGAAAAAGACAATAGTCTTTCGAGTGGTTATTTAAGGATTTTATTTTTCTTCCACTAATGAAAGAATAAGGTTTTTCTTCCAGTTATCAAAGAGCATTGTTTTTCTTCCAGTTAGAGGATATTGCCTTTCTTCCTGTCATGAAAGGATATTGCTTTTCTTTCAGTTGTTAAGGAATATTGTCTTGCTTCCAGCTTTCACAGGATACTGTCTTTCTTCAAGGTCTTAAAGAATATTATCTTTTTTTCCTGATACTAAAGGTATTGTCATTCTTCCAGTCATTAGAGGATATTGTCTTTTTCCGGGTTTTTCTTGCAGTCATTTGTGGATGTTTCCTTTCTTCCAGGTTCTAAAGGATATTGTCTTTCTTGTCATTAGAGAACATTGTCTCTTTTTCCAGGTTCAGAAGGATATTGTCTTTCTTCCAGTCATTGGAGGATATTGTCTTTCTTCCAGGTTCTAAAGGATATTGTCTTTCTTCCAATCATTAGAGGATATGTCATTCTTCCAGGTGTTAGCTGATATTGTCTGTCTTCCCATCATTAGAGGATATTGTCGTTCTTCCAGGTGTTAGCTGATATTGTCTTTCTTCCAATCATTAGAGGATATTTTCGTTCTCTTAAGTGTTAGAGGATATTGTCTTTCTTCCAATCATTAGAGGATATTGTCTTTCTTACAGTTATTAAAGGAGATTGTCTTTCTTACAGTTATTGAAGATATCCTCTCTTTCCATTTATCAGAGGATACTGTCTTTCATGCAGTTTTACTTCAAGTTACCAGCGGATATTGTCTTTCTTCCAGTTACCAAAGGATGTTGTCTTTCTTCCAGTTACCCAGAGGATGTTGTCTTTCTTCCAGTTACCAGAGGATATTGTCATTCTTCCAGTTATCAAAGGATATTGTCTTGCTTTCATTTTCCAGAAGATATTGTCTTTCTTCCAGTTGTCAGAGGATGTTGTCTTTTGTTCCATCATGAAAGAATATCGCCTTTCGTCCAGTGAAATTTGCCATTTATCCCAGTTATAACCAATTAAAGAGTATTGTCTTTCTTTCGGTAATCAGATATCTCTTTTCCTGTAATTTTTAGACTCCCAGTTATTAGAGATAGTGTTTTACTTTTAGAACTCTGGGGGAGGGGGGGGGGGGGAGTTGTTTTTTGTTGTTTTTTTCTTCCCCCTCAATAGTCCACCCTCACCATGCAAGTCTGTATGATCTATTAATAATGGACATTCTTTTGCTGTTTAAGTGTGTTTTGTCGTTTGATACAGTCATCTGGGTTTATTTATGTACTATTGTGTAGTGTAATGACGCTTTCATTCTGCGTATGGCTAGAAAGAGAGGATTCTGGTTATAAGATGTGATAGTCTCTTTTTCAGTTATTAGAGAAATCATCTGTTTTTCAGTGAAAAATAAGTATACATTGCCATTTTCCTGTGAGACAGTATTGTCTCTGTTCAGTTTTTGTACTTCTTCAAAGATGGCTTACTACATGCAACACTTGTGAAATTGAGAGGATAGATGCTTATTTTGAAAAGAATGCTGTGTAAATGTACCTATTCATGTACATAGTGATTTCATCTTGCATTCATGGGTTTTTTCACTGGGTACAGTTTAGTACCTGGAAGATTGTACAAGTTGCTGACGTGTGTGATGATATACCTTGATATGAGTGTTTATTACCATGTGTGATTTTTGACCAAAGTGATGTTCTTTGTTGTGCAGGAACGGGGACGTCTTCGACATGCTGGAGGACGTAAATTTGCACGAGAAGCCAAAATATTTGCCAAGTATGATGATGAGGTATGGCATTAGAAGGTGATTTTGTTTTGTGTTTTAAGACATAAAAGGGAATCATTTTGCAGTGGTAGCTGATGCGGGTCAGAGGTCGATTTGTGTCAGACCCTTTACCTCCCTAAATATCATGGCATTTCTGGTATTTGCATTTTCATCTCCGTTTAACCCTCTTGTATTCAGATTCTCTGAGGCCAAATTCCCCCCAGTTTTCAGATTTTTTTTTTGGTGATTTAGCCTTAAAATGGGTATGTATGGTTCATGCTTCACCACAACCAAGAATAAACCTCTAGAGCTACGAAATTTCCGCATGTATGGTCACAAGACTCTGTTCTATACTGTGAGCAAGATTTTGTGTGTCTCGAGGTGAAAGGTCGTGTCACTGTCACCAAAATGTCACCCAATGTGTCACATGCAATGGTGACAATTCTAATACAGCACACCACCATGCAGTTATCCCATGCACATGCATGTTAGTGTTGTAAAATGAAAGCTGCGGCCTAAGTGAGATGATCTGTCTTCTGTCCGCCCGTTCAGTCCCCACAGGTAGTCCACAGAATGTCACACACAACTAGTGTCAATTGTCACTACTGAACAGTTACTGTAGATTCAAGCACAGTTCCTCATTGTTTTTCTATCACTGTTCTAAGCACCTTATACATGTCCATATGTATTTACACACTGTATAGCTGTACAGTGAGGAAATTGAGTAGAGTGTCACTGCTGCCAAGTGTCATCAAAGCACTGTCACCATGAACTACAGGTAAGCATATATACATGTACACACAAACACAGAGACTAGCAAACTGCCCTACTGTTGAGCCACTTTCAGCGCATGGTAGTCATGGAAACAGTCATTCTTATGAAAAGCATAAAGGCTCCTGGCAGAAAAAAACACATATATGGCGTTTCTACGCGTCGTCCCTTAGTTGTCATACGGAATAAACAGTACAGAGACGTAGCCCCGCATTTCGTCAGGTGTTGTGTCGAACCACAGGGAGTCAGGGTGTGCCTTAGCTGATTGTTTCGAGAGTATCTGTTAGCTTCTTCTGCTACTAGTTGAAAAAATATGAGAGGTAGAAAGAAGAAATAATCTAGTGCGGTGGCAGTATTCGGCAGTGAGTACGCAGGGCCTGTCGGCTGTTGGAATGGGGCCACGCAGGCAGGATGTGTAGCCGGTCGCCATTGTTTTGCAGAGTGGCGAGTAGCACGTGGTTCTCAGGGTCGCTTTCACCATTCCCCCTCTCCTTCATTGGTGCCGATTTCAACATCACTCTCTTCTCCTAACTCTCTATTTTCATACTTCTCTAATTCTTGCATAATTTGATCCCACTCCTCCGCTGAACACTCAGGAATATCATCAAACTCGCTGTTGTTAGCAGACGACGCCATTGCGAAAATCGGTCAGTCTCACGCACAACTGTTCGCTTGCAGTTTCTCCTCTTTCTTAGTGAATGGAAGTGGTGCCAGCATCCAAAAATAGTGCTGCCACATTACTGGACTATAGTGGGAAATCCCCAACAACTTTTAGTGGCTCTCCCAGTATTTTCACGGAGTCAGCACGTGATGGAAAAGTACCGTACACATGCGGCGGGCAGCTCCCGTCTGCGACCGTTGCGAAATCTAGCGCGCTGTCTCAGCGCTCCCGTCTGCGCCCGTTATGAATACAAGAGGGTTAAAGTGAAGAGTTAACTCGCACACCAATTGCTAGCATGCCTGGATCACTCTAGTTACATAAAAGCACTTGTTTGGGTGTGCAGGAGGAAAAAGAAAACTGCTTCTGTGTGTGTTTTTTTGACCACAGCTATGGTTACATATGTTAATATAGTGATGGATGATTCACAATAATTTTTTTCTGAATCTTCACTATTTTGTTTCTTTATTTGTTCAGTGATGTTTTTCTTTTCTTTCCAGAAAAAAAGATAACAGATCCTGTGAACCCATTTTTTTTTTTTTCCCTTTCCAGAAAAAGAGAACGGATCCTGTGATGTTTTTCTTTCCTTTCCAGAAAAAGACAACGGATCCTGTGATGTTCTTCTTTCCTTTCCAGAAAAGACAACAGACCCTGTGATGTTTTTCTTTCCTTTCCAGAAAAGGCAAGGGATCTTGTGATGTTTTTCTTTCCTTTCCAGAAAAAACAACAGACCCTGTGATGATTTTCTTCCTTTCCAGAAAAGATAACAGATCTTTTGGTCATATTTTTTCGTTTCCAGAAAAGACAGCAGGTCATACAATGTTTGGTGTTTTTTTTTTTTTCTTTCCTTTCCAGAAAAGACAACAGATCCAGGACATGATTGAGAAACACAGAGCCCTGACAAAGAAGGACGCGGTGGTGATGTCCTCCTCAGAGAGTGAAGGGGAAGATGAAGAACCCATGGCAAAGCAGTGGGTGCAGCCCACCCTGTGGCACCAAGCGCCAGCCTCCACAGACCTCACATTGAAAACGTCAGTAGAGAGACCGACACCATTGCATCAACCACCAACAGAGAGACAGACATCACTATATCAACCCAAAAGACAGACATTGATGAAGAGAGGAGCCCTGGTCTTCCTGCCTCAGATGTGGAAGAAGTACCACAAGACAATATAGCAAATAATGTTGCGGCAGATATCGAAGAAGCACCACAAGTTAACATACCAAATAACGTTGAGGCAGATATTGAAGAAGAAACACCACAAGTTCACATGGCAAAGAATGTTGAGGATGAGGCACAAGAACCTGCAGCAGAAGATGACAAGGGTCTCAATGAACCAGATACAAGTACAAGACAAAAAGCAGAAAAAAATGCTCATGCAAAAAACAACAGCCAGAAAGATGCCAAGGCTCATAAACAGCAAGATCCTGATTCAGAATTCCGTCAAAAGAAAAAAAAGAGACAAGAAAAAGAAGCAAAAGAACAAAAAACATGGCAAAGAGTTGCAGCCACACCACAGCAAAGAATCGAACACAGAATCCACCCAGGAACAGAAGGTTGATGACCAGGACAAGATGAAAGAGGTGCTGATGACCATTGAGGAAGCTTTCGATGATGACGACGTTGTGGCCGACTTCATCGAAGAGAAAAAGCAGACCATCGAGGAGGAAGCGGAGAAAGATGTGAGCACATTTTTACCTGGCTGGGGAAGATGGGCTGGAGCAGGTATCAAGCAACCCACAAGCTTAAAAAGAGGTGAGGTCACTGAAGGACAGTTGTGCTTTGAGATTCAGATGTAGTGTGTGGTGTCATTCTCATTTTCAGGGCTTCCTTTCATTGGCTGGTGAACAGGGTGGCTTCACTGCCATATCTGATGTTTTAGAGGAGATTTTCACCCTAACTTTCAAACCCTAATGTTTTCTTCATGTCCAGTGCTAGCAGTAAGACAACAAATATGCAGTGAAATAAAATCCTGAAGAAAGGAACGACATGAAAATAAACCATTGGTGAACATGTTGTACTTAAGCCTCACACTGACATTACAAAAATGTAGGATTGTATTTAGCTTTTAGTGACAGATTACTGTTCCGTGAGTAGGAAACTTGAAAGAGAACAACAAACAGTGATATTCTAAGGTCCACAAAAATGAGATGGCTAGATTCACAGTCAACAGCAGATTTTGAAGAATCAAGACTAACACAAACCATATTTTATATCCTCCACCGCTGACAGTTACGGAATTCCTATAGGCTACAATTCTGGAATTCCATTAGATAGGCTATAAATATGATGATCTATGTGTTTTTCAGTTATTCATTCAGCCCTCACATATCTTTGCTGAATGACACCTAATGATTATTATTGTTCTTCGGAAAACATTTCATGTGTTTACCTTTACCTTATAGGGCAAGTGTGCTCCTAGATTATCTCTTTGGTCATTCAAAAGCACACAATTCAGAACTTTGACAACACAATGTTTTGTTTAGTAGGGATAGTTATGAGAATTGACGACCAGATATTCAGAAGCAGAGGCACTCCTCAGCATCTTAAACACTGAAACCAGGTGAAGTCAGAGGATGAGACATCATTCATGGGAGTGAAATGATGCAGGTTTCAGTGCATGATGCGTGGATTATTGTTGTCTGTCAAGCGCTACCTTTTCTCCGTTCCTCACAGTACACATCCTTATTCACACATGAAAGCATTTGTACATAGAACAGTTTCAACTAGATATGTAATGTGCATGTTAAAGCACAAGTGTTGTCATGTGTAGTCAGGTGCATGTTAAAGTGCAAGTGTTGTCATGTGATTGTTAAGGCAAGTTTCACACACACACACACACACACACACCTTGGCATTTCATGTTGCCTGTAATTGCATTAGTTGCATTACTCTGCTGTGCAGGCTTCTCTTTCTCAAGAGAAATCTCTTTGTACACACAGTGTGCTATGTCTGTTCTCATACAACAAAACTGGTCATACCTTCCTGTCTTTCCTTGCCTTCCTCAGCAACAGTGAAGTGACAACTGACATAGTAGTTTAGAGCTTTAAAAAAAAACAGCCTTTGCGCAGAGAAAATCAGGAAATAATTGTTAACTATCTGCCGAAGGGTTAAGATAAAAAAAAAGTTCATTCCACGATAGAAATTGATGGAAATGATGAGCATGACCATGTCATGTCATATGGTGTAAATTTTTACCAGAGCCAGCAATGAGCACAATTTCTTATGTTTGTAAGATAGGGCCAGAACTACTGAACTTGTTCCTTTCCCCAAATGCAGGGTCCACATGCTCTTTGAGAAACAAGAGTGCCATTTTCAGGTCTGAGATGTGTGAAAGGGTTTGTTAGAATGTTACAGATGCTGAAAAGCTTCGACTGTTCTGTTCACTGTTGATCATGTGTCCAGCTAAGTTTGGATCCTGACTCCGGCTCAGTTGCAAAGTGGTGTTCAACATAAATATCCTCTCTGCATGACATACTTTTTCACAGAATGGTCTTAAGTAATGAAGAGCTGTATCCTGCGACAACATCCAGGTGTTTCCATCAGTCAGTTAGCCATTGCAGTTGTTTTTTTTTTTTTTTGTAAGTGAACCATGAAAATGCTCCAGTGTTGTTGCTTCAGTCAGTACAAATGGTTGTAGAAGACTGACTTAAAGAACTGGCTGCTGACAAGTGGCCTTTGAAAAGGAGATAAATGCCATTTGTGATTTTGGACAGTATAATTATGAACCAGAAATGATGCCCTGGTAAACAGGGTAGACTGTAATTATTAGACTATTAGATCAGTACCCATACCCAGAGCCCCCCCGTGTCAGCCCCAACGGAGTACAAATGTAGTATGTTAATAAGGGAGCTGCCCGTTTCACTGTTATGAGAACTCTTCGGCTTTGGAGTACAGAAAGTGGATTTCCCTGTAGGCAGATTTATCATGTTTGTCACAGGAAGATTCAGGCAGAAGAAGAGTGCTATAAAGATGGGAGATCAACCCAACTTTTACCCCTTTTGTGAATGATTGCTATTGTCTGCTGCTGCACAATGTAAAGTTACATTCATTAGCGAGCTACGCAGAACAGAAGATGAAGCTTTACATGGCAACCCATGTCTAGCTCTGCACAGGTGAAGAAAACTGCTGCCAGGTTTTCTTTAAAGGTCTTATGCAACAATGTAATTTGATGCAGAAACTCAACCAACAGTATCAGGTAACTGGCATCTCCCTATTTGGGTGGTAGTGTATTCATGCCAGTGGGAGTGTATGAAGTCTGGGTTCAGGCAGTTTCATGCCGTGTCAAGCACTCTGTCGACTGTGTGTGAAGAACATGCAATATTCGTGGAAAGCATAGCAGTGACCAGTGTCTGAGCAGTCAGTATTGACTCTGTATTCCTTCACCCTATTAGAGATGATGATGCTGCAAGTGTGTGTTTGCCTCTCCTTGTGTATTAGCCAGTGTTTTATCTGCAGAACATTTTTTTTAAAGGACTTTATGGCCAGTTTATCTTATATTTTTAAAAGATATTTTACTGGAAGACAATCTGATGATGTATGCTCAGTTTGACTTTTACACTCAGATTATTCATTGAAAAACAAACATTTAGTTTTAAATACGACCATGTTTGCCTCTCCGTTCATTTTATTGTTACACACACACACACACACACAATCCGAGGGGGTAATTTCCACTAATTGCTATGAGCCTAAAAAATTTTCAGGTACAGTTTTGTTCTTCCCTTGCACCAGTGATAGCAAACACACCTATGATAGCGAACACATGTAAGTACCACATTACAAGTGTACTTTGAGTTTGTGTAATACAAGCTCTGAGACAACAGTTTGCCAAGCCTTTTTCAGTCGCGGACGGTAATAATCAAAAAAAAAAATTCTGGCTCAAAAACTACTGAACAAAAGTGTATGAAACCTATACTTTTCTGAAAGGAAATTGAACACTCTATCTTTTGATAACAATTGCAATCACATTCAAGAACACTGCAAAAAGTTTATGTCCAATGAAATAGGTTTATGTGTTTTTCACTCAATTTCTAAACATACTATCATATTAGTGTGAAACAAAACAGTGAATTATTGTTAGAAAACAAAAGAATTATAAGGAAAAATGTATTTCCTTACCTTATGTGAAAAATATAAATCCAAAGTTTTCAAATTGACCAGATACATGTCCACAGCTACATCTAGGTTGTTTGGAGGTTCAGAAAGAAATTTATGTGTCACTGTTGCTTTTCTTCTTCTGTTATCCACCAGTATTATGACCACACAACACAAACACAATGATGATAAAATCACACACATATGTACATAATCATATATACAGGACAGGAGACAGTGACTAAATTTTTTTTTTTTTTGTGTGGTACTCCTGGAAACAAGGCTGCACACACAGAGATGGTGTTGAAGGACACTGTCCACACACATAGTTTGTTTCCCTTTGGGATGCCCCTCTTGCTGCACACCTTGCACCTCCTGCCTGATGAACACTCCCCACCCCCCCCCCCCCCCACCCGATCACCCAGTCTTTTCTAAGGTAGTGGGGAAGTGCCTCTCCGTCAGTCATGCAATTTCTTCAGAACGGGGGGTAGAGCTGCTTGTGATGCTGGATTGTCGCCATACAGGGAGGTCGCTGATGACTTGCAGCTGGAACATCAGGAAATCCAACTTGCTGTGTGTGTGTTTCTTGTCTGGCTGGGGGTGTTGTTAGGTGGCACAAGGGGCTGGGCCACACACACCACCTCTCCCTCTCCCCCTCTGTGCAGCAGCTTCCCGTCCTCTGCCTCTGGTCCCCCGTCCTCTGCCAACACCTGCTGACATAAAATAAAAGTCATGTTCAAACACACACACACACACACACACACACACACACACACACACACATACTCTCTCTCTCTCTCTCTCTCTCTCTCTCTCTCTCTCTCTCTCTCTCTCACACACACACACACACACACACACACACACACACACACACAAATAGCGCATGCACCATCACTACTTCTCACTCAGTCTTGTTTCAAGTATCTACTCAAAAACCATTTGATAGCACACACACACACACACACACACACACACACACACACAGTGAAATCAGAAACACTCAAAGTGCCACGCCCACACCACGCCCACCATGTGAAGTCTTCTGTTTTCTGGTAAATGCCATGTGATCAAAACCCATTCATCAGCACACTCGCACAAGACAATAACTATGAGTCGTACCTGTTCCCTTCCAACGCTTGGCCGCCTATGTTGACGCGTGCTGGCTTGGCCACGAGCAGGCTGACCCGTTATGTGTGTGCCAGCTGTAGCAGACGACGCTTCTGCTTCACTCACAGTACTACCCTCCTTTTCTGAGCTGCGATCACTTGACGGGCCTTCGCCCACTTCAAAATCTGGGTCAGTGACGCTGTCATACTCTGCCTCCGGCTCTGCTCTGTTCTCACGAGCTATTCTGGCAATGTTGACGTAAAACATCACCCCCCCTCCTCTGAACAGCTGATTCGTCACCTTCGTCCTCATCCAGCGAGTCTTCTGACACACTGATGTCATCATAGGCAACAAAGTCTTCGTCCTCAATCAGTTGAAGAACTTCCTCAACATCAGTGGTAACAAACTCGCTGTAGTTTTTTTGGTGCAGGCTTTCTTTTGACGCCACTTGGTCCCACTCGTGGTTCTTCTTCAGCCATGTTGAACTCATGTGAAAATCGGCAGGGGGTGGTATCGGTAACAGCCCAAACTGACCACTTGTCTGCCTCGTTGGATTCTTTCACTCACGAATATTCATCGCAGACATATCGGACTTTCTTATTGGTGTGAATTGGGAAACCCCAAACTAAAGATAAAGATAGGAAAATTCATACGATGACGATCACGGATTTTTCCGTGCTGATATGAGGGGGAAAAAGCCGAGTGCTGTTATAGAACAGCTTACGGTAAGGAATGGGAATGTACAGTTGCAAAGATCATGTTCTTTCAACTTGTAAAGGGATTTAAGAAAAAACAACAACAACAACAACAACAACAAATGGAGTCATGTCCAGCACGAACTCCAACAGAAAAATCTCGCCACACTAAAAGAGCCTGAGGGAGATTGATTCAAACCCACACAAACCCACAACCCCAGGATAACCAGGACGAGTCCAGCGTTCTACCAACTGAGCTATTTGGGCCCTTTATCTGTATCTGTTCATGGACTCCACTTCGCCAGTGTCTTCAAGGATTAGACTGTGGCTTTATACCCCTCCCCTTGCTCACCCCCCCCCTCCATCCCCCCACCCCCACCCCAATAAAGGGGATACTTTTTGCTGTTCCTGGGTGCTCAAAACCCCCCCCCCCCCCCCCCCCCACCTTCCACTCTCCCTCCCCCCTTATTATTTTATTTCATTTTTTTTTAAATAGTGGTAGATTTACTCATGCATGTTTCACAGCTGCCTAGGCCCCAAAAGCGTTAAAAGAAGCAGTTTGACAAAGTGTAGTTTTCCAATTTAAGCATAGCACTCAAATGTTACAGGACAAGTCTGATTCAGAGGCATATTCAGCTGCACTTTGCTTTGTAGCAGGCATGATTGCGGACTAAGATGGAAATTTCACTCATCATCACGTAGTTTTGACTTAACCTGCAAACATCAAAATGGGTTAGCATTGAAAACTAATCAACTATCAATAAGGCAGTAAAATCGCAAATGTCTTTACCAGTTTCTTTTTTCTGCTTTTTTTCCATCTCCTGGGTGAAGCTGGCCTTTTTTTTTTTTTTTTTTTTTTCTTTACAAAATATGTGTGAAGTTCATTTAAGCTGCCACTTTGTCCATGAAGCATTGTGTGTGTGTGTGTGTGTGTATATGTGTGTGTGTGTGTGCAGCATTTTTGTCAGAAAACAGCATAACGTTGACGATGAATTCTCAGGATGCTACACCATATTTTGGGTTAACAGACATGTGTAATCTACCGGGAAAGGTCTCCAATCCACCTAAAAAATTTACTGTACATTCAGCCCTCTCATCCAGGGAATGGCTTCTGCATCGCACTGGAGCCTAGGTGGTCCCTTGATCCTTGCATCGACTTGGAATCCACCACCCCACCCATGCTTTCTCCATCAGTACATGATTTGCCCATGTTTCGGTTGCAGATTACTCAACATCTGTGTGATTACCAGTCCTCAGTCTGACAGCAGAAGACAAGCTGAATATAAACCCATTAAAAACACGATTGCTCAAAACTTTGATCTTTTACATATATATATTTATCTATATATTCACTTTTGTATATGGCGAGAGTTGTTGAGATATATAATGCATATTCTCACTCCCACACGTACACATACAAGGTCAGCTGGTTTATGGTAGTTGAAAGTTCGTCAACAGAACTATCCAGGAGAGCTTTTAAGAGAATGATTCTTAGACACTATGACACAGGATACACTTTTTTTCTCCTTCTCACTACAAAGCCTCATGTGGTGGTTCCAGTGCTAGTCTTTTGGAGGAGATGATAAACAGGGGAGCCTGTGGAGCCTGGACTTACACACTCAACAACAACAAAAGTTATAGGCAACAAGAGAGCTGCCCTTCTCCGAAGTCCGGAGAAAGTCCAGGTTTACTGGTCAACACAACAGGGGAAACAGAGGGGGAGTGGACAGGGCCATGCTATGCCAACTCAATCTTTCCATGGAGGGCAGCCTAATTTTCACACAGAGAAATCTCTTGGGCGATGTTCTGACATTGAATGATGAAATTCTTGATGGCTGAAACGGACACGCCTTCCACACTGAAATCCTTGTGTTATGTGAATACTGAGGGCAGTTCCTGCTGGGACTCCATGTCATCAACAATTGTCTTTACATGAATTGGGGGGGGGGGGTGGGGGGGTAAATGGTAAAGTGGAGAACTTTCCCTAACTCATCCTCAGACCTGTTTACACTAAAACTACTCGTGGTGTGTGTGTGTGTGTTTTTTTCTCAAAAAGTGTATTTACTACAAAGTATATAAACAAATCTTCTAAATTTTTGTGAAAACATTTGTGTTGTTATTGTTTTATTTTCTGATCTTATCTTATAGTAGCTACAGTAAAAGCAGGTTATTCCAACTTAAATTATTTTCAAACCCGATTCATGAACCTTACCTCCGCACAAATTCATGACCTCTCACCATTTTTTTAAACATTTTTTAATTTCATGGCCTCTGCCTAATATCGTTCCTGTATTTATAGGCTTGCTGTTGATAAAGCAGACATACCCGGATGCGAATCCATGTATGACAATTGGTGAGAGTTGTCTGTCTTGGTCAAAGCACACCGAGCCACCACCACAATTGAAGTCTGCTAGCGCAGTTATCACTCAGTGACTTCATCTTAAGATTTTTTTTGTTTGTTTGTAGTACTGGTTGTATTTCTGCCAAAAACATGTATAAAGTACAGTGAAATCATATGGGTAATTAGGTCTGGACCTCATGTGATGTAGAGGTGAAGGAGGAGGGATGGGACATGGTGGGAGAATGTTCAATATGGGCAGTTATTTTAAGGTTTTTTTTTTTTTATTATTGTTTAATCACCTTTGAAATCTGCTGTGATTGAAAAGTATTGCAGTTCTTTTAAAAAAAACACACACACACACTCACACGCGCGCGCACTCACACACACACACACACACACACACACACGAGAAACAGAGAGAATAAACCTGGCTTCAATGTGTGCAGGCGGAGAAGCTCCCATACATGTTCAAGTCGACGGGACACATGAAAAGAATCCTGTCCACACCCCTAGGGAAGGACAACATCAAGCCCAAGACCGTGGTGTCCAGAATCGGCCACATCATCCACCCCATACAGGAATCTGTTCTCCTTCAACAGGCCAAGAAAAGAAAGGCTGTCGACATCGACATCGACATCAGTGCTTCCCAAAAGCCTAAAAGTAAAACTGGTAAAAGACGACGGCGATGACAAGGTTGAGCTGTGCTTGTGTGTTGGAGCATTTATTGGTATGGTGTTTATGTGTGTATCTTGATGCCTCTGAAAAGTCTAGAAGACAGTGGTGATGACAAGGATGAGCTATGCTTGTGTTTTTGTGTGTTTGTGTGTACAAATAAGTGCATCCCTATGCCTCTGAAAAGTCTAGAAGACAGTGGCGATGATGAGGATGAGCTATGCTTGTGTTTGAGTGTGTTTGTGTGTGTATATATATGTCCAGCTCGATGCCTCTAAAAAAGTTGAACAGACGCAATGATGGCTTGGATGAGCTATGCTGGTGTGCTGTTGTATGGGTGCATGTCATCGCCTCCAAGTTTGATGATGATGGCAACAACTTGATGTTTTCATGTATGAATGCATTTGTCTATGTGTGCATGTTGGTGTTCAAAAGATGACTTGAGCTATGCTTGCAAAACAGTGTATGTGTGCCTATCAATAGCTCTATAATGTCTAGTATGGCAGCAGTGTCTTTGATGAGCTATGAGTGTTCGAACACATATGAGTGTAGTATGTGTGTGTATTTGCTGGTTCCCCATTGAGCTATGCTTGTGTACAAACACTTCTGAGTGTGAGTATGTTCATATTTGTGCTTGTTCTCCTTTAAAGCATCTGTATGTGCACGAGCGAGTTTCAACTCATTATGCATACATGTGATGTTGCTGCCGACATCACCCTCAAACAACTTATTTTTTATTCCATAACCAATTCCTCGGTCTTTAAGTCTCCTGTCTGCAAGAGAGATCTTGCATTAAGACATACTGTCAGTCATGCTGTTGCTCAGTTGAACCGTCATAATACCAACATTCATCACACATGCAAATTTACCTCTGTAATATCAGCTTATATCCTCTCACACACATCTCTGCAACTTTCAACAGCCCTCCCCAACATCAAATCATAAAACCAATGTTCCTAATCAGCTGACACAATTGCATCACTGTACCCTTCAAACAGAACTGTGCGATACATGCCTTGATGATGTTAGCAGCAATAGAAACTACATTTCTTGTACAAAAATAACTGCAAAATTGGCTATCTGACAATGTTTTTTTTTTTTTTTTTTCTCACCGTAAACAAGAAATATTGCTCTCCAATGAAGTGACACCTTTAAACTGTCAGAAAAACTCTTTATTTATCAGATCTCAAATTTTATCACCATCATGGCTTAAATGAACTTTCCTTTATTGTATTTTTTTTTCTCTCGTTCATATCTCAAATTGACTTTATTATAAGAGCTCCCTATCCCTCACGTCTAAAGACAACCTCCATTAGGATAACGGCCATGGGTAAACTGACTCATCTTATTATAACTGTTTTCTAGCCACTGTGTCTTTTTGGTTTTCTATTCATCACGTCTCAAATCGACTTCCCTTAATACACATGTTTTCTATCCATCATAACACAAATCAACTTTCCTTTCTTTGTTTTCTGCAAAAAAACACTTTCCTATGCGTGTATCCCGTCAAGAACAGCAGCAACATGTCTCACCACTGGTCAAAGCAAGTAATGGCAGAGGCCATGCTGTCCTGATCACTATATCCAGACAGTGATGGATCCTTTCAGTGATGTACGGTGTCCAGTTCAAATTTACCAACAGTTTCTGATAATGTGCATACCATTTTCAAATACCAGTACATAAAATTTGAAATGTCTACAGATTTTTTTGAAGACTTTCTATGGTCAAGCTCTCTCTACAGGTTTCTTCTTTGTGAAATAAAAAATTTTATGTGTTTCCTTTATTGTATTTTCTTTTCTCTCGTTCAATCTCAAATTGACTTTATTATAAAAGTTCCCTATCCTCATGTCTAAAGACAACCTCCATTAGGATAACGGCCATGGGTAAACTGACTCATCTTATTATAAAAAATAAATAAAAAATGTTAACAGACCTTTTAGCCTCCCACATATGGAATGCAGTGTTGCACTCCGTTCGCAACCTGCTACCCATTGCAGAGCAGCACTGTATGATTCCGCATGAATGGTTAGAACCTTTTTTGTTTGTTTGTTTACTCAAAAACGGTCTATCTTAAAAATGCAAATTATGAAACTAGATCAGAAATTTAACACAGACATATAAAAAAAAAATCAAGTTGCTAAAGTTGCTTTGTAAGCAATGGTTCTGCAACCATAAATGTTACACATATATAAGGAAAGACTAGCCCCACCAGTGTCCATAAAACAGACTACAATGTTCACTTATTTTCAATGTCCACTGATTTGAAACATGTCAAAGTCAGTCCAATGAGGTGTGAATTTTCAGTCTGTCATGCTGAACACCACGTGTGTGTGTGTGTGTGTGTGTTTATTTAATTTCATACTGAATGCAGTTTACAGACCACAAATGAAACAGGCTGTGGAAGAAAACCTTGGCTGTGGGATGTGGGACTTGAAATGTTTATCCGACGACTTCAATGAAATTTCCTCCCAATAGTTTGCATGAGTATATGAGAATGTCTGCTTATCAACATGTGTCTGATGCAAAGATATAAATTTTGCATAAAAAGATTCACTTTGTGACAGAAATTAAAGAAAAACTCTAGTGATATGAAACAGGACTCAGACTTGTGTGCACAGTGTGTGTGAGCGTGTTAAAATGTGTCACCTTGCAAGTCAATACCCATTTTCAGCCATATTTTGATAGAAAAATACAACACTGGAAAAAACACACCACCTATCAGTCGATTCTGTTGCCAGTGATGGTTGGTCAAGGAGATTCTGACTGGCAGGTTTTCGTCATTTACACACAGAAACTATCATATTTCAGTCAACTGTGTGCTTGCAACATTCGTTAGTGCATCATTCTGAAACTTTGTTCAAACTGCAGTGTCAAGGAAGTCCAAGTTGAGGGGAAGGAAGTCGGTGTGGTGTTCAAACCAGTGAGCCACTGATAACAGTTTTTGTTCTTGGAATCTCTGACCAATGAACTGCAGGCCGATGGGCAGACCACGAGGTGACAGTCCTGCTGGTACGGTCACAGCTGGCAACCCTGATGCAGGAAACAAGGAATCACTGACATTTTTCAACAGCTGGTAAAACTGATGAACACAAAGGGATCACTGACATTTTTCAATAGCTGGTAAAACTGATGAACAAAATACAAAGGGATCCCTGACATTTTTCAACAGCTGGTAAAACTATGAGCAAAAAACACACAGGGATTACTGACATTTTTCAAAAGCTGGTAAAACTGATTAACAAAACGGAACAAGATCATTGACAATTTTTTAATGTCTATATGTGCAATCATGATAAACAACACAGAATGACGTCATCAAACATTTTTCAGCTGCTGGCAATTCCAAATCACAAAACATTATGATCACTAAAGCTGGTGATCATGATTAAAACCACAGAATGTAGTCCGTGACATTCCTCTGTTTACAGCAACACTTCCTGAAGACAGATCCGTTTGAGCTTGTAAGTGTTGTTCTATTGCTGTATTATGACAAAGCAAAAAAATGCATATATATATATATATAGTAAAATTAGAATTAAAAGGCCACTCAGAGTGTTAAAAGTGCTCAACCAAACAGGGAGCGACATAACAGTTTAAAATAGGTTTTAAAATGAAGGATAAAAACCTACAGATCTGTTTCAAGCTAAAGGAGCTCTCCTCAGGGTACAAAAGGCGCACCACCGGTGTTATATAGTGTGTTGTGTGGGCACGTGAGCACTGTACGTGTGGCACGTGGCCTGTAGTTTTTTTTTTATCTTTTTGGGGCGCGTTCAGGGGGGACGTGCCAGGGGATGGTGCATTGATAAAGATTTCCATTTATGCCTGCAATTGTTTATCATTTCTACTTTAGAGTTCAGAGATGCTAATGGGGTTTACATAATATCAGCCACTTTTCTGTAGTGCATAGATTGCATTTTTTAGAACTGTTGTTGTATGGTGTTGCTCTTTTTATAATTTTCCATGATATGTTATAATCTATTTTCTTATCTTTAAGCTTCCAAATATATTTGCTTAATTCGGTTTGGTTTTTAAATTTTTCCTGCTTGAAAGACTGTTTGTGTTTGCATATCTGGTTTTAAAACAGTTAGCCGTGATCCCTATGTATGTTTCTTTATCACTGTCCGTTGTTACTGTAGCTTGGTACACAATATTATTGTAGAGACATTTATTATTCAGAGGGCACTGGCCTTTTTTGTGCAATTACAAGATGCCCTTTCGTCACCCTCTTTGGTTGTATTGCTTTTGGTTTTATTGGAAGAATCAATTATATTTTTAAGGTTAGGCATACACGAGTACAATAGCTTGATGTGTGTTTTTATTGAATATTTTAGATAGTACATGTTCTTTTGGGAATGATGTTGTAAGGATTCTTAAGAACTCTTTTCTACGTTAGTTTTTGTTCTTCCATCATATGGAGGGTTATACCATATAATCTTTCTTTTCCTGTTTTTCTTATTGCTGTTCATGTTGTTATCTGGGTCGTATTGTAATTTGTAGTTGTAACCACTTTTATACAGCGCCTCTTGGTATTCGGCTGCTGCACTGTTAAATGCTTTCTCATTGCATGACAGTTTAGACAGTCTTTTGTTTATACCATTAGGTATGGTTTTTAGAATGGAGGGTGGATGGTTACTTTTGATGTCTGCGTAGACAGGCATGTCATTAGGTTTTTTGTATGGTTTGTATGTATGATCCTTGAGGTCTAATGTTATGTCTAAGTAATTTACTATTTTTTTGTTAGCTTCTACTGTAATTTTTAGGTTATGGCTTTGGAAAATTTTTAACAACGGACAGTGATAAAGAAACATACATAGGGATCACGGCTAACCATTTTAAAACCAGATATGCAAACCACAAACAGTCTTTCAAGCAGGAAAAATATAAAAACCAAACAGAATTAAGCAAATATATTTGGAAGCTTAAAGGTAAGAAAATAGATTATAACATATCATGGAAAATTATAAAAAGAGCAACACCATACAACAACAGTTCTAAAAAATGCAATCTATGCACTACAGAAAAGTGGCTGATATTATGTAAACCCCATTTAGCATCTCTGAACTCTAAAGTAGAAATGATAAACAATTGCAGGCATAAATGGAAATCTTTATCAATGCACCATCCCCTGGCACGTCCCCCCTGAACGCGCCCCAAAAAGATAAAAAAAAAACTACAGGCCACGTGCCACACGTACAGTGCTCACGCGCCCCACAACACACTATATAACACCGGTGGTGCGCCCAGTTTGTACCCGAGAGCTCTTTTAGCTTGAAACAGATCTGTAGGTTTTTAATCCTTCATTTTAAGCCTATTTTAAACTGTTATATATATATATATATATATATATATATATATATATATATATATATATATATATATATATATATATATATATATGTATGTATGTATGTATGTATTAAGGCAAATCAGATGAGCTGGTGGCTACTCCATATAGTGACTAGTTTCGAAAACAAAATTACAAACATGGCTCTTCCAATCTCTATGTTCTACACATGCACTTAACAGAAAAATACACGTTTTCAAAAACAAACGAAGTCAGCACAGCACAGTTGGTGTATCAAGATTGACAAGAACAGTCTGGGAATTCCCTGTTGAGCACAACTGCCGACCATCGCTAATTTTATATGCCATTACTAATTAGTAATTTCTTCTAACTTTTACAAATCCAGGGGGGAGGGGGGGATGGGAAACAAGACAAGCAGGGGGAGAGATTGGGGGGGGGGGGGGATGTTGGTTTGTACCTGGTCCACATATTTCTTATATGGGTACCACATTCTCTGAATCATATGTACAGGGCTATTTCCTCTTAGTAAAAACCGTGCTGTGTTAGTTGACCGCTTCCCCCATCACCACAAAACATCAGAAGGTAGGCAGTGTGTTCCCCTTATCCCATGCCTTCTCCTCCGATTACTAATTTAGCTTCCAAAGGTGCATAACCATGATAAAGCAGGAACCCTCCAGTAAGACCTCCCCAACACAAGACTTATTCTCTGGAAACACTGGGCAGAGTTGTTTGTTTAGCACTGTTCTCGTGGTCTTGTCTAGTCTAACCATCCAATACAGACTGCCTCCCTCTATAAAACCAGATTGGGCAATATCTATAGGTCATTTCACTGGGGGTCACTGTACTAAACGTTCTCACAATGCAGATTCTACAGACTCAGTTTTGTAGTAACGTCTGTAGGTCATTTCACAGGGGTCACTGTAGTAAATGTTCTCCCTATGCAGACTTTATAGACTCAGTTTGTAGTGGTGTCTGCAGGTCGTTATACAGTGGGTCACTGAAATAAATGGACTCCCAATGCAGACTCTACAAATCCAGTTTATAGTGATGTCTGTAGGACGTTACTCAGTCGACTTCCTGCTGTACACTGCTTCCCTCTACAGACACAGTTTGAAGGACTTGAGGAGGATGCTACAGACAAATACGTGGGGATCATTGTCAAGCAGTCCCATTATATTGCCCTCACCTAAACCACAGGACAGATCTCAGTCCTACCAAACATTGCCCCTACCTGCCATGTTGACGGCGGCTGTGTGAACACGTCTTGCTGCTCGGAGCGGGCACGACTGTCCTCCGCTGTGAACCAGCTTTGTGTCGGAGCATCGCTCAGCGTCGTAGGTGTCAGCAAAACGTCCACTCCAGAATCAAACACACGTTGGAAATCATCGCTGATCAAGCGACGCACCTTCTGCGCTTTCACGAAGAAGCGTTCATAGTTCCTGGAAACAGACACTCCACTGGTTGAAAAATCCCTTTGTCATAGGTATGACCTGTACATTTCGCACACATAGTTATGCATCTGTCCGTGTATTTGCATATATATTTTACACAATTTTCTATCTTTTCTAATATGCATACTGTTCCTCAATACCTATAGTCCACATGACCAAAATGGTGTGTTCACAGTCAATATCAAGCAAGTTTTTCTCTTTGTCTTCTCCCCATAAGTATTTAGATTTGTTGTAACCTGGCTTGTTCTGGGAACCGAGATCAACAAAAATAGGAGTTGGACTTTCTTTTATTTACTGTCTTTACACTTGGTAATAATGCGCTCAAAAGTCATGGCTCAGTTGCAATCTCCAGTTTACATTTCATTTGGTGTATGTTTATTGTTATCATAGTAGTAACTCATAAATTAATAAAAAATTTAGAGAGAGAGAGGGTTTTAGTTACCGCCAAGGACATTGACAAACAAAGCACAGGACAAGACACGATGCATTTCGACCTCTTGGGTCTTCTTCAGGCAAAAAACAGAACACATTTAACAATTAGGACAGTGCAAAGAAAGAACGAAGAGAGACATCTGCTGTCCTTGTGGTGTGAAAAATAATAATGCACAGACCTCAAAAACTGAAAATTTTTTTTTTTTTTAATTTGTCCAGAAGGATCTGTGTTTCGTTTTAAACATCTCGATCTCAATTTAACAAATTTGATCCTTATCCATGATTTTCGCGCGCCACATACATTTTTCATTAAAAAAATGTAGTTTTTTTTTTTCTTTCTCTTCTCTTTTGTGCTATTTAGGGGTGCCCTCTCGGGGTCATTAATTTCAGGTAATGTATTCCTGCCTTCACTTGACAACCAGAGACCCAGTTCATCAGGTAACCCACCAGAGAAGACCCTGCACTGCCACCCAGTTGCTTCACTGGGGTTCATAGTGTTTGTTCAGATCAAACATATGCAGGACACCACCTGCTAAATCCCCACTTGACGACTAATTGCATTGTGTGCGAGTGTGTAAAGACGTTAGCTTCAAAATTTTTATGCACTAAAAACCACAGTCACGCTGAAATGTGAATCATGTTCAGCTTTCACCAAAGTATATGCATGCGAAAACTACTGTACTTCATTAAAAACAATAGAACAAAATGCCTCTGCTCAACCGTGATGCTGGCAGTGACTTGTCAGTGTGACAACACAGCAGTTTCACAAGCAGTGCTTTCCCTTGGCTATTTTTGTGTGCATCGTTTTGGTTGGTCAGCTCTGATTAATCCAACAGTGCAACATGTTATTGTTATGCAGTTCATAGATCTCTAATACCCCGCAGTTGTGTGACCTGCTTCTTCTTTTTTTTTTTTTTTTTTCCTCTGACCCCCTGACATCCCTGAAACAGTGAATGACTCCTAAGTTAAACTGTCAGAATTCAACAATTTTTCTGGGAAGATAGTCTAACATTTTATGTGAAAAAGGCAATCTTCTGGTGAACAGATCTGCTGCAGACACTCTATGGCATTGTGCTGAAGCCTAATTTTAGGCAAATCACCTACATGCTTTCACATGTCTAAGCTATAGCATCTGCAGAATAATGAAATTTTTTCTTTAAAATGCACATACTACAATTCCAATCTAGGGGGCATTAAACAGGCTGTTTGCTGGATTATACACAATTCTTTCCTTTCAACAGAAAACAGTCACTAAAGATCTCTGATATTGTTGTTTGGAAACGGTTGAAGTTCCCCTTTTCCACAACAAACAAGATGCAATTGTCACTGCATGAGGCAACCAAACCAGTCACATGTTTGTGTTGTTTTTTTTTTATGACCAAGGAACATTATTTTCATGGAAAAATTGTCTACTTCTTCCCAGTGTACTTGCTGATAGCCAGTACAAACATTACAAAGCCAGCATCCTGTTTTAACGCATTTTCCCTTTCAAATTTTAGAGAAAATTTTCTGTAATTTCTGAAATTTTCAAGTAGCACTTGCAATCTATCTGAAAACTATAAAAGTGTACATAACAAACTTTCAAATAAGGTGTAACCTGTAGTTTTTACCCCTTTGTGCTGTTTCTTTTCTATATAGCAAAAAGTGCATCACGCTGTAATGATCAGTCTATTTCTAGTTCACCATCACTGAACGAACTGTGTTCTCACACTTCCGACACTCTGCAAAAAGAGGCAACAGTCAGCTTTCAACCACCCACATGCATAACAACAACATGACCTTAACATGAACAGGAGGAGGAGCCAGGCCCCACACTTAGCACAGATGCATATTTCAGCTAAGTTGAAAATGAAACTCTCTGAAAAAAACTGCGGTATCAGCACACAAACAACAGAACATAGGGAAGGAAGCGATAGCAGCTTCTGAGAAGTGCTAGACACGTTTTTAATACACTAACAAACAACACTGGTGTCATGAAATCTCATAACAACTTCTTTGTGAGAACAAGCAGTCACCATTTTGTTTACCTGATTGATAAGGAAGCAATATCACACTTGGTTATTGTGTTTCAGCAATGCACTACAAAACATAAAAGAGACTTACAAAAACTGTACAAGTATAACAATCTTGGTTTTGGTTTGAACAAATCATGGACAATTGCAGATTTGATTCTCAGATTTGCGTCAGACTGCACCGCTTTCAAAGCAAAATTCAATTGCTTCTTTTTTTTTTTCTCTGGGGCAGGGGTTCATGCCAGCTGGAATTCTTTTGAAATCCCAGGCATTTCAACATTTCCTCAGTGACAGCCTGCATAAACCACTTGCACTCATGCCGCCTGGTAATACCTTCATCGCTTAAAGCCACGATGAACAACTAACATTTACACCACTTACATATACTTACGAAGATACTGCTTTTACTGTTGCCACTCGCAGCATTGTACAAAATTACTGCTGTAGAGCATTTGCTTACAAAGCTATCACATTCATGAATCGACACAGTGGCAAACCTAACTAAAGCAGTGTGGTGTCTTCTCCATAGTAATGTTCCACATTGTAACAGTCACTGACAATTAATATATATTCCTCACTTTCTGAGCAGGAAGAAATTGCCAGCAAGGATTCTGCCTCGCACCACATGGTTGAAGCCTTCATGCCTGGAAGCAGCAAAGAGTTCTTCCGTCGATTCCTCGCAGCCTGCCCTGTGACCTGCCTCCCAATAGCCGCACACACAATCACCATCCAGACATGGAATTCAGCCGCACACACAATCACCATCCAACCATTGCAATTTTTTGATGCACTCAAAAGAGTGGGAAGCGTATGCTTCTTCCAAATTCACTAGCAACCTGAGATTTTTTTGAGACAGTCCAAATGAGAAAAAATTTGTGCACCCAGAAAGCGCAGTGGAAGAAAAAGGAACAGGAATCTACTTTTTCAGACTGACATACCGTTCATGATGATTAGCAAATTAATCCACTGTTAAAAATCTTTAGAAAACAATTCATATTGATCATAATATTAACATTTTTGATCAGTTCACGTACATACTGGACATGATCAGACCATTTTAGGTGTAACAAAACTGAAAAAAAAACATACATATTAAAACATACATACATTAGCATGCAAGAGCACTTACATACATGGGCACTCATGCACATGTACATACATCCTCCTGCATATTTAGAATAAACCTATACAAAACACATTTCAATGTTTCTGAATCATCACATGTCCCCCCTACCCCACCCCATCCCCTCCCACACACACATAAAGAACCAAAAAGACACAAATCATGTGCTTGTTAACAGTTACCAGACATCACTTTTAACTGCATGCTCCCAATGATGTGAGGATTTATCTTTAAAGTATTATGGGTCTTGGAAGATCTGTATCATCGACAGTGGGCAAGACATGGTAAAGCTTCTGTGAAATATATTAACTCGAGAGACCAACACTGTCGGAAAGTGTGTGCCTGGTTGTCCAAAATGACATCCAATAAAAGATTACAACATAATAGTTCCTGCAGAATGTGTCTTCAGACATGTGTAGATCAAACTGTGTAACTGATAAACCTTTTTCCTTTTTTTATGCAGACAAACTAACATTCGACAACAAACAGATAGACAGGTTTAGATAAAAACATGAATGCTTTACTGGCACATTTTGATAGGTTCCGGAAACATGGTTTTCTTAGTGTCTCTGGGCCCCAAGTGATCAGGAAAAATTGCCAAGTTTGAGTAAAATACACACATAGACAAGAGCAAACAACTCTTCCCCTATCAACTTCTTCAAAAACAGTACACTTGCCTACCAGAAAACACACACACACACACACACACACACACACACACACACACATAAGGTCAACCCACTCTCTCACAGTACAAAATCCTAAGATCTCCCAGGTATCACCCCTGCGTACCCAGCCTCACCAAACTCGATGCTGTCATATCGCGCCATATTGGAGGCCACCCTCGCAGCAGCACAGCACGTGGTAGCAGGTGATGGAATGCTGGGTATGGGGAAGGGACACCTCGCTCACCCTGGGCCCCGCCCTGCTCCAGCATGTCCGCCGCTTTCCTCCACGCCTCCAACACCGACTCTGAGGTGCCAGGGGCGTGATACTCCTGATGGAGAAAAAAACAACCAGCCAGCTCTGATGGGCATGCACATGTTTGTCTTTTTCCCCAGACAAATCTGTCTCTAATCGTTTGACTGCTGAACACTGCATGAAAGTACAGGGAGACAACAGGGGTCAATGGGGTCAAACATGTAAGAACACTCTTTCTCTATCGCTCCCATCATTACATCTTTTGTATGGTGTAAAAATCTTTCATGCCCATTCAAGTTCCTTGCAGACAACAAATTATAGAGCTGTTAGACTGACTGAGCTGGCCAGTCAAAAAGAACCTCATATAAGTATGGCAAAGGAGATGCATCGCATGTGAACTACTGTCCTTTCACTCTCATACCTGGTCACTGTCAATTTCGGCGCAAAGCGTCATGCTGGTCTTTTTTTTCCAAATGTGTACATTTTGTTTTCATATTCTGAAAGTTGGACAGCGTGTACCATTTTGCAGCACAAGACCTGTTCGTTGTGTGGACTGTACAGGTGTTGCTACTTAGCTAAAGTAAATTCGTCCTATCCCATGGAAAGGCGACCAGACAAACAATGGTACTTGGTGACCTAATCAGTCTCTCCCATCCCTTTCACAGATGAGCAGATTCATTAGCACCCAAAAGGCACTAAAAAGCGCGTTTTTCGAACAAGATCATCAACACACACACACACACACACACACACACACACACACACACACACAGAAAGACAAATGCTATAGACCTTGTGAATTTCTCCTGGAATGGTTGTATTCTCAACTGGTTGAAATATAAAAAAAGTGTCTGCAGATATTTAACCTGACAAAGTGGCTTGACTGAGTTATCCCACACATGCCTGCACAGTATGTTTGTAATAGGAAGCAAAGCAGGGCACTGGATGATACACACACACACACACACACACACACACACACACACACACACAGCGCTACCTTCGGAATGCCCACATGGACTCCTTTCACAGAAAAGCTGTCACCATCCAGCCGTACAGGCTCAAAGGCATCACCAACAGTGGTGGAGTCATAAGTATCATGACCAGCCACAGCATCTATTGATGTCAACAACAGAAAAAAAACACAAACACATGTACAAACAAATGTATAACTATTGTCGTCATGTCCACTTGACTTTTTTTTACTGTTGCTACTATATTACACTGAAAAACGTCAGGGGAAGCAGGACATGTGAGCGACTGAAAAGAGTAACAAAACTGAATCTGATCCCTCCCTCAATCAGATCCATATTGCAGAATGGTCTACTCTAGTCACAAGCTTAAAGTCTACTACCAGCAGATGACTGAAAATAAATTGTTCATATCACTGTTGAGACTGTCCCAAAAAAGAAAAAGGAAACACATGATCCTTCCATTTGAACACACTTTCTCAAACCACAAAAAAACCGCATCCATTATAGTTTCAACTACAAAAAAGTTCTAGTGAAGGATTTTAAATCAAAACACACTGACTTACTGCAATTATTAAAGAAATGTTGTTGTTACATGGTAAACACTAAAATGTCCCTAATTTCCCTCCCTCTCTCTCTCCCCCCCCCCTTCTTTTTCCTCATCACCTGTAACCCCAACTTCGATCAGTCTCAAATTCCATTTCTGTGCTTATTTCTAAAACATCACACACACACACACACACACACACACACACACACACACACACACACACACACATACACACACAACACACACACACACACACACACACACACACACACACACACACACACAAACACAAAGTACACACACACACACACACACACACACACACACACACACACACACACACACACACACACTAACACACACACACACACACACACAACACACATACTGAGCACAATGGCAGCATCCTCCACAGTCCTGGTGATGATTCCCGGCACGTCCATGGAGTTGACCAGGGGAATCAGACCATGGCGAGACAGCAAGCCATAGCTGGGCTTCAGCCCCACCACCCCACAGTAACTGGCTGGATTCCGGGTGGATCCACCCGTGTCTGAACCAAAGGCTCTACCACAAACGAGAGACAAACAAAGTGACAAACCTATCTTCTCTGGTGCTGCTCTTAACATCACGGTTGTGGATGCTACAGTTTTATGATGATATCATTGTTACTGGGGATAAAAAAAATGTGATGAACCTTGTATCTTTGCTGCTGTTTTCATTTGTTGGTGTTATCGCTGCAGGCGATGATTGTTCTTTCTTAAGTGGATCATTTCTCTCTTAGTTGTATTGTTAATATCACTGTTGCTGCTGCTGCTCTTGTTTATGATGATGCTGTTATTCACATGATGTAATGTTTTAATCCAAGTGAAGAATTATGCAACATGTGGTAACAAACATTTCCACCAGCTAAATTGTGCGTTGGAACTTTCAAACATGTGATCAGGTTGTACACCTTAAAAGTCTATGCGTAAGCAGCAAAATCCAGAAAATCCTGCTCATTCAGGACTTCTTCCAACTCGCCTTTGTCCACTTTGCTCAAAAAATTCCACAAACGCTGGACAATGCACACACATCTACATCTAGAAAGTCCTGTCTTTTTGTCCACGTCCAAGCATCACAGTTTCAAACCCACTCATATTACACTTCCCTTAGTCACTCATGCATCCAAGCCCACAGTGTCCCAGTCACATAAGGCCGTCTTTGCTCTACGTTCATTCATCTAAGCTCAGAAAATCCCACTCACGCCAGAGCTGTTCCACCGGCCACAGCCGCGGCACTGCCCCCTGAACTGCCTCCAGTCACCAGCCAGTCACTGTCGTCGTCAAACCTCAGCCGTTCCACACCTGACTGGCTAACCTGTGACCCACATTCCGCTGACACACTCTCCGCCTGGGTCAGTTTGGAAACTGACGTGTGGAGGCCGCGTCTCTTCAGCCTAACAGCATCTTTTCGAGGGACTCTGAGCAGACGGCTGACCACAGGAAGAGAGCTCGGCTCGGAAGCGATAGCGGTGGGGAATCGTTTGGAACAACAGTGTCCCATGGACTTTTAACGGGCCCCACTATACTGTCTGTGGAGCCTGACCTGAAACACAAATGCTGTTGACAAGACATTTTGAAACATCTATTCACTTCTGTGTTGTTTTTTCCAAAGTAAAATTATTCTTCAATCAGCAGCTCTTTATTCAATCCAATTCTGAAAACGATCTCAGAATTTTAAAAAAATTTTCTTTCCTACAACATGGTTTAAAATTCAGGATTTCTAGGGAATGACATAAATCTGGGATCTGGTGGAAACTTTGCAGGATTCCTTTGTTGTAAAGTCAGACCATTTGTTGTAAAGACAGTCCCTTGGCTGTGAAGTTAGACCTTTTGATGCAAGTCAGAATCTTCATGTTAAGTCAGACCTTTGTTATGAAGACTGAGCTTTGGATGTAAAGTCGACCTTTGATGTAAAGACAGATGCTTTGATATACCCATTGATGCAATTCAGAACCTTGTTAAAGGCTGACTCGCTGATGTACAGGTGGATCCAATGCTGTAAAGTCAGACCCTCACAAGTAAACGAAAACCCCCAGCTGTAAACTCAAACTGTTTGATGTAAAGTCAGACCCTTCACTGTAAAGTCAGACCTTTTGATGTAAAGTCAGATTCTACACTGTAAAGTCAGACCCTTTGATGTGAAGTCAGACCCTCTGACATAAAGTCAGTCAGACCCTACACCGTAAAGTCAGACACTCTGACGCAAAGATAGACCTTATGCTGTAAGTGAGACCCTTTGACGTACAGTCAGAACAGGTCTCATGGACGACACAAGCCCCTTTCATTTCCACTGGACCTTGATCCCTGGGTACAACCTATCTTTGAGAAGCCTCAGGCTCATGGGCATACATCCTGCTCTACTACCCTGTGAGAAGATAACCTGCAATTCCATAGGCAGCACACACTTTCTGCACATGAAAGAGCCCACGTCAACCAGGTAGCTGTCCCCACAGAATTCAGTAAGAAGTCTTCACTCTGATAGGTTAACAAAAACAGATACTGGCATAACCACGAAGTTGGGCTGTACCATGGCAATATCCGCTCCTTGAGGAGACCTGCCTGAATCTTACTCAAAGAAGAATCTTACTCAAAGAAATATGCTGTGTCGATGAAATGGCACTCCATTTCATTCTGCATCCCAGCTACACAAACTCAATCCTTTGGTGACAGATCACTTGCTGTTCAGGTCCCCACCGTCTGCAACGATATCCAAAGAATGTCAAATAGTCTGTTTCACGAGACAGCATCAATTTCTCTTTCAAAAATTCATCGTGTGTGTCATGGTACCTCTCTTCCTCATTTTCCTGTCATGATCTTCCTTGTTTGAGAATGATGAGGTTGAAGGGAGGTGATGGCGAGAAGTTATCCTCTGTTTTGCACTGTACCACACTGATTTGATGATTTTGTATTGTACTGTACTATACCGCATTAATTGTAGCATACTACAATGCTCTGTCTTGTATCTTATTTCACTGAACTGCCTTACATTGTAAACAACTGTGCGGTACCATACTGAATTGCATTACACTGTATTGCATTGCCTTATACTGTGCAAGGTTGTTTTGTACCTTGCTGGTTTGTAGTGTGTATCATTTTGTATTGTACTGTATTATATCATACCAAATCAAACTGCCTTGGACTATATTGTATTGTTTTGTACTGAATTATATTGTCAAGTTTAACCCAATATGACAGGCACCCTCTGGACAATATTTTACCACTCCATCACAACAGCAGTTGTCTCTGTGTGGAATTCGGATTGTCTTACCCAGGACCAAACATACTGAGAGAAGAGGATTAGTATCATGCCTCAGCTGTTTGCTGGAGTCCTGTTTGCCCCCAGAGGTCAAAACCACTTGCAGGCACCACTGTCACCTCAAGTCACCAGCTTCTTCTTGTCCACTGTTCAGTGAAATAGACCCACTGCCTGCATGAAGCTTTCACTCTCACAGAAACCACCGTGCATGTGCTTTGATTATGTTGCTGGACAGTTTGACTCAATTAGCGGCAAAGAGTGGCCAACAGCCAGTGTGTGTACAGCAGACAGAGTGTCAATCATATCAACAGGAAGAGGTGATCGCCTTCAGTTTGCACAATGAAGCTGTATGTAGCCAAAGGGAAAAGGTTCTTCTCCCTTCTGTATCTCTGCCAGAAGGAGCATGTCTCCACAGACTACTTTTTTTTTTCTCGTCTTTTTTCATCTGTTCTACCTGTATTCTTTGTTTACCTATCAAAATGAGCTTTTCTGTCAAATGTTGCAGCTGCTAACTCTCCTATTTCTATGGTTTCTTTAAAGCGCTAAAAGGCTAGCCTTAAGATCATGACTTACTTAAGTTCTAAAAATGCAAGACTCGGATTCTCTAACTTCTTAAGAGAAAGCGCTACTCACTGCGCCAAATGTCAACTATCAATCTTCTCTGATTTAACAGCTGGACTTAAACCCATTTCTGATTAGGTAGCCAAAACAAAATCAATACTGTGAGCGGGGCTGCCATGAAAAAAACACAGAAAAACCAAAGCCCACTTTAAAACTAATGATGCAAAAGTTTTAATGCAGGGTCAACACAGATTTCATGTTCTAATTGAAAAGTAATCAGACGTTGTAACAAAGGATTTGGACCACGCTCACTGTTCCAAGTTAACTCGTGAAATCAGGCAATGTGGCAGTCACCTTGTTTTGAGTTATCTCATTAGTAATCCAGAATGAGTTAAACACATCTAACCTCATGTGATTTTTAAAATCAGATAAACAAACAAAAATCAATGATAAGAAAAAGAAAACTAAAACAATGAATCAATTGATACAAGGAAGTACTGTGTTTTATTTCAATTTTGTCAAATATAATGCGATTAACGTTTAATCTCACCCCATAGCAAATTCATCCAGGTTGTTTTTCCCAACCAAGACGGCTCCCTGGTCCAGCGTCTTCTGCACCATCGTTGCATTGTATGGGGGGTAATAGTTCCACAGCATGTGAGATGCACAGCTGGTGCGTACATCTTGAGTGCAGAAATTGTCCTTGAAGGCAACTGGTATACCTTCCAGCAAACCTGGTGATTCGGTACTGTCTGGGGAAAGAAAATTTTGGCAGAATTCCAATTTTGAAACATGTCAGAAGTCAGATTTGAAACAAAAAATAAATAAATAAAAAAAAATTTAAAAAAATAAAAGTCTGACGGTTGTGCACAGTTTCACATCCATTTGAGAGCAAGGTGCATTCATATCTT
>JADBJO010000111.1:354561-362061 GCA_016801955.1 Conus betulinus
ATCATCAGCTGTCTTCCTCTTCATCCTCATTCCTCATCAGCTGTCTTTCTTTTTCATCCTCATTCTCTCATCAACTGTCTTTCTTTTCATCTTTCATCCTCATCAGCTGTCTTCTTCCTTTTCATCTTTCATTCCTCATCAGCTGTCTTCCTTTTCATCCTCATTCCTCATCAACTGTCTTTTTTTTTTCATCTTTCATTCCTCATCAGCTGTCTTCCTCTTCATCCTCATTCCTCATCAGCTGTCTTCCTTTTCATCCTTCATTCCTCATCAGCTGTCTTCCTGTCGATTAAAAACAGATTTCATTCCTCATGAAGGAAATAAACTGACACGCTCATTAAAAAGAACAGCAACTTTTCATCCTGGTTATGTGTCTGGGCTATGTAGAACAAAATAACTCCTATTACGGCAATATATAGGAGTACAGTCACAATTATACATCACTATCAATCACAGAAATTAGTTTTTTTTGTAACCCAAAAAGTGAAAATGGCAAGTTGCAACCAAATCTCTCTGTCTCTCTCTGGTCTCTGTCTGGAGTCTCTCTCTCTCTCTCTCTCTGTCCTCTCTCTCTCTCTCTATCCTCACAGAAATTAGTTTTTGTAACCCCCCCCCCCCCTGGGCTCCTCTCTCTCTCTCTCTCTCTCTCTCTCTCTCTCTCTCTATGTATACATGCATATCTATATGCGTTCCTCCCCACTACTAATACGTTTTACACACACACACACACACACACACACACACACACACACACAACACACACACACACACACACACACACACACGTGCGCGCGCGCGCGAGAGAGAGAGAGAGAGAGAGAGAGAGAGAGAGAGAGAGAGAGAGAGATGCGCGCGCGCACGCACACACACACACACACACACACACACACACACACAGACACACACACACACACACACAGAGAAACAGACAGACAGACAGACAGACAGATAGGCAGACAGACAGACAGAGAAAGAGAAAGAGAGAGTTGCAAGTTTCAAATAAAGTAAAGCTAATTAATCCTCGTGCCGTGCCGTTTTAAAGTTAGCCAAGCCTGCGATATTTTCGTGAAGTGAGTAGTGGTGCTGACTCCGGTTTCTGTAACCTTTGGTTTGCTTCTAAAGATGACACTTTTGTATCCTTTTTCAGTTTTTCTGTTTGTTTGTTTGTTTTGTTTACTTTTTTTTTTTTTTTTTTTGTAAGTCTGCTCTGAGGTATGAATGTATCACAGTTTTTGTTCGTTTGTTTATTTGTTTAAATAATTTCATAGTTTTATTTTTTTTTTTTTTTTTTTGTGACCACACCTTTTGATAACCGTAAAGGAGAGTCTGCGCATGGATAATCTCGGGATGAAGCGTAAGAATCGTGTTCTTCCTGACCCCAGACTAATTTGGACAGTCATATCATTCTCCGCACTGTATGGGGGAATACTGGCGTCAATATCTGTTTTTTTTTTCAGGAAAACTGATGTTTTCCTAAAGAGAAACGAAGTTAAGCTGTTATCCCTGAGGATCACAATTATTAACCCCACGATAATAGCTATTTTTCCTTTTTTCTCTAAAGATCACTGGTGTTTTCCGTTTTCTCCCCAGTCATTATCGATGTTATCCGTAATGATCACACACAGTCTTACGTATTTTCGCGTGGAAAAAAGTTATCACCCGATGGGCAACAACGGAAATAGCAAACCAGTCGTGATCTTCAGGATGACAATGATCTCCCCTGTTTTACCGACCCCATGTGTGCTTGCCCTGATAAACAGCCATCATAGCTGTTTTCTCTGGTAAGGATGCTTTCCTCGCAATCACAGTTTCAAAGTCAGGTGACTGCAGGCGGAAACTGAAACAGATGCTAAAAGGATAAAAGGTAAATCCGCCAGTTAACATGGACCAACAAATGACAAGGCAAAACAGAACAGTGTTTTGCTTTGAAATTGGTCTGTCCGTGTTAAACTGGCGGACTGACTTTAAATTCCTGTCAAAATTATTCTTCTTGCATATAATACCTGTTTTCTTCAGGAAAATGAGGATGACGGTGATTATCCCAAGGAACGTAGGGAAAACAATTATAATCTCAGGAAACAGTTACCATCCTCAGGAAAAGAATTTAAAAGCTATTGTGATCCATAAGAAATTAGTTTTGATCCTTGCATGGTCACTGTTTTCCTTTTTCTCGTTACTTTTCTCGAGGATTTTAGCTGTTTTCCTTAGGAAAATAGCTACTATCGCCTTTAGGCGCCAGCATGCTCCCATAGCACTGTAAGACCTTTTTGTTCCGTTTCTAATTTTCAACGGCGTCTGCTTGTTTGTTCGCTGGTTTTCTGTTGGTAAGATTATACAAAAACTGCTGCTGAGCTGATTCTAATGAAATTGGTGGAAAGCTGGAATGTGAGCTAGGGATGAACCCAGTAAAGTTCACTACGGTTCTGACCTGACCGGCTCCTTCCCAGAGCTGAGTTTGCCATGGGCTCATGGGGGGAGACTGGAACCATGCAGTCGAGTATGATCCACTCGATAGATGCGTCTCTGAGAGTGTTGCTCAAATTTCTAGACCAACACAACAAGTGTCTGTATCTCTCGGGCCTGGCTGGCGCTAGAATACCTTATGAAAATAAGCGCAGAGTACAGCCCTGTCATGCAGTCTCGAACCGAAATGGAATTCCATAGTATCATCTTGATCATCCTGATTCTTTCCTCCACAATCAGCATTGAATAAAAAGTTTCAAATGTTATCGTCATTGATGCCCTGTTCTCATGCTGACCATTACTTCAATTTCCTCTCCATGTCTATGCACTTGCTGAGCTGCGTGTCGAGGGTGTCGTATCGGCAAAATCATGGGGAACTTTTGCTGGAAGGACTCGGAGGCGCCCACTGAGACGGGCTCTGCGACTAAACAGTCCTGGCTCTTTTTTTAGGGGTCACTGTCGTTGTAGTCAAACGTTTAGAGCGTTTTGGCTGCGGAGCTGACGGTTTGTGAGTTCGAAACAACACGTAGAAGAATCAAATCTTCTTTTTTTTATTTTTCTTATTTGTTTTTTTTCTTTCTTTCTTTTTTTTTTTTTTGTGTGTTCTTCTTTCCCCCCCGTTTTTAAAACTTAAAAAACCCCCTATCCGTCTAGCAGTAAAGGAATACATGAAGATTAAAGGCGGTGGAGAGAGAGGGATGGGCTCCGCTCCCTCCCTCATGCCATGCCCCTGACACAGCGATCCTCTGCCAGTTCCCTGCTTCTACGGCTGATAGGCAATTGGAACTTTGACCTTAACCTTTGAAGGGGGCATGCAATTGGAGCTTGAACCTTAACCTTTTAAGGGGGCTTACTCGGCACTATCCTGTGTACCGTGGATCAGAACAGGCACCCTTCATGACGAGCTGACATTGACTGCTCTCTGTGGATTTGCTGGTGCGGGGGCTGTGGGGAGCTGGACTGAGCGGTTTGGGGATAATGCCACCGGGGTGGCACAGTGGACATGACAGAAAATGAGACATGACAGACACGTGACAGAAAATGATGACAGAAAATGAGATATGACAGTAGATGAGACCATGTCATATCTGTATCTATGTGGACGATATCTGGTATCCATGTAATTTCCTGCATTTATGTCATACCTTTTATCCATGACCATCCTGTACCCGTTTCCACCATACTTGTGTGTATGTCCTCCATACCCTGTCTCTACGTCCATCAAGAATTGTACCTGTATGTCCATCATAGATTGTACCCATGTCTACCATACCTGAATCTATATCCACCGAACCCTGTACCCATGTCTACCGTACCTGAATCCATATCCACCGAACCCTGTACCCATGTCTACTATACCTGAATCCATATCCACCGTACCCTGTACCCATATCTACTATACCTGAATCCATATCCACCGTACCCTGTACCCATATCTACTATACCTGAATGCATATCCACCGTACCTGTACCCGTGTCTACCATACCTGAATCCATATCCACCGTACCCTGTACCCATGTCTACCATACCTGAATTCATATCCACCGTACTCTGTACTCATGTCCACCATACCTGAATCCATATCCACCGTACCCTGTACCCCATGTCTTCCATACCTGAATCCATATCCACCGTACCCTGTACCCATGTCTACCATACCTGAATGTATCCACCGTACTCCGTACCCATGTCTACCATACCTGAATCCATATCCACCACCAACCTGCATTAATGTCTCCATACCATGTATATATATCCATAGCCTGTACCCATAGTCCTTACCATGTCTACCATACCCTCGTATGCATGTCTACACGCCCTAAATGTGTCTACCACACCCTACATCCATGTCTACCACACCCCAAATCCATGTCTACCACACCCCGTATCCATGTATACCACACCCCAAATCCATGTCTGCCACACCCCATATCCATGTATTATCCTGTAGACATCCAACACCGATAAACGGGTTTTTTTTTCGAGAGAGAGAAAAAGGAAAACTTTAATGATCTTTAGGGAAAACCGCTATTATCGTGAGGGTGTCATGGAGTGGGTTAACGGAATTTAATTTACATTTTTAAGTAAGGATATGGGCGCCCGCTGACCCACTTTCACGCATACAAAGTGGGGGTCACCACTTTCATGGACTCAACGTCGCACAAGGGATTCACTCACCGTAAATAACAAGAGTACTGAAGTAAATAATGGTTATCCAGATACTGCACAAAGAGAAAGATAAGTAATTCACCGGAGGGCTTCCGTCTCTTCAATCAAGTGTCTGGAAAAGAATGAAAGACAGATAATGAGCTAGAAGACGCCCCCAGTATGTTTGCTAACACAAAACTGAATAATGCAGATCTTAAATAAATGTTAGCTAACCGCCCAGAGAAACGTGGACAAACGAGTCACAAGACAAAACACGACGCGTTTTCGACCTCTTAGGTCTTCTTCAGGCAAAACACAAACAAATAAGACAACGAAAATCAACGCCTGCCTACCTTGCGCTGAAGAGTGAAGAGATCGAAGCTGAGTACCAAATTCGTTCATCTTCGTTATCTTATTTGTTTTGTTTTGCCTATGAGACCTAAGAGGTCGAAAACGCGTCGTGTTTTGTCTTGTGACTCGCTTGTCCACGTTTCTTTTCGCGGTTCGCTAACATTTATTTAAGGTTTGTTTAGATTTCCGCCTGCAATCGTCTCAGTGTGCAACTGAATAATGCAGATACAGCATAGCAAACACTACCTGTAGTTGTGATCGCCATCAGTATTCCACAACTGCACCTTTGGGCAGCTTCACGCATACTGTCAGTTTTCAGCGTCTGTCTTGTTAAGTCAAAGTTCACAATCACTCACATACTTACATGAACACGCGCATTCCGTGACTGTCATCTTTCGAACAAAATCAACTTTCAACTCTTCTCTTTGTTTGTTATTCAAGCGTTGAGGTTTGTGCAGCCTACTACGAACGTTAACCAGATTTAAGTCTGCGACATTTACAATTTTAATTTTAAAAAAATTGAATTTTTTTTCCTTTTTCTCCATAATCATCTACAAAAATACATTATGTAAAAAAAAAAAAAAAAAAAAAAAAAAAATGCCTATGCCTTTACACATGACAGAGAAAAAAGTTATGATCCTCAGGGATAACAGCTTAACTCTGTTTTCTCTCAGGATAATACTCGTTTTCCTGGGGAACACAGCTGTTGACACTAGTATGCTCCTATACATGCAGTGAGCAGAATGATATCACTAGCCAAATTAATCTGGGGTCAGGCAGAACACGATTCGTACCCATCCTCCCAACGTATCCATGCACAGACACTCCTCTAAGGTAATCAAACCTTGTGTCAAAAAAAAAAAAACTATTAAATTATCACAACAAACAAACAACTGTATACCTGTTTCATTTCTCGGACTAGACGTCCGCTGGGGTTGGGGGGGGGGGGGGGGGGGGGGGGGGGCAAAAGAAAAAAAAAAAACAAAAGTGTCATCTTTAGAAGCAAACCAAAGGTTAGAGAAACCGGAGTCAGTACCACTACTCACTTCACAAAAAATATCGCAGGCTTGGCTAACTTTAAGACGGCACACGAGGACTAATTTAGCTTTATTTGAAACTTAGAAACTCTCTCTCCTTTCTCTCTCTCCGCGTGTGTGTGTGTGTGTGTGTGTGTGTGTGTGTGTGTGTGTGTGTGTGTGTGCGTGCGTGCGTGCGTGCGTGCGTGCGTGCGTGCGTGCGTGCGTGCGTGCGTGCGTGCGTGCGTGCGTGTGTGTGTGTGTGTGTGTGTGTGTGTGTGTGCGTGCGTGTGCGTGCCTGCGTGCCTGCGTGTGTGCGCTCATATAAGTATAGATAGATAGAGACAGAGACAGACAGACGGGCAGACAGACAGGCAGTGAGAGGGAGGGAGGCTGACTTCTGCAACTCGGCTTTTTTTCACTTTTGGGTTACAATAAAAACTTTCTGTAGTTGATAGTGATGCATAACTATGACTTTACTGACAGACACTATAAGGCAGGTGGGAGAGTTTTCTGTCGGCTTGACCCAGCACATAACAAGCTTCGGTTTGTTGCAGCACTGTGTAATAAGCGTGTCCGTCTGCAGCTTTCATGTTGAATTCAATATGTTTTAATTCAAAGGAAGGCAGCTGATAAGAACTGGGGATGTAAAAAAAAAAAAAAAAGAAAAAAAAAAAAAAAAAAAAAAAAAAAAAAAAAAAAAGAAAAAAGAAGAAAGAAAGAAAGAAAGAAAGAAACTGGGGATGAAAAAAGAAGGCAGCCGATGTGGAATGAGGATGAAAGTGAAGGCATTCCTCATCAGCTGTCTTTCTTTTTCATCCTCATTCCTCATCAGCTGTCTTCTGTTTCATCCTCTTTCCTCATCAGCTGTCTTCATTTTCATCCTCATCTTAAGCAGCTGTCTTCATTTTTATCCTCATTCCTCATCAGCTGTCTTCCTTTACATCCTCATTCCTCATCAGCTGTCTTCTTTTTCATCCTCATTCTTCATCAGCTGTCTTCTCTTTTCATCCTCATTCCTCATCAGCTGTCTTTCTTTTCATCCTCATTCCTCATCAACTGTCTTTCTTTTCATCCTCATTCCTCATCAGCTGTCTTCTTTTTCATCCTCATTCCTCATTAACTGTCTTCCTTTATATCCTCATTCCTCATCAGCTGTCTTTCTTTTTCATCCTCATTCCTCATCAGCTGTCTTCCTTTTTTATCCTCATTCCTCATCAACTGTCTTCCTTTTATCCTCATTCCTCCTCAAGTGTCTTCCTCTTCATCCTTATTCCTCATCAGCTGTTCTTCCTTTTGATCTCATTCCTGATCAACTATTTTTTTTTCATAATCTTCCTCATCAGCTGTCTTTCTTTTCATCCTCATTCCTCATCAGCTGCCTTCCTTTTTTATTCTCATTCCTCATCAGCTGTCTTCGTTTTTCATCCTCATTCCTCATCAACTGTCTTCGTTTTTCATCCTCATTCCTCATCAACTGTCTTCCTTTTTATCCTCATTCCTCATCAACTGTCTTCCTTT
>JADBJO010000111.1:377061-384561 GCA_016801955.1 Conus betulinus
ATGTGCGGTGAAAATGGCCCATTTTAATGTCCAACACCATGCTGGGGATGAGGAAATACTATTCGAACTGTTTCCTCAGTTCTGCACTAACCAGCTGCGAACATTGTCGCCTTTCTTATTGTCCATCAGTTCTGTCTGATGTTAAGCACGATGGGTTTCGTCGAAGAAATTACCCGGGAAAATTGCATACATGAAAAAGAAGCCGGAAATCCCGCTTGGAATGCTACAGCATAAAAACAAAAGAAAACAAAAAACAATTATTACACATTCCACGACATCAATCTGAATGAATCAGAAGCCGCGACGAACAAATGTTCCGGTAATAATACCATTTTGTTTAAAACATGGCAACAGATACAGAACTCTCTGCGTGCGTGCGCGCGCGTGCGCGTGTGCATGCGTGTGTGTGTGTGTGTGTGTGTGTGTGTGTGTGTGTGTATGTGTGTGTGTGTGTGTGTGTGTGTGTGTGTGTGTGTGTGTGTGTGTGTTTGATGTAACCTACCAGTCATCCAAGAAAAAAAAAAACTGTACAAACGTGTCGATACATGTGAAAACTGGTTCAGAACTTGAGCACAGCACGACCACAACGACAAGAAGTACAGGCTGGGTGGCTGGGGGTCACAGGGGCAACCCGTGCATGATCTGGGAGAACTTGACCGATGACGTGCAGCTACTAAAGCACAGAAGAATGCAGAAAATAATAAATGTAAACAAACTGTCACCTTTTCCAGGGCAGCCGATCGAGTGTCTTGAGGTTTTGTTTTTGTGTTTCTTTTCTCCCACTTTAATGTTCAACGTTTGTGCACGCGCACAGACATACAGATACACACACACTCAAAACAATTATTACATCATGATACAAATTACGGTGTCAAAGGTTTTAAAAATATACATGTTGGTCATAGAAACGAAAAATTCACACACACACACACACACACACACACACACACACACACACACGCACGCACACACACACAGAACACATGAACACGCGCGCGCACACACAGACACACACACACACACCAGCTCCCCAATAATACTGAAAATGCACGCTATTTTCATCCATACTTCCACCAGCTGTTAACAGCCAGTAAAGTCTTCACTATTGCAAGGCACATATGCTCACTCGCTTCAAGGGTTTCACAACAAAAGTGGACGAAGGACCGGTCTCGATGAGACGGACAGGACAATTCAACAACAAAAAAGAGAAGGAAAAGTATAATACGAGAGTTCAAACTGTGTGAGCGGAGGAAAGGGAGAATGGGGGGGGGGGGGGGGGGGGGGAGGGCGAGGGCGGGGTAAATTACCAACAGCGCTTTGCTTTGCTGTACTGACTGTAAGCAACAACAGAAGCTCAGTGTATGCAAGCACCACAATGATCTGACGAAGGACGTGTGTCCATACACCTCCAAGCGCCTGTAGGCACTTGACCATCTTTTCCGCCTCGTCTGGCCATGTTCTAATCCTTTGGAAAAACAAAAGAAAAAATATAGCACAAAAAAAATTCTTACAGCGCCATCCTTTTTCTGCCTTCCTACACTGTGGTCACTATCACACAGCTGGACTGGACTGGAGAGAGAGAGAGAGAGAGAGAGAGAGAGAGAGAGAGAGAGAGAGAGAGAGAGAGAGAGAGAGAGAGAGAGAGAGAGAGAGAGAGACAGACAGACAGACAGACAGACACAGAGAGATTTTGGCTGTGCCTAATTCAAGCTCACCCCTACACAACCACATCGGCAGCCTCGGCACCGACACTTTTTACAGACTTACTCCCACCAGATCGTTACCATGTAACCCACCGACAACCAAGAAATTTTCTACTTCAATATGATCAGGGATGTACAATGTATATCCACCTCCCCCCACACACATACACACAGTATATCCTCTCCCTACCCTTACCCTCTCCCCAAACCTGTTCCACGGGTCCGTTGCACTGAGCCACATAATGGACCTTTCGGATGTGTATGGGCACCCCCTTTCTGAATGCTTTTGTCCGTCTCCCAGGTGATCACAAAACTGATGTGTACTAGAACTGGGAACTTTACATGCATGGCTCGCGATGATCAAGTTATCAAGTAAATCATGTTATTAATCAAAGAGAGAGAGAGAGAGAGAGAGAGAGGAGAGAGAGAGAGAGAGAGAGAGAGGGGGGGGGAAGAAAAGGGGGGGGGGGGAGGAGGAGGAGGAACGAACGGAAAACTGCTGCTGTGGTGGTTGTTGGAGCCTCCAAAGACACGTCCTTCACGGTTCAACACTGCCGACAATCAACGGTTCGGTTGGCATGCTTTGTACACCGGGAACGCCCTCTGAACCCACCTGGGTCGATCAAGTCAAGCACAGGACACTTCAGAACCGGGACAGCCAGCATTCTACAAGACGACTCAACCACCTTTTACTTCTAATGATCCCATACCGTCTTCGTGCAAAAACATCGCCACCAAAAAATATTACCCTTCCAATGACTGTTTTTAAAAGATGTAGTATATAAAGTATTTCATTGGAATGCGAGTAAATTCACTTGAGGGAAGAAAGGGCCGGAAAAAGTCTTTGATAGAGATGGATGTACGGCTGTCTTTCTGTAAACATGAACATGGTGTGACACAGATGAACACTGAAAGGCAGAGGTCCAAACCAGAAAACGTGGTCCAAAAATGTACACATTAACTATACACAGTCAGTCTGTCTGTCCGTCGGCATCGCTCCACAACGATCCACGTCCCAAGGCTCACTGACGAGACAGCCTGTCCGCAGGATCTGTATGGCCACTAGATTCAACACGGGGGGAGGGAACACCCAGCGTCCCAGAGGTCGGGTCTGTTCAGTAAGGTCGCCACACCGTGACCGTCTCCGTCTGCTCCGATCTTCTCGCCTTGGACGAGGACGGCGACGAGGCGTCCTTCCTGGACGACGGGGATGGGGTGCGTCCTCTGGAGGCAGGGGACAGCACCGTGGCGGGAGGAGAGGAGGCGCGGGAGCGGGGAGGGTGGGAGAGACCGAGGCGGGAAGGAGGAGGTGGAGGGGAGGAGGGCGTGGACACCAGACGCCCTTTCTCCGGCACCACCTCCACCACCTCCCTGTCCGCCTCCCGCGCTCTCTTCAGCTCTCTGTCTCTCTGGACCTTCTCCGCCTCCCCGTCCCAGCCACGCTCCCCCTCCCGGGGGGGTCTGGGTCTCTCCGGATCCCGGTCCGCCGTCCTGTCAGCGTCGGCCCCCTCCCGAACCTTGTCCATAGCCTTGTGTCGCTCTCTCCAGCTCCCGCAGCAGCAGGCGCTGGGCTCCCAGTGCCTCCATGGACAGCAGAGCGGGGGCCGCCGAAATGGGCATGGGACGCTCCACCCTCGGGTGAGGCGACGGCGTCGTCAGCGCCAGAGGCGGCGGGGGCAGGGTCAGCACCCCGGACAGGGATGGAAGAGGGGGAGGGGGAGGAGGGGGTACGGGCACTCCCTCCGACTCGGACCCACTCCTGGAGCGCAGCAGCTCCAGCGTCTTGGCGTCCCCGGAGGGCAGGAAGAGTCTGGAGGACAGGTGCGAGGGCACGGCGGAGGCGGCGGCGGCGTAGAGGTGGGGGTAGAGGAAGGTTGGGGGCAGGAGCGGGCCGGTGCCCGATGACGAGGCGGCCAGGAGGGAGGAGGTGAGGGAGGCCGGGAGGGAGAGGGAGGTGAGGAACTCGGGGTGCTGCGCCAGCAGGGCGGTGTAGGAGGAGGCGGGCAGGGGCAGGGAACCCACGCCGGCCGCCCGGCTCTCCTCCAGCATGGACAGGTTGGAACCGCCGGCGCCGGACAGGGTCAGGGTCTGCGAGGGCACCATCAGGGACCGCGAGTCGGAGATCCTGCACACAATGAAGACGGGTGTTAGTGGCTTTCGGGTGAGGTGGGAATCTGGGGGTAGGGGTGAGTAGGAGTGGAGGAACCTCTCCAACACTACACTATTATCACCAAAACAACAACACTGATCGAACACCTACATCCGCCGCAATGGTGTTCGAGTCCTGATCCGACATGTACAAAGCATGACATGTAACATACTGATCGACTGCGAGAAAGCTTACAGTGCTCAATCAGTCGCGTGGCCCGACGCATACCTACACTATATACGATGAGAGAGAGAACGACGAAACGAAACGAAATTTTGTTTTACCAGGATAATAGGATAAGTATATAAATACTTTTGTTCACCCAGTCCTGGGGACACATACACACACAAATATGTACAGAATAACCAATTAATTAATTAATTTGCTATATACAACTGAAGTCAATATCATTGACAAATTATGAGAACTAACAATACTATAAATGCATAGCGGGGGGGGTGGAGGTTGGAAAGGGAGGGGGGGGGGGGCAGAGGGGGAAGTGGAAAATAAAGGGGGAGAAATTGGGATGGGGAAATGGAGGGGGAGGGCGTTAGGGAGATGAGAGAGAGAGAGAGAGAGAGAGAGAGAGAGAGAGAGAGAGAGAGAGAGAGAGAGAGAGAGAGAGAGACAGACAGACAGACGGACGGACGGACGGACAGGCCGGCCGGCCGGCCGGCCGGCCGGACAAAGAGAAAGGTCTCTCTTCCAGCTTCTTCCCGTTTCTGGGCCACCGTGCTCCGTTTCATTTTCATCAAAGCGTTACAGTGTGCGGAGTAATCCATGTATGCTACACCACATTTGCTAACCCAACAGACCACAATGCGCAAGGGTTACAGCTGGATGACTGAATACACGAATAACTAACAACACAAGATTTAAGATGAAGGTTTCATAGGCAAGATCTTGAAGATGCCTGACCTGCACATTAACGCAGCGCGCTGGTGAGACCATGATACTTCAATCCTTGATACAAACAAACAAAAATGTTGTCTCAGCCGCAGAGACGAGGTGGTTAGCGTTATGGATTCCCGGCTAAGAAATCGTGGGTTCGGTTCCCAGTAGAACCGTTTGTTTGTGGAGGATTCTCTGCCACGGCCTGCCCTACCCAGAGTTTAAAATTGCTACGGATTCAGTCAGTAAGACTCGAAGGACATTGTCAAGTTTCGTCTACTTAATGGATGCTTCTCTGAAGGTATTGCTCAACTTCCCTGACCAACACGGCAAGTGTCTGTATCTCTCGGGCCTGGTTGATGCTGGGATATATTATGAAAGCAAGCGCAGAGGACAGCTTTTATCATGCAGTCTCAGATCAGACTGAAATTCCATAGCATCGTTTCCATCACTTTCATCCTCATCGATCAGAAAAAAAATGAAGCACAGATCACTTTTTTTAAAGTAAGATCATTCTTTTTTTCCTTTCGCCAAAAATGCCTACCGTTTACACACACACACACACACACACACACACACACACACACACACACACACACACGCACGCACGCACGCACGCACGCACGCAGAGAGAGAGAGAGAGAGAGAGAGAGAGAGAGAGGAGAGAGAGAGAGAGAGAGCTGGCGTCCTATAAACTGAGGAAAAAATAAACGTAGAATTAGCATGATGGCAAAACCTCCAACAGTCTGTTTACATTAACCAGTAGCTGGAGGCATTCAATGAAAAAAAAAGAAATGTTGGTATGAAAGTAAGTCACGTGCACTTTTTCCCAATAAGTTTTTCTGCTTCTACTTTCAAAACTCGTTATCAACTTCTACTTATAAGCAGGAACACTTAGTAATCTTAAAAAACTCGAGTAGGAAGAACTCTGTTGACAATCCTCACATTAGAAGCTAGTCACATAACAGCCACTGCGCACCTTCGGTCAACAATTACTAATGCGGCATGACAGGACGAAAAAAAAAAAAAAAAAGAAATGTGATTTCCCTTTTTTTCCCCTTTATTTGTAAATGGGATTTTCCTTTTTTTCCCCTTCATTTGTTTGTTTCTTTCTTTTTCAGCCTCATACCTATCCACCTGACATGAAATCAGTATCCAAAAGACCGTCATAGCGGTGCTGTCATATCGTCAAAGCTATAGTTTCCAACATGCACAGCTTTCCAAACGCCTGCCAACACACCAATACCGCAGGATCATCCAACCAATCGTATGGAAGTTTACATAATTCATCGAATCAAGAAACCCGACATGTGTACTAATATTTAAAAACCAAACAGACAGAGATCTGGGGGCCGGAATAGCTCAGTTGGTAGAGCGCCGGACTCGTAATCCAAGGGTTGCGGGCTCGAATCTCCGCCGGGCCGTTTCGGTACAGGGGGATTTTTCCCTCGGGGTTAACATTAGTTCTGACTCCATTTCCCATAAAGTCCTTCGAATGAGACTATAAACCGAGGTTCCGCGTGTGAACGCACGCATAACATCTTGCACACACGTAAAATCCCATCACCAACTTTCGGAAAGAGAAGGCCAGTTTGGCCGTTGGTATAGATGACACGTAAACACATAGCATGCACCTTCCCCGAAGCTGGAGTATGGCTGCCTTAATGGCGGGATGAAAAAACGGTCATACACACAAAATTCCACTCCCTTTGTTGGGTAGATGGGATTAATACTTGTCTGTCCATATAGGGAGTGTCCGCAGGAGTATCCGGCTGCGTACGCAGAAGACAGAGATCTCAAACGAAGACGGAGTTTCAACAAGCCTGTGTCGTCTAATTCGTTTTCTTTCCTTCTAACGTCCACTTCACCTTCACTATGAACAAAGCTAAACGTAGTCCTAAAGGTTCGGAGGTCAAAAAGGAAATCTTGTCCAATCATCTTCAGCCATTACATTTGTCCCGATGCGCCAAAAATAGTAACGCCTTCTGAATGGTAGAAAGAACCGTGGCTATTTTTTACAATTCTCCGTATAACTCTCTTACCGACTGGGGTCCCCGATCCTGGAGTCAGCCAGATTAAGCTCCACCCCGGGTGGGAACCTGGGCAAAAACGGGGGCAGGGGCGAGTCCATGGCCAGGCGGGTGCCCACAGGGAAGTGGGGTGGGTTGAGCGGGGCCGAGGGTAGGGCAGCCGGGTGGTGGGCCTCGGGCACCAGGGGAAGGGAGGGGAGGGGCCCGGGGGTGTGGGTGGAGAACCGGGTGGGGAGCGATGGGGGTGGGCAGGCCTTCGGCTGACGTGGCGGCGACGGCTAGACGACCGGACGTGACGCTGGCCTCACCTGCCTCATGACACTCGCTGCTCCGGCCTGCACGTGATACACGTTCACTACAGTTGTCAGTTCATTTTACGTCATGTTACGTAATTACAGCCTGCCCCAGCACGGAGGCCGACACAGACCTAAAACGCATTCACTCACTCACACACACACACACACACACACACACACACACACACACACACACACAGAGAGAGAGAGAGAGAGAGAGAGAGAGAGAGAGAGAGTTAGTTTAACAGCGTTCACTCCGACAGATCAGGAAGGATTTAAATTCTTCCACATCCCGCTCTCTTTCAGGATTCCTCCATGATCGCTACCCCCACCTTTCTCCCCTTCCTGCTTCGTCTTTCCTCAAACTGCAAAATAACCAACAACGTGAACTTGAAATATGAAGATTGAAGTTTTCTATTGAAAAGAGGAAG
>JADBJO010000111.1:399561-402061 GCA_016801955.1 Conus betulinus
TGTCAAACAGTCTATAACTACCTTTGGGAACAAGTTTCATCGCAGATCAGTCATAGACATATGAAGTATGACACACGCTTTATCACTTAGAGGTGATCGTCATACAGTTGGCGTATGCGTTGAAACAGTAGTTTTATCCCAAATCTAATTATTCCAACCGACAATACATAACATGTACATATATATACACATACATACATATCCCTCCCCCCCCCCCCCCCCCCCCCCCTCCCCCCTCCTATCGCTTACCCCAGTCTAACCTTCTCTCGAGTCTACTCCCAATCTGCGATTCACTCTACAACCATCCCCCCTCTCTCTGCCCTCCTTTTCACTCGCTATTCCCGCAGTCAACAAAGCACTGAAGAAGTACAGCAGAGAAAACACAAATACAACAACATGGCCGCGCATAATTAAGTAAGTTAGATAGGCGGGGAGAAAGACTTAACCCGACGCTTCCTTATTCACCGCCCACTCGACTTTCGAGGGAACAAGGCATAGAACACTGTGGGAGGAGGTGATGAGAGAGATGGGGGTGACGTGGATATGGAGGGTTGGGAAGAGATGGGGGCGGAGGGGGAGGGGGAGGGTCTGAGGGCGCTGGGTACAGTCGGTCTCGGAACGATGAAAGTGTGTGTGTGAGAGAGAGAGAGAGAGAGAGAGAGAGAGAGAGAGAGAGAGAGAGAGTGTGTGTGTGTGTGTGTGTGTGTGCGTGTGTGTGTGTGCATGTGTGTCTGTATGTAAGTGTGTGCGCGCGCGCGTGTGTGAGACAGCGACAGAGAGAGAGAGAGAGAGAGAGAGAGAGAGAGAAGAGAGTCAGTCGAACAATACGGTTGTGGCTCTGAATGGATGACACATACACAAGTTCTTTCCTCTTGTAATCCCCAATTTGTCCTCAAAATCTTGAGAGTCTGGTCAACATGAATACCCTTTCATTTTTTTAAGGCGGTTTTACGTCTGGAAAAGAAAATGTTTGCCATGTTTGGCAGGGTGCAAGGAACAAACAATTCCATAAAACCAATCAATTAGATCAAGTGACCTGGTAACTATATCTCGCTCAGACAGAACCCTTCGTACCTCAATTACAATTACCACTAACCCCCCCCCCCCCCCCCCCCCCCCAACCCAACCCTCACTACTCTCCCCCATCTCCTGAACGGCTACTCTGTCTCTCTCCCCAGCATCATCATCATCAACATCAACAGACCACCACGACGGCAACAAAGATAGTCTCGGGTTTCGCCAACCAACCTACTTCTACAACTTCCAAATTAATAACCCACTCCCTACCCCCACCTCACCCCCATCCCCCGCCATTCCGCCCTCTCCACTCCACAAAAGTGGTGCCCACGGTTTGTTAAGAGCGACGTCGCCACACAAAGGCCTTGATCCCAACTTTTCCTCTCCCCCGACTACAACTACAGTTTTACCTCCCCTGGCACAGAGGCTCGGAGGATAGCAATTTTCTTCACTCTCGCTCTCCTCTTCTTTGTTGCGTCAACTGTGATTAGCGATCAAGCCGCTCTGACAATGGTGCTGTGCCCCCCCCCCCCCCCTCCCCCTCCTCTCTCTCAATTGCACACACACATTCTCTCTCTCTCTCTCTCTCTCTCTCTCAATTCTAATACATTCCTATCTCTCTCAATACCACACGTTCATTCTGTGTGTGTGTGTGTGTGTGTGTGTGTGTGTGTGTGTGTGTGTGTGTGTGTTTCCAATTTCTTAATCTATTCCACACACATTCGTTCATTCATTCTCTGTGTGTGTGTGTGTGTGTGTGTGTGTGTGTGTGTGTGTGTGCCTGTACTCTCTCTCTCTCTCTCTCTCTCTCTCTCTCTCTCTCTCTCTCTCTCAATTACAAGCCTGTCATCACAGCTTGCAGCGGACAGAAGCGGCCCAGCGGGGGTCGGATGTCTTGGTTGGCCAACGGTTCAGAGAGGCTGCAGCCCTGATGAAAAGAACTCATTACCTGTCTACGGGCGGCGGCGGCCTCTCCCCTTCCCCGCACACGGCACGGCAATGGCATGTTTGCGGCGTGTGTGGCTGCTGTTGTCTCCATCCGCTCCACGAGAAAAACAAAACCCTGAACGCCTTGCCACCGGGGATGAGCCGGCCAAGTAAAGGCAGGTAAGAGATCAGAGAGAGAGAGAGAGAGAGAGAGAGAGAGAGAGAGAGAGAGAGGAAAATGACGGAGGGGAGAGGGGGGGGGACATAGCTAGAGAACGCGCGCGCTCGCGAGAGACAGGGGAGTGGGTAGCTTGAATATATATGCAAAAGCAGAGGAACTTCACAAGTCCTCTCTATCTACTCTCTAACTCCCTTGAATACTCTCTCTCTCTCTCTCTCTCTCTCTGTGTGTGTGTGTGTGTGTGTGTGTGTGTGTGTGTGTGTGTGTGTGTGTGTGTGTGTGTGCACGCGCGTGCGTGCACTTGCATGCGTGTGTGTGTGTGTGTGTGTGTGTGTGTGTGTGTGTGTGTGTGTGTGTGTGTGTGTGCGAGTGCGC
>JADBJO010000111.1:407061-424561 GCA_016801955.1 Conus betulinus
ATCGCCATGCTTTTTTTTTTTTTTTTTTTCCTTCCCCTTCTTTCCGATGTTAATGTGTTAAATTGGTAGTTTCCAACCGCCACACGGCCCATGCAGAAGTTTATATAGGTGGCATTTTCAAGCTTTGAAGTACCTCAATTCACGTTGTTTACAGCCAATTGTGGGGGTTACGTCAGGGCTGGCTTGATGCGACTCCAGAGGTGTTGGACTGTCTGTGTTCAATCTTATCGTTAATGGGCACCCATACTGCCTGACTGAGTTTAAATCGCAGCGCGTGGCCGTACGAGTTCCCCCGCACAAACGGACAGAATCCAGTCAATGAGCGCTGAGCAGCGTCTAGGGTCTGACACAGATCCCAATAATGTCTTATCTTACACCGTGGTACCACGGTGCTCACTACAAAGTTCATACAGCGTGCGGCGGCAGATTCTTTCGTCAGCAGATGAGCCCACGGCCGTCACTTTTCTTTTTTTTCTTTTTTTTCCGTTTTTTATACCATGTCCTCCGCTGGTTAAAATGTCTGTAGAACCGTAAGCAGCGGCGGTGAAATCTGCTTGTCGAGAATTGCCAATCGTCGGGAAGCGTACGGAAGATGCGAACTGCACGGTTTCCAACATGTATTAATTTTCACAAACAAAAGTGACAGACAGGAAAAACAAAGACAGGTTTTTGACAAATGAGCCTGTGCTTCAGCTTTCTGCCGATCACAATCCACGTCAAGTTTGCTGCAAAGAAGACACGCGTTGCCTTTAAAAACCAGAGGTCGAAAATGATGGTCTGGTCTTATCATGTACCGTCATGATTTGTTTCTCCATAAAACATCAGCAGTAACGTTCTCTGGTGCTCTTCAGCGCTGTTTTCAAGCTCATGACCTAGTCACGCCTTGGCAAAACTCAACAGTCCGTTCTATCCGTTTAGGTCAACGGTACTGAAAAGAACATAAAATTCGTCCAAGATAGTCCTCGCAGTTTTCCTCACCTCACCAACGAGACTGGCGCCGTCTGGGACACAGGCCGCCAACAAACGATCACTTCCAATTCCAGTCACCCCGGTCTGAGCCAAACGCTCCAGCGGTCCCCATGTGCAGCTCGCAGTCTTCACAGTAGCGGACATACAGCATCTTGCTGCTTTTTTGTCCGTCATTGCCTGACTATACAGTATGCTCCTACCCAGCGTGTTTATTACGGCTGACTACAAAGATTTTTGGTAAAAAAAAAAAAAAAAAAAAAAGGCAAATGAGAATGGTCCTCCACAACCTCGGTCGAGTGATCTTTCTTAGTGGTCTGAAAATGAACACGTCTGAAGTTGTTTCAGTTTTTTAAGCCCATTCTTGGGTACAGGTTGAACGGATTTTTTTTTTTTGTTTTTCAGCTCCAAGACTTTTCTTTCCTTTCCTACTGTTTTCCAAGATGGAAAGAATAGGGAATAACCAAACTTAGCCATTGTAACTCCTAGCAGGGAGAAGGAAACGGGCGCTTTTTTGAAAGTTCAGTCATGTTTTGAACGAAAACAGTTGACCAATGTACATACACTAGGCGCAATACCACTCACCTATAAAACAACATACAGACACATGACTGAACGAGAATATCAAATCAAGTCTGGAAGCATGGTGTATAAACACACACACACACACACACACACACACACACACACACACAAAAACACATTCTCACTCAGACAGACAAATACACACACACACGCACGCACGCACGCATACACACACACACGAACGCGCGCGCGCACACACACACACACACACACACACACACACACACACACACACACACCACCACCACCACCACCACCACCACCACCACCATCACCACTATCATCAACAACAACAACAACAACCCCACCCCCCTCCCCACCCCCTTACCTGTAGGCGTCTTGTGACCGTTTGAATCGGTGACGGTGACCGGCCGACCCTCCGAACCCAAGTCCCCGTGATGGGAGGCAGCCGAGGACGACGAAGACGCTCTCGGGAGCCTCTCCAGGTCGCCCAGGTGACTCAGCGCCTGGGACTGCGCCGCTGAGGACCTGGACTCCATCTCTGACGCCCTGCTGCTGGCCACTGTGCTCCTCCGCAGGCGCTCGAGCTCCGCCAGGTGGCTCAGCTGACGCTCGCGCAAGGGGTCCGGTAGGGGGCTGGGTTCTAAGGGGATGTCCAGCGGGATGTGTCTCGGGTGGTGGTGGGGGGGGTGGGCGTGGGCGTGTGGGTGTGTGATGGGGGTGGTGGGGGGGTGGTGTCGGTGGGGGTGCGCTGGGTGGTGGTGATGGTGGTGGTGGTGGTGGTGGGGATGATGGTGGGGGTGGCGGAGGTGGCGCTCGTCCGCGAAGAGCTGACCTGCATAGGGGCAGAGGGGAATGGAGAGAGAGAGAGAGGTGTGTTTAATTTGTTTTTGCTTCAATTCTAAGCTTTTTTTTTAAGATTTTGAAACATTATAATGGCAGTAACACAATTAATGAATCGGAAATGGACCGAATAATCAATCAAAAAAAAAACAAATCAACCAAACAAAAAACCTATGACAAGCCTCACAGTAACATTAAAACGAAGAAAGAAAGAAAACATGTCGCATCCTATACACATCACAACATGAGTAGGGCACATTCATGGAACTACTGAATGAACATATTGAAGGTACTTTTCAATGCACTCGTTCGGTAAGCCCATCATATCTTACTAGAACGCCACGTACGTTTGTTTTAAATTTGTGTGTGTGTGTGTGTGTGGGGGGGGGGGGGGGGGGGGGGGGGGGGGGGGGGAGGCAGCAATATGAGAAAGTGAACAGACAGACATAAATGTTCCATACAGCACAATGCTATGAACGCTGGTATTCCAGTTTACATTTCTTTCCTTCCGCTGTTGCTAAACTATCACAGGCATGGGCCGAGACGGGGAAGAACTCTACAGGCCGAAACAGGTCATCTCAGTTCTGTGGCAAATCACCACTTGGACTGATCTGGGACTGAAATACGCATCAAGATCTGGTGTTCAATAATAAATCTAGCAGTTTGGGGAGATCTGATATGGAGTTGGAATTCAATCATGCATCTTGATTCGGTAATTGAAATGTCAAGACTGAAACCGACAGTGGAGAGAAACTAGAAGTGGGGAATAACAAGTGCGGAGAGAAAAAAAATTAATGCAATTCAAAACTAACTCGTAACATCTCACTTAACATGTAGTCAGCATGCAGGACAAATCATAGTCTAAACTGACAAAGTCACATCCAGTACATATAAATCTGCTGGGAACGCCGTTAATCGGAGTGTTTGTACCTTTAGAACTGGGCCCTTAGAACCGTTACAGACGTAGGCCTATGTTTCAGTTTGTGGACGAGTGTTTGGGTTTTGCAGATGCGCTCATGTGTTTAGTAAGTAATCAAGACGCAATAAAACGTTATTATCTTTGTTGACGTCAATATTACTTTGCTTGTGTTTTCTAGTGTTACCTGACTTACGTCGCCGCATTAATATCTTCTCTCTCTCTCTCTCTCTCTCTCTCTCTCTCTCTCTCGCACACACGCCCGCGCACGCACGCGCGCATCATGCACGCGCACACACACATGCGCATGAGCGCGCGCGCAACCTCGACAAGCCGCCTCGGTCTCGACGAAGAAGACAGATCTTCCCAAATGATGGGCATCCATCCACACGCTTCTCACGCGCTATCCGCATGTCCAGGTCACTCCCATAATCCGACAACATGCGTGCTTACAAGAACCAAATTCACGAGGATCAAGACCAAAGCTCGCGGACCTATCAGAGACCGACAGCTGTCACATCGCTGACGTTAAAACCAACATTTAGCTTGCTACACTGCTCACCAAAGACACCGACATGCGTGACCAACCAACCCCCGGACACTGAAGCTGGTCAGCTTTTCCGGAGGACGAATGTACTCACTGACAAAATACCATGCCCAAACGGAGGGGGGACTCGTCGGTTAATAGTGGCTCAATGTTCTTTGTCGAACATACTGATGAAGCGTTGTCTTTGCTGATAGCTGTCCGATAAACGTATGTCTGACATACAATGACAATTGACTTCAAATTAAGAGGTGAAAAGAGTATCATAAGTGTAAGTGTGTGTGTGTGTGTGTGTGCGTGCGCGCGCGCGCGCGTGTGCGTGCGCGTGCGTGCGCGTGCGTGTGTGTGTGTGTGTGTGGAGAGAGAGAGAGAGAGAGAGAGAGAGAGAGAGAGAGAGAGAGAGAGAGTCAGACAGACAGACATTCAGAGAAGGGGGTGGGGTGTGAAAAGAGGGAGAGGATTTTGTATAAGAAAGATCTTAACTACCGCAAGTGTAATGCGATTGTGTTCTTGTGTAAATTGGATTTTCAAATGAGAGTTGAATGATGGGCTATACCTGTTTGGACAAAAAAAACAAAACAAACAAACAAACAACAAAAAAAAGAACACCTGAAGGCCGAACGGTTTGACATTACCAGACGAACTTTATCAGCGAATAATCTGCTCCGTCGCACAAGGTGACTGACCTCGTAAAGACTAAAGAAATAAACTGTCTGGGGAAGGCGGAGTCGGATATGACAAATGAAACTCACACCGCTAGACCTTTGGGATTCCACTTCCAGCCGAATCACAATGAAACTGAGCGCTGGATATTTTGCTTTGAGAGAGAGAGAGAGAGAGAGAGAGAGAGAGAGAATATAAAAGAAAAAAAACACAAAAAGCAAGGAAAAAAACACAAGAATGAGTGGAAATGGAGCAATGTCTCCTATTTGTTCTAAGGGCACATGGTCGGTTAAAACATTTGAGGGCTTTCGTGTTAGAATGCTTCTCACCGTCTGCGAAGCTAATGAACTGTTGTCTCGCATGGACTTGATCCAATCACACTGATTTTGAAGTCTGTTGAACCATGGATACTTTATGATGATTGCGGCTTCGATAAAGACTAACCGCTTTGTTTTACGATCGGGAATCCTCTTATCTGTTGATGGTAATACAAGAAGAAATTTTCGCTCACGTATTTACAAAACATCTAGCTTATACAAAGATAACTATTATCCATATATACCAATGTGCAAAAAGAAAGAACGAATTACAGACTTCGGAGTGTGCTGGAAAGGGATATTCTACAGTCTTGGGTGGTAAAAATGTTAAGAAATCAGAAACTGGTGGGTGTATGATCATTTTCTTTAATACATGCTGATTCTATAAGGCTAGAATGCCACGCAGTGAACCTAAAGAGGGAAAACTTTTTCCAATTAATATGACGAAGGAACGTTCATTCCGATTTCCCCCACAAAATTATGTAAACTTCTGTATTGTTTATTTATGCAAGTCTTGCAATTCAGAAGAAACAAAGAAACGAACATATAAACTTCTGGGTTATCTATTTTATGCAAGACTTGCAATGCAAAAAACAAAGAAAGCAAACAAAAACATCTGGGTCATAAATCTGTTCAGCATTCATTACTGAAATATGTTGGTACTACTGGTGGACGATCTGCTAAACTACCCATCAGCCTGTCATGAGCCTACACATTCAAGCGGGACGCGTTTAAATCATATTCATCTGTCCTCTGTGCCCTTCTGATTCCAATTTACCACACTCACCAGACAAAACGCTACGAAAAGAAAAACAAAATGAAAAAACGAGATCATTCGGTTTGAGAGGAAGGAAAGAAAGAAAGAACCCCCCCCCCCCCCCCCCCTGTACACTCATATAATCAATCACCCAGTCCCAAAACCCGACGGAGCGGAAATCGGATTTTCCTCAAGGGAGCTCACCCACTTGTCAAGATAGGCAAGGCCCCACTTGACGGCGCTCGCGTGTGGACGGCCGGCCAAAGACAATGGGGACAACGACAGGAGAAGGGGTGCTGAGTGGGGGGGACCCGGTGTCCGGCGAGCAGCCAGAACTAATCAGTCATGGCAATGGGGGGAAATAAGCTCCACGGACCCCGGCCTGTCAAAAATCAAGTCCCGGGACCCCGGCTGTCCAGAGGTCAGCGCTAAATGAGTGGACAGGCTGGGCAGGGCAGGGCAGGACAGGGCAGGGCGTGGGTGGGGAGGACGAGCCGGGCGGTGAAGGGGTAAAATGGTAGGTCAGAGTTTCCTTCGGCGTCTCTGTTTTGCTGTTTTGTCTGTCTTTATCCGTCCGTCCATCCGTCTGTTGGTCCCCCCACCCACCCCCCGCCCCATCCCTTGTTTCTCTGTATGTATGTATCTCTCATCTCTCTCTCTCTCTCTCTCTCTCTCTGTGTATGTGTGTGTGTGTGTGTGTGTGTGTGTCTGCAAACTGAAAGTAAATGTGAGTTCAAACTAGTCTAAAACCGTTCTCGGAATTAGAAAATCATGCAGATTGCTGTATTTTTTGCTCTCGAACCATGGGCATACACAAAAGGGAAAACTACAACAGGAAAGATCATCACTGTATAACACGTCTTGGAATGTTTTTGTCCTCGTCCCCAAAATGCAGACAGAGGCAATGGATGGAATTCTGGCGTTTGAAAATGTCCTAGCAGTCTTCTGTAGACATTCTAAATTGCCGATATCCACTTCCAGCTTGCTGCCAACAGAAAAATTAAAAAAATCAACCAGATTTCACAGACTTTCTGATCGCTGAATTTCTTGAAGCCACTGCCGACCATATTATGAATAACGATGGATTGTCATGGATTGTACATCATTCTGGGGGGGGGGGGGGGGGGGGGGGGGGGGTGGAAGGAATGAAGATTTCAGCATTGTTTTCGCCAGGTTTCGTTCTGGTCATGTTGGCGTCGGAGGTAAAACAAGTTTTAAACGGACTCAGAAAAGAAACTGTCAAAAACTTTTTTTAACAAAATTCTTTGAAATCATCAGAAACATTCCCATACAGATGGACTTTGGAAATAAAGCAAAAACAAAACAAAACAATCCCCTAAACAACAACAGCAAAGAATAACATTGACAACGTCAACAACAACAACAACTGGAGATTTCATCTCCGTAATTCCGTCATATAGATCAGACCTGTATTGCCATATGGCCGTAAAGGCCAGACTATCTTGGGTAGGCTACATACTACCTAACTTTGTCTGAACGCCTCAGACAATTCAGAGCAGGAAAAAATTCTAATGTACCTCCTGTGTGCTAAATCACTCGGTATGAAAATATGTTATTGAGTATTGAGACTTATCTGGCATCGGATACATCAGCATTTTTCGCCGCAGATTCCGCTTACGGCTTAACTGTTTAGAAATCTTACAGCAAAACAATCTATCACTTTTGCATTTTTCGCCGCAGATGTGCTTACGAAAGTTTTGGGAAATCTTACAGCAAACAATCTATCACTTTTGAAATCCCTTTCCATTTGATGTGAATAAGAAAGTTACTGTGGGAAGATGGGCGATGGTTGTCGACTTGTGTCTTTTTTTTTTTTTTTTGGTCATCTAAAACTGTCTTGGTTTGAAATGAATTGAATGTGTGTGTGTGTGTGTGTGTGTGTGTGTGTGTGTGTGTGTGTGTGTGTGTGCGCGCGCGCGCGCGCGCATGCATGCTTGTATATGTGCTTGTGCGCGCGTGGACGAGTTCCGTGTGCCCATGTCAGTATGAACGTGCAGCACAATATGTGCAAGGTACTCAAGAAGACAAAAGAAAAACTTCAAATGTGTGCGCGAGTATGCTCTGCACCTCCCTCTCCATCCTCCCTTCCATCCCCTTCCTGCTAGTCATCCCCTTTTCACATACACACACTGGGTATGAATGCAGACCAATGTATGCACGTACGCTCTCTCTCTCTCTCTCTCTCTCTCCCCGGCGGCGGCAACGGGCGGTGGGCATGGCCAGATAAACAGACGGCGAAACGTCCAGGGGTCAGCGGACAATATTCTCCAGCCCCTTCTCCATACCCACACCCCCCCCCCCCCCCCCTCCCCTCCCTCATCTTCCCCTAGAACTTGGAGGGCAGGACAGCTGGCCAGAAAGGGCGGACGAACCCCCCAGGGTACCCACCCCTCCTCCACCTCCACCCCCTTTTCCCCACCATACTCCTCCCCCTGTACATCCTCCATCCGTCTCCATCCACCCACCCATCCGTCCATCATCGCCCCCCCCCCCCCCCCCCCCCTCCCCACATTTCCTTTCACTCTCTTCCTACGCCAAAACCTTCCCCATTTTTTCCCCCTTGTCTAAATGATATGGTTTGTTTGCTTTCGCTTCCTTTTCTTTTCTTTTAACACCACCCCCCCACCCCCATTCCCCCCGTCCGCCCTTTTTAGGGGTGAGCGGGGTAGGGGAGGGAGGGTGTGTGTGGAAGGTTTGGGGGCGGGAAGGGGGGGTGGTGGGGGGGGGGGGGGGGGGCGGGGGGAAGAGAGTGTGTCTGACTACTAGCCCGACAAAGGGAGGAGCGACGAGGGGACACTGATAGATGGGGGAATAATGACACGGCTCGTGCTACTCGTCGCCGATCGCCACGTGCGCGCGCAACCCATCCCCCCTCCCTTTTCCCCCTAGCCGCGCCCTGGGGGGGGGGGGGGGGGGGGGGGGGGGGAGGGGGGAATAAAGGGGTGGTAGGGGGTGGGGGCTGTGCCTCCTCTGCACCTGCGGTTGGGACTGTAGAGGGATGGTGATGGTGGTGGTTAAAAGTAGTATGAAAAGGAAAAACGTGGCGAGGATATAGAGGGAGAGGGTGCTGGTTGAGAGGTGGGGGTGGGGGTGGGAGGGGGGGAGAGGGGAGAGAGAAGAAGCCGGTTAAGAAGAAAAAAGAGAGAGAGAGAGAGAGAGAAGTGGAGAGGGGGGGGGGTAAAAAAAAAAAAGCCTAAACCAAGCCATCGCAAGAACCACTAGTGAAAGCAAACTACGCCGCGTGCGCATTGTTGTTGATCTGGTGTGGACTGAGAAAGGAGGATGAGGGGGGACAGAGAGAGAGAGAGAGAGAGAGAGGAGAGAGAGAGAGGGAGAGAGTCTATAGCGCACTAACATTTTACAAGCAAATGCCAACGGCAAACGCCGTCTTCTTTAATGTCTGGGAATTGCCCATCATGCGCCTATAACCGTACAACCCCAAACTACCTCCAGGTTTTTTGTTCTTACCGTTAATGGCAAATCGCCGATAGAAACCGATTGCTCACCGGCATGTTTGCCGCAAATTATCTCCCTTGTGATTTTTTTCTTTTCTTTTTATCCGGAGCGCGCGCGCGCGCGCGCGCGTTTGTGTGTGTGTGTGTGTGTGTGTGTGTGTGTGTGTGTGTGTGTGTGTTCTCGATCGTTCATTCTTTCCTTCTTTGTCATTTTGTAATCCGCTTTTTTTTTTTTTCTTTTTTTTTTTTTTTTTTTTGCTATTGCTGGTTTTCTGAAACAATGTCGAGAGTTTGGTGTCTTTTGAAGTCTGATGAACGAACTAAGACGTTTCATATTTGTTTTGTCATGATTTTACAGGTCTTAATCTTTTCCTTCCCACGTCTATTCTCAAGTGTGTTTTTTTTTTTTTACCATAGAGAGAATAGTTTGCCTTGTTTTCTAAATTTCGTTTATTCATTTTTCTTTCTTTTTTTTTTTAAAGCAATATTGAAGGCAGAGAAAAGCAGGAATACACAATTATACAGAGACTTAGATTCGCCTATATAAAGAGAAGTCGCCACAACAAACATACTTACAGATGGCGAGATCTATCGGGCCGTGAGAGAGACAGAGACAGAGAGAGACAGAGGCAGAGAGAGAGAGACAGAGAGAGACACACACACGCACAGAGAGAGAGAGAGAGAGAGAGAGAGAGAGAGAGAGAGAGAGAGAGAGAGAGAGAGAAGCTGCAGAACAAATATTCAGATCCAAGGTTCATCGAATAGAACAGGAAAGAACTAGCAAAAACAGCACACACACACACACACACACACACACACACACACACACCTTTCTGTTATGACGTTAAAAGAAATTATGTGGTATGAAAAACAAACATTCCGGATCCATTTTGTGACCCGGAATCTGCACCAAGATTTCACGCGGATTCGTTCTTGAGCCGCATTTCATTTTCTCCACAAAGTTCAGAACGTGAATGCGTCCTGTTGTGTTTGCTTGTTGGTTAGTGGGTGTGAATCTTTCTGAGACAGACCGACGATCGAACCATCAAGCAGCTTGACCGGTAAAGTTAGGACTTGTTCGGGGAAGTTTAAGAAACACACACACACACACACACACACACACCCCTTGCGGTTTATAACCGTGGCCCGGGTCATGATCACTCGCTAAGTCCTAAACCTGGGAGATATTCATCGCAGTGTGTTCACGTGCCTTTCTCTTTCTTGTCGATTTCAACCCCAGCGACCACAAGGATCCACTCCTGGCGTGAGTGTTGTAGCCCTGATGCAGCCTCCCGAGACCGGCTGAGCTATAAACATGGCTTGACTAGGCTGAGGCCAAGCGTCGTGAGATTTAGTCAGTTAAAAGATCAAAAACGAAGAAAAGAAAAAAAAAGAAGAAGAAAGGAAGTAGAAAGGGGGGAAAATAAGGGGGGAAAAAGGGAAGAGGACAAAGTAAAGAGAAGGAAAACAAGATGCTGAATAGTCGAACAAAAAAAAACAACACAAAAAAAAAGAACCACAGATGCGCAAGGGAAAAAAAAAACAACAACAAAGAAACAAAACAGAATGAAAAGAACAAAGAAAGACAAAAAATGGGGCAGAAGTTTATAAAAAGACAAAGAAGGAACGGAAAGAAAGAAAGAAGAAGAAGAGTAACAATAACAACAAAAACGGCCATGACAGAAAATGGTGTTTGACCTTGCCCTTTTCACTTTTTTCTTTTTTTTTTTTTCAATTTTTCGTTGTATTTTGAAATTCTGTCCGTTTTTTTTTTTTTGTTTTCAACAGCGAACAAATCCGTTTAAGATTACACAAAATGTCGCCGCCTCGGGAGTGTGGCCGATTTCTCCCACAATGACTATCGCCTGCACATCTTCGGCATCCGCCCCTTTTTCCTTTCTTTTCCACCAAAAAAGACCACCACCACCACCACCACAACATCAAGCACAAATGTAGCTCCGTGGTTAGTTCACCAGACCAGCACCCTGTTCACAGTAACACACTACGAGTTCGAATCTCGTGGCCTTTTCGCATCCCATCTAAACGTGTTATCAATCTGGAGGCCCTGTACCATTTTCATTGCCCATTCTGAGCGTGCAAGTGCTGAGTCTGACACCTTCCCCCCCCTCTCCCTTTCCCCCACATATTCCTGGAATGGCTGCCTCCGTCTATCCTATCATCTGATATATAACCTGATATATAAGTCATACAGTGGCTGTGAATCAGAACCGGAAAGTATGTATTGTTGTGAAGTCATTTAGGCTGTTTCAACACAAATAGCCTTAAAAACATCGGGAAAGCGCTGGAAGCGGCTGAAAAAATGTACACTTTAGGAATCATATGGCATATTCCGATTTCAATGTGTGCTTCTATTAAAGAAGTCGTGTGTGTGTGTGTGTGTGTGTGTGTGTGTGTGTGAGCGCCCACGTGCTTGTGACCTCCTCGCCCCCCCCCTCCTCTCTCCTCTCTCTCTCTCTCGCTCGCTCGCGCTCTGTCTGTATGTGAAGGAGAGACAAAAAGAGTGGGGGAGAGAAAGAGCGTGTATGTGTGTATGAGAGCGTACGCGCGCGCGCGCGTGTCTATTGAAAAGGAGGGGGGGGGGGGGGGGGGGTCGGGGGAGGGGGGGGGGGGTCACAGATAGGAAACGGGAGGGGGTGGGTGTGGAATCGGGGAGATCCGGAGAAGCTTGGATGGCTGAGGTTAAGTGGATTTTATACCGTAATGATGGCAAAATATCATTACCTGACTTGTAAGCAAAGTAACTGCCGACAATGTCGGTAAATAGAAAGGTGTGTGTGTGTGTGTGTGTGTGTGTGTGTGTGTGTGTGTGTGTGTGTGTGTGTGTGTGCGTGCGAGCGTGCGTGCGTGCGTGCGTGCGTGCGTGCTCTGATTGTTTTAAAATGGTTTCTGTTTTCTGTCACATTTCTTCTCTAAAACCGTGTGTGTGTGTGTGTGTGTGTGTGTGTGTGTGTGTGTGTGTGTGTGTGTGTGTGTGTGTGTGTGTGTGTGCGTGTGTCTGTGTCTGTGTCTGTGTGTGTGTATACATGCAAAAACAGGCAGACTGACAGACAGAGAGGTGCATACGCAGAAGTGAACGTAGTTACTTGCATGCGCGAGTGAGGGCCCGTATGTGTATATGCGAGTGAAAGGAAAATACATGAAGGGAGAGGGAGGGGGTGAGGGTGTGAGCATTCTCAAACAAAATCAGCCTCTTTGCGTTCCATATGATGTTAATTTTGTACACATGACGATGAAAGTTTCTAGCCACGACCTCTAAATGGTGGCTCCCCATCTCCCCACTTTTTCCTCGTTGCCGCCCGCCCCCTACGCCCCCTCTGCCGCATTAATAATAAATGCAGCGACCTTCTCATCCATCTTAACACTTCGCCTCCTTTTTCTTTCCACCCATTCCCGGCCTCTTCAGGCCCGATGCTACCCTGATCATAAGACGCCACAAACTTCACACTCCCCCCCCCCCCCCCCTTTCCAACTTCCCGCCAAACCTTTTTTTTTTTTTTGGGTTTGTTTTCTGTCTTTTCTCCACCACTCCCGCCCCCCCCCCCCCCCCCCCCCCCCCCCCCACTTCCAACCCCTCCCACTTCTTTCTCTCTCTAATATTTGTTCCCTTTGTCTTTGGCCTGCATACAGCTAGTTAATCTTTAATCTTTATTCCTGTCGACAGAAGGCGCCACCTCTCTCTCTCTCTCTCTCTCCAGCCTTCCGTCCACCACCACCACCCCCCAACCCTCCTGAATAATTGTTATTTTTTTTATTAAGGTGTTCTTATTTCTCTGTGTAACAGATGTCAACTTGGCTCTATGTGACACGATCAAAAAACACTTTGGAAAAGACGACACGTACAAATACACCACCACGCTCGTCCGGTACAACTCGAACTCCCACACATGCCATGTGCATACTCACATACGCACGCACATATTGCAGGTATTAACATACACAGCCTACATGCAAGCACAGACAAGCATGTACGCATGTAAGTATACACACACACACACACACACACACACACACACACACACACACACACACACTCACTCACTCACTCACTCACTTCATCCCAGAAGCACACACTTTCATGTATGGAAAATACGAGGGAAAAAAAAAAAAAAGAAAATTATCAAAATAATCACGCTCGCTGATTTAAATTCACCCGACCCCACTTGATATCTTTTGTCGATGTACGCGCCACACTGTATACCGCTGACGAAAGCTCTTTTTTTATGATTAAAATGGCGAATCTCCAGTCACCATGCATAGACTTTGACGTAGAACACATAAACCTACGATGAACAGCGTGTCAATCGCTAATCAACCGGTGATCCAGAGAGTAAAAGATATTTTTTTTTCATCACAGATTACACCCCCTCCCCCCCCCCTCTCTCTCTCTCTGAATCACACACACACACACACACACACACACACACACACACACACACACACACACACACTCACACTCACTCACTCACTCACTCACGCACGCACGCACGCACGCACGCACACACTCGTCCACATACGCTGTGTGTGTGTGTGTGTGTGTGTGTGTGTGTGTGTGTGTGTGTGTGTGTGTCATCGTATAGGTAAATACAACTCAACTTATTTTTCTTTCATATGGTTTCGCACACCTTCATACCCCCCCCCCCCCCCCCCCCCCCTCGTGGCCCCCTAATCTCCCCTCCTCCTGACCATCACCCCCTGTCGCATCCCCACTTTCTCTCTCCCTCACTGTCCCTCCAATTCTCACCACCACCACCCCACCCTCTCCTACCCAACCCTACATCTTTCTCATTTACAAAATGGAAACTAAATATCGCCTGGAATCGCGGCAGCCAGCAATCCATCTGCTGGTCGGAATTAAATCCCCATCCCCCACCCCCTACCCGCATCCCTTCTCACACACACACCCCCACCCCACCCCTTCCCCTCCCCCCCCCCCCCCCCCCTCCCCCTCGGGGCGGCAACTGTTACCTGGAGAGTTATTCCGGTGGTTCCTTAACTGATTAAAGGCGTCTTCGAAAAAGAGGGGAGGAAATGGGTGGAGAGTGTGTGTGTGTGTGTGTGTGTGTGGGGGGGGGGGGGGGGGTTGCGGCGGCAGGAGGTTAGAAAAGGGGGAGGGGGTATAGAGGAGAGTGAAAGATTAAAATTGAAAAGTTGACAAAAAAAAAAAAAAACCTGGGGAAGCGTGGTGGATTTGGGGTAGGGGTGTGGGGGGTGAGAGTGGGAGGTGGGAGTGGGGGCGATGGCGGGGGGGGGGGGGGGGGGGGCGGTTCTTGAGGTTATTGATTGCCATAAGAGCCACGCTGACTGGAGTGGGGATGGTGACCCACATAATCACATCGCTTGACTGGGTGTGAGCGCGGAGGGGTGGGGGTGAGTAAAGACGGTGGGTAACGGATGGTGGGGAGGTTTGGGGGGGGGTAAAAAGTGGAGAGAGGTGGGTAAGGCGGGGAGGCAGAGCGACGGGTACTGAGAGTGCGCCTCGGCGGCAGATGCCACGTTCACAAAGCAAACAGGTGAGCAAGCAGTTACGTACACCTCTCAGCACGCACGCACGCGCGCTCGCTCGGGCTAAGAGCAAAGATACTACGCCCCACGGAGGGCGTACTATCTTTGCTAAGGGGAGAGAGAGAGAGAGAGAGAGAGAGAGAAACCCGCGCCCATGCGCGACCAGACATCTGCTCAATCCGAAATGTAAAGACTCGTATTCACACAGATGCCCATTTTGCGACCGTATACCATGCAACTGCGCACACGCCCGCACGTGTGCATGCAAACAGAAAGAAAATGAGACAGAGATGAGAGAGAGAGAGAGAGAGAGAGAGAGAGGCATACAACTGCAATTATACGCACGTGTGCGCGCGCTCAAGACAGTAGAGAGTGTGGGAGGGTGCTCAGCGGAAGGAGAGAAAAAGAGAGAGAGAGAGAGAGAGAGAGAGAGAGAGAGAGAGAGAGAGAGAGTTGTCCGGTCGGCCCCCTACTTCATCCCCGTCTCTTCCTCTAAAAGTGAAAAACCATTGATTACTGCAAGTAAAACAAACTTTAATTTTCTGTCATCAGCAGCCGGTAAGTTTAGCTGCAGTGCAGCGAAGTTATAGGGTTTGCTGATAAAGTTGACTGACAACCAGTCTACCGAGTAAAACAACTGTAAACTAAACTATCTGTACGGCAAACTGAGCGATCAGCTACAATTATAGGGTTTGCTGATAAAGTTAACTGATAACCAGTCTACCAAGTAAAACAACTGTAAACTAACTATCTGGACAGCCAACCGAGTGATCAGCTACTGGTTTACTTTCAAGTCTTTGAACAAGCCAAAACAGGAATAACACACGGACAAGATGACAGGTACACTTGTAAACTAACAAGATGAACCAATCTACTGGGCGATGGGGGGGGGGGGGGGGTGGGGGGGGGGGGGGGGGGGGTCAGTCAACCTGTCAGACAAACCGGCCCGACAAGACACTCGCCCAGCTAGGTAAACTACTGCACCGGTCAAAACAATAATCAAATAAACCAGTCAACCCGTAAAACAAACCAGACATCAGCCAACCTGTCAGATAAAGCAGTCCATCAGCCGAATGAATGACTCAACCCGTTAACTAAACCAGTCAAAGCAGTCAGATAAATCACTCACAACCAGGTAGATAACCCCCATGCAAGCCGTCAACTAAACCAGTCGATCCGCCAACAGGACTAAAACCTGTCAGATAAACAAATGAACTAGCCAGATACACACTCGACTCGTCAAATAAACAAACCACCAGTCAGATAAATAAAATCACTCAACCAGTCAAATAAAACCAGCCAGGCAGTCAAATCAACCAGTCAACTAGACAAGTAAACCATCAACCAGACAAATACATCAACCTACCGACCAGGGTAAAACAGTCAAACTCTCAGATACACAAACCAGTTAAAATGTCAGATAAACCAATCAACCACACAGATAAGCCAGTCACACAATCGCCTAACAAATTAAAAGAAAATGAATATACAATAAACAGAGAACATACTCCCTCACCACATACATACATGTGTGTGTGTGTGTGTGTGTGTGTGTGTGTGTGTGTGTGTGTGTGTGGTGTGTGTGCGCGCGCGTGCGTGCGTGTCTAAGTGGGGGAGAGAGGGAGGGAGGATAAGAGTGAGAGAAAGAGTGGTTGTAGTGTGTGCGTGTGGTTGTAATGTGTGTGTGTGTGTGTGTGTGTGTGTGTGTGTGTGTGTGTGTGTGTGTGTGTGTGTGTGTGAACAGCATTGATGACAGCCGTAATGTGCGTGTGATGTTTTGTTGTTGCTTTTGTTATTGTCATCGCAATATAATGATGGATGTAATGAAGAAAGAGGTGCAGGTTTATTTGATCATTTATTTGTGCGATGTCTCTTCTTTTTTTTTTTTTTTGGGGGGGGTTGGTTGGGGGAGGAGGGAAGAGGAGGTGGGAGGGAGGACGGGTGCTACTCTTTCTGGTTTCACCTCTGGGTTCCCGGATCTAGTGTATCCTAAAAACAGTGGTTCTGATGATCGTTGTAATGTGTGTGTTAATGTGTGTGTGTGTGTGTGTGTGTGTGTGTGTGTGTGTGTGTGTGTGTGTGTGTGTGTGTGTGTGTGTGTGTGTGTGTGTGTGTGTGTGTGTGTGTGTGTGTGTGTGCGTGCGTGCGTGCGTGCGTACGTGCGTGCTTGCGTTCGTGTGTGTTTGTGTGTGGTTTTTGTTGTTGCTAATGTTACTGTTGTTGTACGTAGTAACTACCGTTGAAGAGAGCTGGACCATTCTTCTTGGTTTCGCACCTCTGGGTTCTGGGTCAAAGGAATGTGTGTTAGCTGATAATCGTTGTCATGAGTTAGCGTCTTTTGTTGCAGTTGTTGTTGTTGCTGTTTGCTGTTGCAATGGTTTGTGGTGGAGGGGAGGGGGTGGAGTGGGGTGACCATTCTTACTGGTTTTACTTCTGGGTTCTCGGGGTCCGTCCACGGTGACTTTGATGGCTTTCTGGTACAGCGCCATCTGTGGCGGGTTGGTGAACACGGCGATAGACAGGGTGAAGCTCTTCCCTGAAACACACACACACAGTACACACATCATCATCATCATCATCATCATCATCATCACCACCATCGCCGTCATTATTATTATCATTATCGTCGTCGTCATCATCACCACCACCACCGTCACTATCATCATCATCGTCGTCGTCTTCATCACCACCGTAATTATCATCATCATCATCATTATCAATATCATCATCATCACTGTCATCATTCACCATCATCATCATCACTGTCACTGTCAAGAGTCCACTTTCCTGTAGTTAGACATAGCACGGTGGTCTGATACAGTACGAACGTTCAATGTATGGCAATTCTATCGCACGGGAAAAACGCGCACACACTCATGCGCACACGCATGTGCGTATGCATTCATGCACGCACTCAGGCACGCCCGCACACGCACGCACACACACACA
>JADBJO010000111.1:429561-439561 GCA_016801955.1 Conus betulinus
TTGATTCAATATTCACAAGACAGAATTCGATAGTTCGAGTATGCTGTCAGTGAAGGGTTTGGTATTTACAGTGCAACAACCTCGTCTTCGTCTCCATCCCCCACCCCACACCACCCCCCACCCCTCCCCACCCACACCTCCTCAAAATCATTGTGATAGTGACGAAGTCTTCTAGTATGTTTTCCTCCACCTCTGATTTGCTCCGTATTTCACATTTTTCATACTTTGTCAGTATACAGTGTGGACACCATTCCTGACGAGATCCAGGAGAGAGAGAGAGAGAGAGAGAGAGAGAGAGAGAGAGAGAGAGAGAGAGAACATAATAGGCGTTTGTTATATTATCCTCATATAATTTTGACAGAAGGAAAATCGCAATCCAACCTACTCCATAAAATCCTCTGGGGATTCTGGATCCCCCAATCCCGTAAATTTCTTCAGGATCCCTTATCCATCCGTGGAATCCTTCGGGATCCCACTTACTCTCCTCCCCTCCTCTTCAGTCTAGTCACTGTATTCTAGCACACCAGCCCCTCTTCAAGACTTCCTACCATTACTGTGAAGAGAAACGTGTGCAAGAGAGTTACTCATTTCGTCATCGCTAACCATGTTGACGTAGTCCAATACTGCTGTTCCCTGCTCGTGTTACATCCACGTTGTGTACGAGGTATGTTTGGAATCGGAGTAAATAACCCATCGTTTGAATTTTTATGCAGTCGATGAGTGAGATGAGAGACAAATTAACTGTGGTGACTGATAGCTACGCTATTCTGATTCCACATTCCCGTAAGTTTCATCTAAACCGATCTACTACTGCTTCACCATTTTTATTCGTGCGATGAGGGGAGAACATCCCTTAAAACTGAGGTAAGTTACAGACAACAGTTGAAAGTCTTGAATGCGTGGTCCTTCGTGCCCTGCTTTCCTGGTGACCTCAGTGTCGATGTCCTCTCTCCACAACCAGGAACCGGGTGAGTTCGTTTCGGCCAGTACCAGGAGACGTGTCACCGGTCACACGTGGTATCGCCCTCCAGATGCGGACCACACTCCAGCTGGCTGGACGACCAAGCAATGACTTGTCCCCAGCAGGGGCCTTGTTAGGCGACGTCTCGCTTACGTTGCATCAAGACTGGCACCCCTGAACACTACACCAGTGACCCTGTGCAGTGCAGTGTCTCCTCTGTCGGGTTGCCTCATCACGGGCCTGTATCTTGATTGCAGTATGCCGATGACGAGGCCGCGACGGGACCAGTCTCGAGTGTGGAAACGTGTCAGCGCCGGTGGGGGGTCATGACACCGAGTTGACACGGAAGCCAAGACAAACAACCTCTAGAATAACGATTAAAAGAGAAAGAAAAGAGAAACCCCCACACCACCAGAGTGATTGAATGTTGAATCTTGAATGACTTGATTCCATCTGTTGTCGTCGCCCACTGACAGGCCTCGGTTTGCCGTTGTTGTTCAAGCATCTCCGTATGGTTCAAGGAAAACAGAAACACGACCCCACCGCCAGCAACAGGAGGGGGAGAGTGAGGCCAGAACAAAATTGTTCCCCGAAAAGCTTAGGAGGCAGCTGTGATCAGACCATGGGGAGTGAAATATTCACGCCGACACTAACCCGTAGTTGATAAGCTTACCTCGGAACATATTAAAAAGAAAATTACCTCCCTTCTCTCTCTCTCTCTCTCTCTCTCTCTCTCTCTCTGTGTGTGTGTGTGTGTGTGTGTGTGTGTGTGTGTGTGTTCGTGGTACATGAGGATGAGATGATAACGATCAAGGTCCTTGTGTTGGGATTGATACGACGTTACACGTAAGGCCCGCAACAGCAGAATCCATCGAAAATTAGTTCTGAGATATGATGTTTTTTTCAGATGTAGTTTTTGTTTTCTCTGACAAAGGTAAATCTTGTTCGTTTTTTTCTTTTTTTTTTTTTTTTTTTTTAATTGATCCGGTTTATGCCGGTTTGAAAAATGAATGTGTGTGTGTGTGTGTGTGTGTGCGTGCGTGCGTGTGTGCGTGCGTGCGTCCTCTGTCTGTCTGTTTGTCTCTCTCTCTCTCTCTCTCTCTCTCTCTCTCTGACTTTGTGTATAGCTTTTGATATGATAACAACCCTGATATATCCCTCTGCGGTCAAGCTGGGCCAGAAACACTATGAACAGGAATACTTTATAAAAGTAGAATAGACTCCATGGTGGTGCACACGATATGATGAGCCACCCAAGACAAAACGTAGGAGCGTTAGGATTTGCATAACACAAGGCATTAGCACTCTATATGTTTCTCCTTCTACACGCGTGTGTGGAATCGATTTTGACAGAGTAAACAGTGATGATATGACTCCTGATCCTCTCTCTCTCTCTCTCTCTCTCTCTCTCTCTCCCATGCATACGCTTATGCTTATGCGTGCGTGTTAAATTCCGAAAGGGACAGGGGACAAACAGGAAACAAAGTCCGCTACAACTCCATGCCTGTGGTCCCACCACACGCCATACCATACAAACCCTTTTTCGCCGCGCCGCGCCAATCCCGCGCGGGATCTGCGAAAGTCTCGTCGACCCCTGAAGTAATTGCGCCCCCTGGGCGCGCGGCACAAAAGGCCAATCTGTTTGGCGAAGCGGGGCCTGCGCTGACCTCGCCAATTAATTGGTTACGAGGAGGCCCGGCGGCCCAGCAAGAGGCCAACAAAAGGCCGCCTGGCGTGGGTCTCGCGTCAGTGCGCAGGCGGGCGATTAACAGTCGGCCACTGTTTGCCCCGTGACATCAATAATGTAACGGTCGATTCGCTCTGCTTGCTCGTGGCCCCTTCCTCTTCCTCGTCCCCTTTCCCCGTCACTGTGCCGCCGAAGAAGGTAGCGCGGCTGGCGCAGGAACAGGAGGGCCACTGAAGGAAGGCCTCTGATTATGTCCGTGATCGATCGCCGCTTGCGGGACGGGTGGTGGGGACGGAGGGGAGAGAGAGGATGGAAGGTGAGGGGGTGTCATCTCTGATGTGCATCTATCGGAAGCCAGGAATATTGCTCTCTCTCTCTCTCTCTCTCTTGTGTGTAAGTTGTGTGTGTGTGTGTAAGTGTGTGTGTGTATGTAAGCGCGCGCGCGCGCGTGTGTGTGTGTGTGTGTGTGTGTGTGTGTGTGTGTGTGTGTGTGTGCGTGACACAGAGAGAGAGAGAGAGGGAGAGAGAGAAAGAGAGAGACAGTGGAACAGAGATGACATTTTAACGTCTGTTCCCTAAAAAAAAATGATTTTAGACGAGAGGACAGAGGAATGTCTGGTGTGTCTTTTTGTACGGCGAGGAGGTGATGGTTACGACTGTTCTTGCGCGCGAGAATGTGTGTGTGTGTGTGTGTGTGTGTGTGTGTGTGTGTGTGTGTGTGTGTGTGTGTGTGAGTGAGAGAGAGAGAGAGAGAGAGAGAGAGAGAGAGAGAGAGAGCGTGCGCACGGACATGTGAAGAGAGCTTCTGTGTGTGTTTGTGTGTGTGTGTGTGTGTGTGTGTGTGTGTGTGTGTGTGTGTGTGTGTGTGTGTGTGTGTGAGTGCGCGCGCGCTTATACGGGCGCTCGGTATTTAAAGGTTTTTAAAAGGTTTTCTGTATATACATGTATACAAAAAAAAAACTGAAACGAAAAAGGGAGAAGAAGAAAATATGGGCAGCAAACTTAACACAACAAGGTCGAAAAGAAAACAAGAAAGTGAATGCCCAACGGGACTCCTGATCAAACTTTAAACTATTTCAAACGTGAGAACTTTGCGCGATGACACATCTTGAAAAGAAAGCACAACAGTCCAATCCACAGCCGAAACTGACCTTGACACACCACGACTGGAAGAACAAAATACATAAACTGAGACAGTCCAGGCAGCGATGAGTTCAGATGTAACCGTAGAAAAGATTCATTTCCATTTTCAAAGCTGGAATTACACACGCAGCCCCTGCACGTTTATTCTCTGCAGAATAACCCGTCTATTTAGATTTCTAGATGAACGAAAAACTTGTGGATATGACTGTGGTCTACCAAATATTGAAAGTCCTGCGCTGTCATCTTTCTTTAGCCCAACTCTGCAGAATCAATATTAAACTTTGCAGAAAATACTCTATCTAGGTCAGTAAATAAGGTCCACTCCAGACGTTAAGAATGGGTCAGAGTTAAATGACTGCTTTCCTTTGGAGACAAAAAATGAACATTTGATTTCAATTCAAGTTCTCAAACGTTTGAATTCTGGCTGGGTGAACTCCTTGAAATATCTGTTTGGCTGATACAAATGTCAAAGTGCAGATTTATGATCCACTGAAACCGATTTTTCTAATGTGTGTGTCTTCCAAGGGATCCTGATGATTAAAGCGCTGAAGGGTTTCATGGTCCTTCAAGAGCAGAATGACAAATGGTTGATAGCTAGCGACTTACCAACACAATCCTTGTTCCTGGGCAAGGCTGTACCAGTCTGGAACAATCGCTTTCCTAAAAATGTAGTTGAGGGAGACAGACAGACAGACAGAGACAGAACCAAAGAGACAGAGATAAACTGAGAGACAGAGAAAGACAAATTCACACACACACACACACACACACACACACACACACACACACACACACACACACACACAGAGAGAGACCGGACACACACACACACACACACACACACACACACACATACACACACACACACACACACACACACACACACACACACAGAGCGAATGACTTAAAACACAAAAACAGGGGAGGGAAATAAAGAGGAAAAAAAAAAAAAAAACAAAACAAGCACTCAAAGACCCGGGGGAAAACAGACGCTCATTGGACTCCACAACGTTTCTCTTTAAGCGCTCCTCTCCGACGGTCCAGGCCTCCCAAAACCTCTCGGATTCCCATCAATTCCAGCGTGACCGAACACAGGCCTATCCTGTATCGCACTTCAACCTTCTAGGAGAAAACCACGAAAGCTCTCTCTCTCTCTCTCTCTCTCTCTCTCTCTCTCTCTCTCTCTCTCTCTCTCTCCTTTGCGTTCTATCGTCCCATCCCTACTTGCTTCTTTGCCCCCTTCCATTCATCCGTTGTTCGCCCGCCCGCCCGTCTGTCCGTCCGTCCGTTGCTTAACGTCATCTCATTAAGAAAAACGGCTTTCTGGAGGTACAAACTCAAGACGTGCGTGCCCAGCCAAAAAGCCCTTGATCAAAAACGCAAAACACACAAAAACGACCGCGAAACGCCCAGGACAGAACCCGACAGTCCAAGGTTGATCAGATTGGCTTGTAACCTCCCTTCCCTCTCACCCCCCCCCCCCCCCCCCCCCCCTCCCTCTGCCGGCTCCTCCGAGTGGAGCCTGGTGCTCAGTGTTCTGAGGGAAGACATGGGTGGGTTTCTTGGAGGGAGGGGGGAGGGGGGGGACGAGCCCTTGAGTCAACAGAATTTACTAATGGAAGTGCAGAAATGGCTCTAATACAATATCGTCAAGGCGTAAAGAGAAGTGACAGACTGTACGACGCCTGCATCCACGAATCGTGCCCCTGAGCCGGAAATCGGCGTGTGTGGAACAGAGGCGTGTGTGCGCGCGCATGAATGTGTGTGTGTGTGTGTGTGTGTGTGTGTGTGTGTGTGTGTGTGTGTGTGTGTGTGTGTGAGAGAGAGAGAGAGAGAGAGAGAGAGAGAGAGAGAGAGAGAGGAAGGAAAGAAGAGGGGGATGACAGCATGTACAGGGCAAGAGAAGGGGGAGTCTGGAAGCAGCTAGGACACAGCTTCCTAAGACTGGGAGGGAGGAGAGTTGTTGGACTATTCAGCTCATCATTCTCCGAATCCTACTTTGTTTGAATCTTCATAACATTATGATCATTATTACTATTATTTTCATATCTATCATTACTACCTTTCTATCGTCATCATCATCATCATCATCGTCAGATATCATCTTCATCATCATCATCATCATCATTACTAGCTAATTCATATACTGTGGCATACAGACGGAAACATCCCGTGGACAGCAAGACAGCCCAAACGCTGGAGTTCCACAACGTAGCTCTACCCTCCTGCTCACTGCGAACTACAGGCCTTGAGCTCATCTCAGCTTCTCGACCAGTTTATCTGCGAGGTCTCCACCGCCAGGCCCCGGGCCATGACAACAACAACCGTCGTGTGCACGGCCACAGGACAGGTCGGAGGGTTATATACCCATTTATCAGATGGAGGGAGGGCTGCTGCTGCGCTACGAGCGATTCTAGTGAGAGCGGGGGAGTTTGTCCACGCAGTTCTGGAACCGATTGTACTCTCTCTATTTCATCCAAAGTGGAGGGATTTTCCCTTCAGTTCGTACAAGACTCGGCCAGAAAGACAGAGTATTACAAATACCCATAGGTGGAAGCTTTTGCACGAGAATGCAGAAATTCCTATTTTAAAACGTTTCACTTCAAAATTTCATAATTTACTTTCGACTCTGTTCAGTCCGGGCTCGTCCCAGGATGGGGTGAGGTAGGGTGGGGTTGGGGTGGGGAGGGGGAAGACAGGGAAGAGAGGGTGGATGAGTAAACAGGACACTGATGCGGACAGCATCGTCCACACTGGTCTGCAGTCCGTTTTACAGAGGCGTGGGATGCCTAGGGCTGTCCACGCCGACGTCATTCGCTCCGTGGCCGTTTCCCCGTGAATGTTCGCCGCGAGATAACTGGCCACACGCCACACATTAGCATTTTTGCGCAAAAAACACCATGTAAGCGTTTTGAGGCCTACCGTAAAATTGAGCCAGCATTTAATGTTAAACTGATAATTCATCAAAAGAACAACTCCCCACCAATTTCTTCCCCTTGTTTTGGGGGATTTTTTCACCAATCAAAATGACAATCTTCAAATACATGACCTTCTCCTTAGTAGACGTCACATTTCAAGTCTCTGCACTCACCCGTGACGCTATCTTTGCGCCAGCACGCACACACACACACACACACACACACACACACACACACACACACGCACGCACGCGTGAGCGCGCGCGCGCGTGCGCGCATACACACACACACACACACACACACACACACACACACATACACGCTCACACACACGGATGAGTAGTTTTTTTTTTTTTCCCTTTCTCTCTCTCTCTCTCTCTCTCTCTCTCTCTCTCTCTCTCTCTCTCTTTGTGTGTGTGTGTGAGAGAGAGAGAGAGAGAGAGAGAGAGAGAGAGAGTGTGTGTGTGTGTGTGTGTGTTGTGTGTGTGTGCGCGTGTGTGTGCGTGCGCGCGCGTGTGTGTGCCCGCGCGTGTGTGTGTGTGTGTGTGTGTGTGTGTGTGTGTGTGTGTGTGTGTGTGTGTGTGCACGCGCAGTGTGTGAGCTTAAGCACTTGGAACGATTGAGCATGCAAATCTAATTTGCACCAGAGTGAAAAAAAAGTGCGGTCCACGAGCAAAAACCCACCAGGCGACATTCCATGACATCACTGAACTGACTTCAATTCCGGTCTATTCAGTCCAGGCTCCTCCGAGGACGGACCAAAGGGGAGTGGGTAGGTGGATGGGGGATGGGAGGCGGTGCGCATGCGGGACATTGACTCTGACAGCTGTCTCCATCGTGGTTTGTCCTCTGTGCAACAGAGAAGGTCAGGAATACACTGGGCTGCCCACTCTCCTTGAAGCTGACTAGACTTTGAGCCCAGCACCAATTACAAAAGTGTTCCCGGCGCGAACAAGAAAGGAGATACGACGAGCAAACGCAAAAACTGTCGGTAAACGACAACAACAGCAACAACAACAAAAACAGGACAAGATGACTAATGTTCTGTGTCGTGCAGAGGAAAGAACGGGTTGCCGCAGACGCAAGAAGTGAAGTAGAACATTAGCAAATTGGAACAAATCAGGGAAACAATACACGGAGGTCCAGTAAAAAGGAAAGTAAGAAGTGAAGAAAGAAAAGAAAATAAAAAACTACAAACATACGAATAAAGATCTAAAGAAAATCGACAGAACAAACATACACAGAAAAAAAAAAAAAAAAAAAAAAAAAAAAAAAAAACACCACAAAACGTACATTAGGACAGCAAAAAGCAAAGGACCAGAGACTGATAAGGGTTAAAGCAAAAAGGAAAACATAAAGAAGAGAAAAACACTTGAAAGGGAGGGACACAGCTGAATTGCTCCAAAGCATGTTACTCTGGAAACTCTTGTTCTGTGAGGCCCATTCAAGCTCACTCATGAAATGAACAACAGTGCCAGCAGTCGGAACCGGAGTCGTTGCCGGAATTCTTCTTCTTCTTCTTCTTCTTCTTCTCAGCCTTTTTCTTTACAAGGACAACTTAATCATAAGAGACAAGGAGTGAGTACCCAGGCTCACGGTCAGAAGGGGTCGGGGGCAGCAGAAGGCACGAAAGGCCAACGAGCAAATCAGCGACGTTCACCTTACTCCCCAACAAGACACCAGCATGGCAAAGACTGCGCAAAAAAAAAAACAGCGGTGACCTCTTTTATTTCCGTTCTACCGTCACCCAAAAAGGATGTTTCCACCAGCGTCTGTTGGTTGGTTGGTTGGTTTATCCAGATTAAAGAAAAAAGAAATACTGAACTCCTTTCTTTCTTTATTATTTTTTTTTTTTTACCGTACTTCAGTAAAAAAAAAAAAAAAAAAAAAAAAGACGGAACGTGGCCCCAAAGACAAACTCATTCAATTTTGCTGCGGATCCGTGTTACGGAGCCACTGCGGAAGGGGGGGTAAGCAAGACTACAGACTTGATTACGCAGACACTATTGCCCTGTTTGTTAACGGACCAAACTGAAAAGAAGGGATGGGACTTAACAGCGACGGACTCTAGATTGTGGAGCTAATCCTTCAGCGGGGATCCTGGTTACAAGGCGAACCCGTTCAACAAGATGATTACAAAACTTCCACCGCACGTGAACACTGTGAAGTTTCTGAAATGACAATGTCATTAATAATTACATACGGAATTACCTATTTCAGTTAAATGTTAAATCTTTCCAATGACATAAACGCTGACATCTTGAATTGTCCCATGTCTTATCACAAACAAACAAAAGCAAAGAAGCGTACATAGGAAGTAACTGTTTCATTGTACACCAAATATTACTTCCCATGGCGGCAAAAACCATGTTGATTTCATTCATGAACTGACTTAGGGGGATCTTAGAATCGTTCAACTGTGGTGGTGGTGGTCTGCGCTTCCAGAGTTCCCCCGCGCGCGCGCGCACACACACATACAGAGAGAGAGAGAGACAGATAGTTAAACAGGCGGGCAGACAGACAGACAAAGACGACAGACAGACAGACACAACAGACAGAGAGAGAGAGAGAGAGAGAGAGAGAGAGAGAGAGAGAGAGAGAGAGAGAGACAGACAGACAGACAGACAGACAGAGAGAGAGAGAGAGAGAGAGAGAGAGAGGAGCGATGGCGGGAGGAAGGAATACGAAATACGAATGCGGATGATTTATTCATTATGGGCCCTGGCCTCTTATGAAGTTGGAGGGGGTGGGAGGGAGAGAAGAAGGACGGGAGAGAGAGGTGGGAGGGAAGGAGGGGAGGGGAGGAGGAGGAGGGAGGGAGGGACAGAAGAAGCGAGGGAAGAGGTACGGAGGAATGGAGAGACAGACAGACAGACAGACAGGGACAGAAAGAGAGAGAGTGGGATGCAGAAGAAAAGACAACGACACAAGGGCAGTTAATATGAGGGAGAAGGGTATAAAAGTAAGACAAACGAGAGGAGACAAGGAGGGAGGGGAGAATAAAGAGAGTGAGGGAGGGGGGAGGGGCGGAAGAAAAGTGGAAATGTAAAATGAGGTAGAGGAGGGATAGCGACTGACAGATTGCCATTCACTCTTAGCTACAATTAAAAAAAAAGCGACTCAGACTGACTTGCGAGAGAAAATAAGTCGCACGATAAAAAGAAACTATCAATGAAAAACAAACAAACAAGCAAACGTAAGCGTTCCGTTATTGACAGATTCTAACGGCATCATTTATGAAAGACTCGGGTTTAAAGAATTTTTTTTAGACCCCTGGGAATGCTCTGGAAT
>JADBJO010000111.1:449561-452061 GCA_016801955.1 Conus betulinus
TCCTTTCGTCCCAGATACCACGACCGCGCTTCACCCTCCTTCCTTCCTTCCCATGTCCAATCACGTGTCCGGTAAGCAGTCACGAGAGATGGAGGATATGTACGCATGCTATCTTCTAAAGATCGGAACTTTTTTGTTTGCACGCGATTTTCACCAGCAAAAAAAAAAAAAAGAAGAAAAGAAAAAAGAAAAGAAAAACATTTTGAAAACAGCTATTCTTCAGACAGAGACAATTATTTTCACATGACAAATTGTACATGAAAAACAGTTATTTTCACATGGAACAAAAAAAAGAGGTAATTTTCAGGCAACAATTATTGAAAAAGTTATTTCAGGTGCAAGAAGGTAATCACGGAAAAATTTTTAAACGAGAGCTGCTGATTTTGAGGTGAAAAGTTCATTTTCACGAGCGAATAACTACTAATCACGGGTACACAGTTATTTTCGTACAATAGCAGATGAATTCACGAGATGATTTGCAATTTTTTTTCTCTTTTTTTTTTTTTTTTTTTTTTTTTGATAACTAGCTGCTTTCACACGAAAGCAAAAATTCTGACTCGAAAGTTCCACTTTCTTCGTGGAGGAAACCGTGATAATTTATTGTTTCCCTGTGTCATCAGTGACATGGTTTGTTGCTCCTGGTGAGCCCATCGGAGCGGCAGTCAGGACAGATAGCAGATGGTGGGGGTGTCTCCAATCTGTCAGGACACAGGGCAACACAGACGCTTCACGTGCGCGTCTCAAAGCGCACGTACCTCAACGACACAAACTCCGAAGGGCAAAATTAAATGTCGAAAAGAACGAATATAAAAGCTCTGTTTTGCCAAAACAGTGATACTGACCGAATGAAATCTAATCTCTATGCTTCCTGGGCTTATCAAGAGCCTACCTGTATCTTCTGCAACCAAACCTTCCTTATTATTTGACGAGGGCGAGTGAGGGAGAGGACGTTTGTACGTTACAGGATTCGGACACAGAAACGTACTCTTTCGTCAAAGGCAGCACACAGAATACTGCCACACTGACTCATTTCATTTTCAACATATTTTGAAATCTGTTTCACGCGTACACATACGGACAGACATTGAAAGGGGGGGGGAAGGGGTGGGGAGGTATCTGCCTATCTGTCTATGTAAACCGCTGCCGGGCCTGCCAGTTTGTACCCGACTCTCTTGTCACCCTACAAGGGCAGCACAGGCCAGGCATATATGTGAATAAATGTGCGTTCCACTCAATATCACAGCAACAGCAACAGTAGTGCTAGTAGTAGTAGTAGTAGTAGTAGTAGTAGTAGTAGTAGTAGTAGCAGCAGCAGCAGCAGTAGTCCTAGTAGTAGTAGCAGCAGTGATAGGAGTAGCGGTTGCAGTATCAGCAGCTGTGACAGCAAGAGCAGAAGAAGAAGCACCTGCAGTAGTAGAAGAGGTCACAATGGCAGCAGTAACAGTGGTGTTAGTAAAACTATCATCATTAGAGGTGGCAGTGGCAACAACAGCAGCAGCAGCACTGAGGAACATGCATTGGTGGTAGTAGTAGTAGTAGTAGTAGTAGTAGTAGTAGTAGTAGTAGTAGTAGCAGCAGTAGCAGCAGTAGCAGCAGTAGTAGTAGTAGTAGTAGTAGTAGTTGTAGTTGTAGTAGTTGTTCTACTTGTCGTTGCTGGCTGTGGTGGTGGTGGTGCTGGTGCTGGGGTGGTGGTGGTGGTGTGGTGCTGGTGGTAGTAGCAGCAATAATAGCGCCACAGCAAGAGTAGCGCCACATCTAGTATAACCAAGAGCAGCAGACAGCAGCATTTGTGTAGCACTAGACTTGGTGTATATCATTAACTGTACGATAATAGTAACAAATAGTAACAACAGCACTGGTACGGTAGCACGGTAGCAGCAGCAGCAACAGCAGCAGCAGCAGTAGCAGCAGCAACGGCAACAGCAGCAGCAGCAGCAGCAGCAGCAGCAGCAGTAGCAGCAGCAACGGCAACAGCAGCAGCGGCAGCAAACAGCAGCAGTAACACTACGTATAGTGCATATTATTAATTGTACAGTGGTGGTAGCAGCAGCAGCGGCCATAGTAACACTTAGTCTGTTGGTTTTCATTAGGACAACGGTAACAGTAATGGTACCAGCAGAATCAGAACTTCCTGTAATGGTATAAGGAGAATCTATCAGCAGCAGTAACTACAGCGGCGGTACGACTGGTATTATTAATAGGACAGTAATAGTAGCATCAGCTGTAGCGCTGTGTCTAGTATTATCAATTATGATGATGATGACAATTATTACAAAGATGATCACAAAAAACGCCAGAATGCTCTGTTTGCTTTTTGTTCGATCCATCCTCCCCCCCTCCCCCTCCTCCCTCCCTCCCCCCCTCTCTCTCTCTCTCTCTGTATCCCTCCTCCCCTCCCTCTCTCTCTCTTGTCATGTGTGTGTGTGTGTGCATGAGCGAATGAGTCAGTGTGTGTGTGTGTGTGTGTGTGTGTGTGTGTGTGTGTGTGTGTGTGTGTGTG
>JADBJO010000111.1:457061-469561 GCA_016801955.1 Conus betulinus
ATTCCTTATTCAACAGAAGTTGGCTTTGTATTTATCAATGCAACGGACCAAGAGCAATGAATCCACCAGCACTGTCATTTAAACTTCAGGAACTTTATCACTTCATAAAGAAGCATATTCAAATCAACTTAAGTACGTGAATGCTGCGAAAATGTACAAAACTGCCAACACAAGAACAATAATAATACAAAACTCTCATTTCTAGTGTCGCTGGAAATACAACTTGTTAATTAGATCTACTAAACAAAATCTGAACCAGCCTTTCAAAGTCAGTAAGACAAAAGTCACTTACGTATACAACATAGTGCTACGGTTCCAACACCAAAATCTTAAAATCCGGTTGTCGAGCACCCGACATCGCCAACCCCACCCCTTGATAACAATGCTTTTTATGCTTTCTGTAACATTAAAAGCCTGGATGTGTCTTGAAAGACAGACTAACAGAGAGACAGACACACAGATAGCTTAGACAGATAGATGATAATATGTAGACTGAAAGATAGATAAGTATGAACATACTGCATCATACTCAATTGCGGATGATTTTGAACTGAATGAAACAAAAAAAGAATACCTAGAAGAGCTGAGCGGACGAAAGAAGCAGACAGAGACGGACAAGACGAGACCAGACAAATCAAGATGGAACAGAAAAAAAAAACAAAAAGAAAGGGGGAGGGGGGGGGGAGCGGAGGTGGGAGGGGGGAGGGGGGAAGCCCCTTAACCCCCGACACACAAGGAAACAAAGGGGCACGCCACACGACGCGAGTCGCGGGAGAGCGCAATCGAGCGAGCGGACTCCCAATTAAAACTGACGAGACTTATCAGGTTAGGGGCCGTCTCCGAGGAAGCGATTACCACCGAGGTCGAGTGCCCCGCCCACTGGGGGTTAGCACGCGTAACAAACTGCTTCCCTCCCTCGCCGTCCTACTCCTGCGGGTAGGAGAGAGAAAGAGAGAGAGAGAGAGAGAGAGAGAGAGAGACGGGGGAATGGGGGTAGAGTAGAGAAGGAGGTGGGGCAGAGATGGAGGGGGCAGCAAAAAAGACAGCAATCGAAAGTCAGCTGAGTGACAAGGAGAGAGAGATTCACTCAAAATTTCTCCCAAATTCCTTTTCCTTTAATCCATATGGCAAGCAGATAAACGCACAAAGACGGATGACGATATCAAATAATTTCTTCGAGACACCCAAATATCCACCCATTGGCTAATGGATATGTTTCAGTTCGGAGAAGGTTAAGGCAGCGAAAGGAGTGGGATGGGGGCTGCGTCCTCCATAATGCTGTGCCCCGGACACAGTGACCTCCTAGCAGTTGGCTGCCCCAACGGCCATTACGCTTTCTGACTTTAACCTTAGCCTTTAGCATCCATGTTCAAAACGAAAGAATACACATATGTGTGTGTGAAATACATAACGGGAGGGGGTAACACGTTACATATTTCCGAAAATGCAGCACACATAAAATACGCAATAATAAACCATCAGGTTTGTATAATTTCACCCCAGTGATACACTTTTCAAAATGACAGCACGGCACACACTGCAATGGCTAGCCACCGATTTCTGCATGTCCCTCTCAAGAGGCCAGTCCGTTTGACAGACCGGCAGACACCGAGGCACGGACAGACTGGAGACTGAAGAGATGATAGGGCCTTCAATACGAAAAGGCAATCGTCGGGAATAAAGTGGGAAATGACACGTTTCCACCCCGACTCACACCAGCGCCAGAAACAAATTATCACGGCTCTTTTCTTCCTCAACCCTCTCCCCTCCCTCTCCAGTCCAGTCCCAACCCCCCCAACCCCACCCCCCCCATCCCTTCTGTCTCCATCCCCCCCTCTCCTCCTTCCCTCCGTCCATGTCCATGACAGGAGACACGATCGGTGAAGTCTGCATGATGTGCGCCCAGCCGTAGCAGGGAGGAAAACTCCCCGAGGGTTGGTAGGGGGGGGGGGGGGTGGTATTGGGAAGGGAGAGGACATCACCACAGACCTCTTCCGTTGCCGCCCCTACCCCCCCCCCCCCCCATCTCACTCTAGAACACTATCACTGGACTTCTCTCTCTCCTTCTCTGTCTGTCTCTCTGTTTCCTTCCTTGATCTGCCTTCCCGTGTCGTTGCTCAACCACTGTGGCCAATTGCGCCCCTTCTCGACCCGATGACAAATTGATAGCTTCCCCCGAGGACAGAGGGGGACGGCGGCAATCCTGCCAGTACCCACCCCGCCTCACGACCTCCTCTCTCTCTTCTTCCTTTCTCTCTTGATCCTCCCCCAACTCCCCTCTCCTTCTCTCCCTTTCCACCACTTCCCCCCTCTCTCTCTCTCTCTCTCTCTCTCACACACACACACACACACACACACACACACACACACACACACACACACTCCTCCTCCTCCATCTATTTCTTCATCTACATATATTTCTTCTTCGCCAGCTCTCGCTTCCTATTTCTTGTTCCTGCCTCCCCCCCCCCCCCCCCCCCCCCCCTCCCCCCCTCCCCCCCCCCCCCCCCCCCCCCCCCCCCCCCCCCCTCCCCTCTCTCTCTCTCCTCTATCTCCCCCTCGTTTTTTCGTTTCTTTCTTTCATCCTCCTTGTTATAATCCTCACACCTTTCTCCTTTTTCTTTCTTCCTGCCCCCCCCCCCCCCCTCTCTCTCTCTCTCTCTCTCTCTCTCTCCTCTCCCCTTCCATTTCGTGCGTGATGTATGAGAGGTTAGAACGTGAAAGCATTTGATATTCTCTAATCGCTTGTCACCAGACATTCGCGCGTGCAAATCAGGGCACTCACTGCACGACGTGTCGCCATTTGCCTCCTCACCATGGCTGGGTTAATTAGGTCCAGGTTTTTTCCCCTCCTCGTTGTCTCATCTTTCGCGCCCTCTAATCTGCAGAACTCCCATGCCGCTGAGTCTTACTTTCCCCATACACACCCCACACCTAAACGTATCCTGTTCTAATCTCAACAGGCAGAAATCAAAAATCAGACTGCTATAACCAGACCAGCAGCGAGAGACGCTGCCCTGCTTGCCGAGTCACTTCGTGGTGCCTGTTCAGATCCAACATACAGAGGACTGCACCTACTGAGCCCCCTGCAGACGGCAGTAATTGCTGAATCGTGCAGTCAGCATGTCTGCTCTTCCCTGCTCTATCCCACCCCCACCCCCACATCTCACCCGCTTAAAATGGAAGCTTTTTTTTTCTTTTAATTTTGAAAGAGTGACCAGGGGCGGCCCAGGTCTGTGTTGTCAATGTGCGCCCGAGTTTCGATGTCGAAGACTTGTTAAGATCATTATAGAGGAAGTCTCTCAAGAGTGTCTTTTCAGTTTTAATTCAATACTCGAATATATCATAATCTTGGCAAGACTGCACCCCTCCACCGTCCTCTCCTTTCTCCCCTTGCTCCCCCTCTTCATCTCTCTCTCTCTCTCTCTCTCTCTCTCTCTCTCTCTCACGACGACAAAGGGAAAGGCAAATGGAAAGAGCGGAGTTAAAGGGGTTAGGTGATATGTTGTAATTGCGGTTGTTTGTGCTTTTGCTTTTTTCCCTCCCGACTGTTTCACTTCCTCTATCCATACAGTACGTGATTGTTCACGTCTAAGCTGTGCTTGCTTCTTGTTTCTGAAACAAGTCCATTTCTGTTAACTGCTTCTTTGCTTCATTCTCGAATGAAGCATTCATTTGATGCCATAATCCGTTAAAACAAACAAACAGATAAAAAAAAAAGAAAAAGATGCACACTCAAAGTCTTTTGTGACGGAAGAATGCATCAAATTTACATGTTATGTTCATGAAACAAACACTCTTTTTTTTATGCGGTCTTGTTATCACATAAAGGTTCCGGTTTCAGAACTATCTTTTGATGTTAGACAAACTTGGAGAAAAAGTCTTGTTTTGTGGAATCATGGCGTTCAGATGAAAGTCTGGTTTTGTTGAACAAATAACATTCAGCTACCGTTTTAATGCATCTGAGCACAAATGGTCCTTTCAGGGTTGTTACCAAGCAGAGAAAAGTTGTATTTGTATTTGTACTGAAGAGAAAGAAAATGACTATCTAGTATACACCAATTCATAACACAATACTCGGTAAGCCACTGACATCTTTAAGGCAGATGAGGCTACGCGGTCATCGCCAGCTTTCTCGCTTAATTCATTACTATCCGACAAAGAACAATGATCTTTAATCACCATGGAAACCAGTGATGCCTGCCCCCTACCCTTCGCCCTTAAAAAAAGGGCCACACGAGCAAAGGACACTGCAGAACGGTCCATTATCGTTCAGTGTGGAAAGTGTCCACAGTGTAGTTGCCTCGTTACTAGATGGGAAAAAAGGCTGGAATTTCATGCGCTGTAGCTAGCGTGGAAAGTGCGATACCTTTTCACAACAAAGACTGGCGAATGGACCCAAAAAGACTAAAAACAAACAAACAAACGAGCCAAAATGAACGACATTGTAAGACGTTTTAAAACCAGACACAAACAAGAAACAAGCCAAAGGCGGTGTCAGAACGGGCAACAGAAAAAGAAAATCAAAAACACAAGCAAAGAATTTCCAGAAGCTGAGAATACAAGACAAGCCAGTCTTTCCATAGTCTGTCCTAGTTTGTCAAATTAGTTCATCTTTATGTCCAGTTCTGTTTATCAATTATGCATTCATAAAATACGCGTTCCGTTTCATCACTGTCCTGCCCTTGCAAACAAACAAAAAGCAATGTGCACTTCAGGCTGTCACGTACTGTTAACTAATCAGCATTTACTTTTTACAGCTCTCCAGTTTTGACAGGTAAGTCACAGAGACATTTATTTTCAGTGTCATCCTCTCTTTTTCAAATAACTACGCGCTTATTTTTTCAGCACTCTCTTATATTCTTAAATACCTTTTCATTTTCTCCACTATCCTGTTTTGCTACATGCCCGTTCATTTTTTTCAGTACTATTATTATTAAAAACTTGTTTATTTCTTAAATGTTACCCTGTGTTTTTAAATTTATAAGTGCACGTTGGCTTTTTTCTTCAGTTTTTGTCATGTCGTCGATCATGTGAACGAACATTTATCAGAGTTGTTCGGTATTTCAAATTAAGGGCACGTACATTTTGTTCCAGTTTTATTCTATTTTTCAGTTATGGAAGCCCTTTTTTTGTTCTTTTCCTTTTTCTTTTTAGCGCTGTCTTCCTTTTGTCAGTAACTATCTGTATACCTTTTACAGCCGTCCTGTTTTAGTTACATAGACGCGCGTTCAAAGACCAAGGATCAGGCACTTTCAGTTTTGCCAGTTGAAGAAACATTTTCTTTCCTTTTCAGTGCTGTTCTGTACTCTTCAAGGAAGCAAGACACACTTTAAGCCTGATCCTATTTCTTCAAACAAAATGTCTCTCGTAAATAGGCTTACAAGAATCTGGTTTTAAACATCTGGTTTTAAAGGCTTGAAGTGTGAGATAAAAAAAAAAAAAAAAAGAGATCAAACTTCAGCTGTTTTGTTTTCTCTTGCTTCATCAACTAAATATGTTTTTGTTTGTTCTTCACTGACGCTGTTCTTTGTCAGAGATTCGTAACTGTTTTCTTTTAAATGTATCCCGTGGCTATTTTTCACTTTTTTGTGCTGATGTGGTCAGATTTCTAAAAGCATTCGTTGGTGTTTTCATGTTTATATTTGACGCTGTCTACTTTACAAATATACGGGTGGACAGACCTGTCGGTCGGAGACAGAGACAGACAGACAGACGGATGTACAGACAGACAAACAGACGAACAGATATACACAGAGACGAGAGACTGACAGACAGACAGACAGACAGATAGACAGACAAACAAAGAGGCAGAAAAATATACAGACTGAGAGACTAAGAGAAAAATATGGAGAGAGGCAGAGAGGAGAGAGACAGACAGATAAACATTGAGACAGACAGACAGGCAGACAGACAGACTGGAGGAGAAGAAGAAGAAGAAGAAGAAGAGAGAGAGAGAGAGAGAGAGAGAGAGAGAGAGAGAGAGAGAGAGAGAGAGAGAGAGAGAGAGAGAGGACGGACAGACAGACAGACAGAGAGTCTAAGAGTTATGTGATTAATTGTGGTTGTGTCCCAAGTCATTAAGCGTTCATTGTGTCCTGCCAACATAACCGTCAAGCACAATAGCCCTTCGCCGAGCAATGAACGGGTTCTGTCACAGAGGAGATCTAAGGTTTCGGGCGATGGAGAAATTTGAGCAGGAGATCACAGGCTGTACCACAAAGGAAATGGATCGAGTTTTCAACGTGTTTCTCCACCTTTCAACGTTCTGAGCTCAAAAGGACAAAGTGTAACTGAACAAGAGATCAGAGCTGGCGGGGATCTGAAGATCCACAAACCCTTACTGTGTTCTAGCGTTCATTCCAAGGCTCGACAAGCATCTTGGGTTTGTGCAAAGGTTAAATATCAGCCGAATCTCATCAGTAAGACTCAACCCCCACCCCCAGCCCCCATTCCCTTCGCCGTGCCGCCTATCTTAGTTTTAGCTTTTTTTTTTCGCTTTTGTTTTATTGATACCTTTTGGAGGTGTATCTTATTAACAGATTTCGAGTGACGTTTAGGCACCAGTCCGCAAACAATAACGCCTTCTTACCTGAAGAACATGAAAATGCGAATTCAAAGACCGGCTCACGTCGGCGAATTGTCAATAGGTTGGTGGGCTGAGGATCAGGCGGCAGATGGACCAGCAGGGACGGCGCAGCACTCCTATCTCTCCACGTGAGTCGCTGCTCTTGTCTCAGCGGTTCCTGGTGGCCCGATGATCAGCGCGATGGCGGAATACAGGGCACTCTCCAGCGGTTTATAGTCCTCTCCACCCGATTGTGAGCCCAGGGAGAAGCCATGGGGGAATGAAGCTGGGGCATACCTCGGAGTGCTGGACACTGCCCACCGTAAGACGTGTGAAGGAGTGGCTCAGAGGTCTCATGCCCTTACCACTCCTGGTAGCGTGGGCCTGGTTAACGTAGTGGGTAAGGCGTCAGACTCTTGTTCCAGGGACCACCGTTCCACTTCCGCGCGAGATAAGCAGGCTGGAAGAGATCTCTCTCCTTCGAAGTTAACATTTGTGCAGATACCAGTCTCCTCTAAGTCCTTCGCCGAGGTCCCGTTCGTGAATACACGTACACCAAATCTTGAACGAACGTTACCATCTTCTCCTGTCCACCCCGCCCATCCCCCCTGCCTTTGGGAGAATAGCAGGTCACTGTCTGCGACACCAAAGGAAAACGCATGCCCTGCGGTGTCGTGTCTAGACGGCATCCCTGAAGACGGAATATGGCTACCTTAACGGTGGGATGTAACATGTTCGGATACACAAGAATCTCGGTGACTGTGACCCACAAAGTTCTAGCCGAGGAACGGAGTATAAGAAAGACTTCCGGGTTCCGTCGATGACTGAAGGTCCTGTGGGATGAGCTGGACGCCACTCCAGCATCGAGACAGGCGAGGCTCTGAAGACGGCATCGGAAAGGATGACGACTACCCGGAGAGACGAGACTTCCCAGAAATGGGGGAATCCTCTTTGCATTTCCACACCTTTTTCTCCCTTCTCTCCTGACGTGAGAACTATCTGAAACTTGGGTAGTGTGGGTCACTCAGAGCGCTAAAAGTGTGAAAGGCAACGGAATATGTCACTGCTTTTCATGATTTTATGATCACCAGAGAAGGAAGAAATTTAAGCAGTGATGCTGTCAAGACCAGTTTGTTCTGAGAGTTAAAACATCTACAACATCTACAACAACAACAACAACAACAAACTACACTTCTAGTCATTATGATTGCCATCTGCGTGTCGACCACACCCGAGAGACGCAGACACCCACAGTGTTGAACAGGAAATCGGAACAAAAGTTCTGATAATGCTTCCATTAGTGGATGATACCCTCATTGTGTGGAGTGTCTCTCTTCCTATTTCAGTCTACAGCTTACAAACACGTTGCAGGATTGAACTGGCACTTAACGAACTTCTAATCCCACCACTGTGATTTTCAGGCTGTAAACGCAGCAATCGCGCTTACCACTGACCGGCGTCGACCGACTTTTTTCTACGTCATTCTTTTCTTCTCCCCCCCCCCCCCCCCCCCCCCCCATACTTTGTCTGGTTTTCAATCCCCAGATATTGCCGAGCTGGTGTTCTGAATGTTTTTTTTTCCATTCAAAATTGTTCTCTCTCTCTCTCTCTCTCTCTCTCTCTCTCTCTCTGTCACACACACACACACACACACACACACACACACACACACACACACACACACACACACACACCATCTCGATCCAAAAAAAAAAAAAAAACCGTCCCCATGACGTGTTCCTATATTAACATGGTGTTCCCATAGTAACATGGTAAAAAGCAGCGGTGAAATCGAGAAAGAAGGAAATGAACAGCGGAACAAAACGAACAAGAATCCCACGTAAAATTAATACTGCGATCTGAGCCAAAAGAAGGAAACAGGCGAATCGGAGGGAATTAAGACTAATGGGATGGGTCCATTCAAAGGGATAAACGGAATAGAACGGAGACAATTACTGTGTGTGCATTATTGTCACAGCCTGAGTAATGAGAACAACGGGATGATCAAAGAGTGGTCATTATAAACAGAGATGGGGGAAGAGAGTGCGAGAGAGAGAGACAGACAGACAGACACACAGACACACAGACAGAGACAGAGAGACAGAGAAGGACAGACAGAGAGAGAGAGAGGAGTTAAGTTCATTAAAATATCTTGTTTGTTGGTTTTTGTTTGTTTTCATTTTTTCCCTTTATCTCTAGGGTTTGTTTGTTTGTTTTGTTTTGTTTTTTTGGCGTGCGTGCGTGCGTGCGTGCGTGTGCGTGTGTGCGTGTGTGTGTGTGTGTGTGTTTTTCCCTTCTTTTTTTTTTTTTCATTTAACTGAACTTGCTACTCCCATGGGAAGTTAATAACACACTCGGAGAAACATGTGCAGATATATAATTATCTATATGTTTGCTGATATATATATATATATATACATATAATTATATCTATACTGTATGGATGGGTTTATCCATGTTAATATGTGCTGGATTATGTTCATGGTTGTGCATATATGTATAAATGCGAAAAAAAAATTCATGAAAATAAAGTACAATAAATAAATAAATAGGATTCTGAAGCACTGCAAATACCCCCCCCCCTCTCTCTCTCTCTCTCTCTCTATCGCCCCCCACCCCCCTTCTCTCTCTCTCCCTCTCTCCCTCTGTCTGTCTGTCTGTCTGTCTGTCTGTCTCTCTCTCTCTGAGCGCGCGCTCCTCTCTGTGTGTGTGTGTGTGTGTGCGTGCGTGCGTGCGTGCGTGCGTGCGTGCGTGCGTGCGTGCGTGTGTGCGCGCGCGCACGTGCGTGCGTGCGTACATGTGTTTGTGTGTCTGTATCTGTGTGGTCCAACACGAACGTATTGATGGATGTTCATCGACAGCTAAATCATAAATCGTGGTATACTGGTGTGTCTACGTACGTGTCTGCATGTACGTCCAGGTCTCTCTTTCACAAAGGCTGAAAGTGAGTAACAGAAAGCGCGTGTGGGCAAATGACATAAAAGAAAATTAAATGAAATAAAACAGAATAATCTGATAAATAACAACAAGAGAGAGAGAGAGAGAGAGAGTAAAGAAAAAAAAAGACATAAAAAGGAGAAAAACCCAAAAACGACTGAGGGAGTTGAGGTTTTCAGACAACGCGGCTTAAACAAATAAATGGATAAGTAAATGGAGCGGGGGGGGGGGGGGGGGGGACTCAAACCCGTCCAAATCCTTCAGCGATCCCTGAAGAAGACTGAAGCAGTTCTGAACAATCACTCTTTCATCGTTTATTTTTGTTTAAGTGGCTTTTGTTTGTCTATTGTTTTTATTGCTTTGTCATTTCACCTCTTTCTCTTATAGTCATAGACTGCTGGATTTTTTCCCCTTACTTCTCCCTCCCTCGCTCCTCCCCATCCCCCCCCCCCCCCCCTACCCTTTTTTTCAAACTTTCTTTTTTTTTTTTTTGTCTTTTTTTTTTTTTTGAGGGTCTCCCCTTACAGCTATAATCTTGACAAACCCACAGGCACAGGTTAACCATCGACCACCGCGTCACAAACGGGGAAAAAAGATCGGGCTGTACGAGGGGTCGGTAGTGGGAGTGGATGGAGGAGGGGGCTGAGTGAGGCGAGAGATGGAGCGGAGAGAGGGTGGAGAAGAGGTGGGCAGAGGGAGGAGGCGGGGAGGGGAAGAAAATGCGAGACGTCTTTGACGAAGCAAATCTCCGCAGGAGCCCCGCGTTCATAGATCCTTTGACTTCTGCTAATTCTTCCATTCTTCCCGCCGGGGACTGAAATCTCCAAAAAACCGCCGAAAAGATATTACCCCCCGTCCCCAACCTCATCACGTTCCTTCCCTCATCAGGCACCTCCCCATCACCTCCCTCCCACCTTACGTCCCCTCCCTCCCCATGTCTCTCCCCGTTACGTCCTTCCTTCATCACTTCCTCCCCCAACACGTCTCCCCGTCCCCTAAATAAAGTCACCTTTCAATCACGTCTCTGGCGCATCATGTCCCCCCCCCCCCCCCCCCCCCCTTTCATCACGTCCCTTCCTCGTCATGTCCCCTGGTCTATCACGTCCCTCCCCTATCACTCCTTTCTTATGTCCTCCCTTATTTCATCCCCCTTCCTCACTGCGTCCTTCTCCAAGCACGCCACATCCCGTGTCACCCCCCCCCCCCCCCCCCCCCCCCCCCCCCCAATATACTCCCCCTCCTCCATCCTGTCCCTCCCTCATCATTTCCTTTCCCTTAAGGTCACCTTCCTTTATCACGTTCCCTCCCTCATTACTTCCCCCTCCATCACGCCCCACTCACTCATAAGCCTCACCTCACCCCCACCCCCACCCCACCCCACCCCTACCTACCATGTTCCCTCTGATCGCGTTCCCTTCCAAATCACGTCCCTCCCCATTACTGTACCTTCGCTCATAACGTTCACGTTGCTTTCCCTGTCACGTATTTCATGGCCGTTGCTACGTAACGCACCGTCCCCATCATGTTGCCTCTGCCATTACGTTTCTACCTCATCACGTCCCCTCCCCATCACGTCCCCTCTATCATTACGTTTCTACCTCATCACGTCCCCTCCCCATCACGTCCCCTCTATCATTACGTTTCTCGTGTCCATTCCCGTTCCTACCTCCTCGTGTCATTACCCATCATGTCCCACTCTACCATCCTCCCTCATCACGTCCCCTCTATCATTGCCATTTCCTATCTCATCACCCCCTCTCCGTTCTACTATTCCGTTCCTACCTACCATTATGTGTCACCTTATCACCCATCATATGTTCCATCTCATCTACCCATTATGTTCCTTCTCATCCTCATTACCATTATGTTCCTACCTCATCATGTCTTTTCTACCATTATGTTCCTATCTCATCACGTCCCCCCTCTACCATTATGTTCCTACCTTATCATGTCCCCTCTACCATTATGTTCCTACCTTATCATGTCCCCTCTACCATTATGTTCTATCTCATCACGTCCCCCCCTCTACCATTCCCCTTCCATACCTTATCATCACGTCCCCCCCTCTTACCATTATGTTCCTATCATCAGGTCCACGTACCCCCTCTACCATTATGTCCCCTACCATCATCATGTCCCCTCTACCATTATGTTCCTATCTCATCACGTCCCCTCTCCCATCACGTCCCCTCTATCATTCGTTTCTACCTCATGATGTCCCCTTCCCATCCCGTCTCCTCGACCATACGTTTCTATTTACTACCTCATCACGTCCCCTCTGCTACGTCCCCTTACATTTCTACGTCCCTCATCAGGTCCCCTCCCCATCATCACGTCCCCTCCCACTCCCCTCCCCATCACGTCCCCTCTATCATTGCGTTACTACCTCATCACGTCCCCTCCCCATCACGTCCCCTCTATCATTGCGTTTTCTACCTCATCACGTCCCCTCTCCTTCACGTCCCCTCCCCATCACGTCCCCTCTATCATTGCGTTTCTACCTCATCACGTCCCCCCTCCCCATCACGTCCCCTCTACCCCATCACGTGTCCCCCCCATCATCTATTGCGTTTCTTACTACCTCATCACGTCCCCTCACGTCCCCTCCCCATCACGTCCCCTCTACCATTGCGTTACTACCTCATCACGTCCCCTCCCCATCACGTCCCCTCCCTATCATGTCCCCTCTACCATTCCGTTTCTTCTACCTCATTACGTCCCCTCCCCTCTGCCATTCCGTTTCTACCTCATTACGTCCCCTCCCCTCTACCATTCCGTTTCTACCTCATTACGATCCCCCCCCCTCTACCATTCCGTTTTTCTACCTCATTACGTCCCCTCCCCTCTGCCATTCCGTTTCTACCTCATTACGTCCCCTCCCCTCTGCCATTACGCTTCTACCTCATCATGTCCCATTCCCATCACTCCCCTTCCCACATGATATCCCCTCCCCTGTCAAGTCCCTCCAAAACCACACCCATCCCCTATCACATCC
>JADBJO010000111.1:474561-479561 GCA_016801955.1 Conus betulinus
ATCGGCGATTTAAAAGAGCCGTTTCATTTCATTTTTTAAAAATCCGTCCACAAACGGAAAAGCAATGCTTTTAAAACGAAATAAAACACACATTACCAACGTATCAGCGTACAAAACAAGGATAAATATCAACCAAGTCTGGTCTTTTTTTATTATTATTATTTCTCTCTCTCTCTCTCTCTCTCTCTCTCTCTCCTCTCTCTCTCTCTCTCTCTCTCTTTACGACTACACCATTACAACTGATTCTATACATTGTAGGATGCCAAAATTTAGTTTAACTCTCACGATTTCCTTTAGATATTTTGTGTCTTGAACAAAATGTCTTTCGTACTTTTATTTGCAAAAGTGGACTTCTGACAATCACCTCGACCTTTCTTCTTTTAAGGGTCGAAAAGGTGTGATAGGAGAAGGAGAAAGCAGGAGAGGGGGGAGAGGATGAAGGGTGAGGGTGTGGTGAAGGAAGTGTAATATCAGTATATCCAAAAAATTGAATAGATGTGAACTCTCTCTCTCTCTCTCTCTCTCTCTCTCTCTCTCTCTCTCTCTCTCTCTCTCTCTCTCTCTCTCTCTCTCTCTCACACACACACACACACACACACACACACACACACACACACACACACACACACCACTTACATACGCGCACGCGCACGCACACACACACACACACACACACACACACACACACACACACACACACACACACACAAAGAGAAAAAAAAGTAAATGGGGCGGACGGCGATGGGAAGAGCGGGGTGGGGGTGGGGGTGGGGTAGGGGGCTGAGTCCTAAGTGAACAGAAATATTACTCTTTTAATCCACTGTCTGACACCAACTTTCAGACCGGATTTTTCTTGCAATACGATCAACTTCTTTTAATGGTTTCATCCATCTTTTTTTTCCCCCGGAGGAGTGGGGCGGGTAGGGGGAGTGGTGGGCGCTTTTGTGATTTATCTCATAAACTTTTTTTTTTCCCCTGAGCGTTTAGTCTTGACTTTATAGTCTGGTCGAAATATTGTTTTCATCGTAAAATGAGAAGGCCAGAAAGCCACTTTCCTCCTACGTCTGTGCAAGTCGAAACGCCAGACTTATAATCAATGGGTTTTTTCTTTTCTTTTCTTTTTTTTTTTTTTTTTTTTTTCCTTTTCTTGTTTTTTTTTTTTGTTTGTGTTACGAAGAGTAATTTTCACAGCGACCACCAACACCCCACTCTCTCTCTCTCTCTCTCTCTCTCTCTCTCTCTCTCCCTCCGAAAGTGTTTACTTGATTTGTCTGAAATGTGTGTGCGTGCGTGCGTGCATGCGTGCATGAGTGTGTGCGTGTGTGTGTATGTGTGTGTGTGCTCGCGCGCGCTCTCGCGCATATGCTTGATAGTGCACTGCAGGGAGGGACGAGAGGAGGTAGAAGGAACATGGCAAAATCATGGAGAAGCTAGTGTTTCAGTGTACGTCCGTAGGTTAAATGGTTCGAGCGCTGGCCTGCGGATTTGACGGTTGTGAGTTCAAACCACTCGTGGGGTTGGATCGTTCCGGCTTTGAAAAAGAAAAAAAAGAAGACACGAACAGGGAAAAAAAAAAAAAAAAAAAAAAACCCTCTGTACACCCAGCAGTAAATGTGTCTGAATCTGTTCAGGGAAGGTCAAAGGCGGCGGAAGGAGTGGGACGGGCTCGGCCCCCTGTCATGCCGTGGCACGGTGAACCTCTGACAGCTCACTGCCCTCTGCTCCCATCACAGAATGTGGAAACTTCAACGTTTAACCCTTTTTTTTCAACCTGTACATAAACAACACATATACAAACAGCTACATACACGAAAACAGACCTTGACAAATGAGAGTGAGAGAGAGCGAGAGAGAGAGAGAGAGAGAGAGAGAGAGAGAGAGAGAGAGAGAGAGAGAGAGAGAGAGAAAGCGGGGAGGGGGGTGTTTACAGGGATGTTTATTTCATAAACAGCTCGGGTCATTGTCTCCGATGAAAAAGTGCTGCCCTAACCCTAAACAATTATTCCAAGTCACAAATACAGTTCAACATATCGAACGTGAAATATTAAGAATAAACAAGATGCAAAGCATATAAACGCACTCCCAGTTTATCTTGAATATGCGTATACATGTCAAGAGCATGATTACTATGAAAATACCCATGATCTACCAGTCAGTTATTAGAGCTAAAGCTATCTTAAAATCCATCAAATACAGTACTTTCATTGATATTTCTTCGTTCCCATTGCAAAGTACTTCCTGTTCATCAGAAATTTGGGGATCTGTTACTAACGCGTATAACGACCAAGAAGTTTTGCCTGTAGCGAGTGGAAGACATTTTGACCCGGACAGACACACAGACAGACAGACTAGAAATTAGAAACCTGTACATTCTGGCCGTTTTGAAGAAGCCCAAGTCGGGCGAAAATTCAATGAAATGTTGGAAACTGCAGCGGCCTGGGTCTTATGATTTCTTTATTATTTCTGCTTGCTGCTGCGGGCACTGTCTGGCCTAGGCCGTTTTCTTTGTGGAGCGGTGCCAAACTTCATGGATATGTGAATCATTCTGTATCTATATATATATATATATATATATATATATATATATATATATATATATATATATATATATATCAATTGGCCAGAATGTACAGGTTTCTAATTTCTAGTTCATTATTTGATGCCAGAGGTAGATTCAAACCCCCCCCCCCCCCCCCCCCCTTAAAAAAAAATAAAATTAAATTAAAAAAAAAAAAAAAAAAAAAAACTTGACACGTTTTCATAGCGAAAAGTAGAGGTCAGCATTAATCAACACGCATCACGTCTTCTTTCACAAGTTTACATAATGGACAAATCAAAGCAACAAGAATGCGTTGTTTGTATTTATACTGATCAGTGAAGCAGTTTCCAAAATGTCAAATCTGCATTCTGTTGTAGTGATAATACGATACCTGTCTTGGTCCAACGTTAAAAGGATTGTGTCAATTGTTACTGCGCAACAGACTAAACGTCTCATCGTTCTTGACCTGAAAAATCCCATTTCTGCCGTGTATGCTGAGCACAAGTCTTTCCATAAAATTAGCGAGAAACGTTTCTACTCCTTCAACATTTGGTTTAGCCATGCATATCCCAAACTAAACATACACAATGTACTATCACTATCAAACCCTCAATCTGTCTTGTCACATAAATCTAAATCAAACAATTTTCTCTGCGTTTTCCGTGGTAATCTTCCTCATCAACCTTAATTAACATTGTACATACTTTACGTCAGAATTTACCTAAACTGGGTAATTATTTTGTCTTTCCGTATACTCACTCACTTGGTGTGTATTTGAAATCCTGATTTTTTTTTCAGAGCAAAGAGATGCAAGTTTCTACAGAGGCAACTTGCATCACACACTCCAAACAATTCAGTCCCACATCGAACAATCAGCTGTACTTATGCGTCGGATATACGACAAGGATATCTACCTTAAAAATTTGTTGCAGTATACATAACAACGGGTGTCTGCCCTAGCTGGCTAGCCACTGTCACGACAAAGTAAAAAAAAATCAACCTTGTTGGAAAACAAACAACGGGCATAAAGATCTTATCGTAGGTTGAATGTGTTCTCTGGCTGATAAGTCTTTACTTTTTTCTTTTCCTTTCGCACTGAGCTTCATTACTTTTAATCATTTATTCACATTTCGATGGCGTAACGACACTGCACTATGCAGACTGTCATACTGGGTGTTTAAACTAGCGTTTTAAATAGAAGGGCTATATTATCTGCCAAAGGTTACATCACAATTCAAAATAATTATACGTCAATATTGCAAAGTGCCTCTCAGTCTTCCACTTCTCATGATGCATATCGCTTACCTTCTGGCATAGTTTATACAGCCTGTCAGCTTTTCACCAGCATGACCTCTAGACCGGCCTTGATGTAAATAACATGCGACGCATGCATCCAAAACGTTTTCTTCTACTACCAGTTTTTCCAGAGGACAGAACCGGGTAGCTTGCTTTCTACCGAGTCAAAGAGAGAGGCAAAGACAGAGAGACACGATACAACTGGAAAACAGTCTGAAAGACAAAGGAATCAAACTCACAGAAAATCACACAGACAGGCGGACAGAAAAAAGGGATTAAAAGGCCGTCGTTGCGGCGGACCCAGCGACAAGACCTCAAAGACCTCGTCACAAATCACCCAATGAGACCCGAGACCCCAAATCTTGCCGCCGCTGGTAATCATTAACTCACACACACACACACACGCACGCGCGCACACACACACACACACACACACACACACACACACACACACACACACACACACACACAGAGAGAGAGAGAGAGAGAGAGAGAGAGAGAGAGAGAGAGAGAGAGAGTCTCCACCCTCCCTGTCTCGCAGTACCTCTGTCTCCGCCCTCATATCATTCTCTCCTGAGCGATGACAGCGCCTACAACCAGCAGTAAAGGGAGTGGGATGGAAAAACAAAAAAGAAAAAGAAAAAATCTCCGCCCCCCCCCCCCCCCCCTCTCTCTCTCTCTCTCGCACGCACACACACACACACACACACACACACACACACACACACACACACACACACACACACTGCGCGCGCGTGCGTGTGCTCCTACGCACGCGAACACACATTCGCACATACACACGTAGGTCTAAATACATACAGACTCTCTCTCTCTCTCTCTCTCTCTCTCTCTCTCTCTCTCTCTCTCTCTCTGTACGTTTACAAATTTTTGTGTGCTTGTATGCGCGTGGGTATGAGTGTGTGTACCCGCGTGCGTGCGTGCGTGCGTGCGTGCGTGCGTGCGTGCGTGCGTGTGTGTGTGTGTGTGTGTGTGTGTGTGTGTGTGTGTGTGTGTGTGTGTGTGTGTGTGTGTTTGTATGTGTGTGTGTATGCGTGTGTGCGTGCGTGCGTGCACGCATGCATACGTGTGTAAGTGCTAGCGTGCGCGCGCGCGCGCGCGCGCGTGTGTGTGTATATGTGTGTCTATCTGCCTGTCTGTCTGTCTG
>JADBJO010000111.1:484561-487061 GCA_016801955.1 Conus betulinus
CCTGGACATTAGACGTGTACTTGACCTAGTGACTAAGTGCACTTGGCCTACTGACTAAGTTCATATGAACTTCTAAGCTCAACTGGCCTACTTAGTAAAGGAGGAGGAGCAGAAGGAGAAAAAGTCATGACGAAGAAAAAGGATACGGAGAAGGGAAGACACATACACATAAAAAAAGAAGAAAACCAAATCCAACAGCAATAGAACGGCAACCGCAAAACACGACTTGACACGGCAACAAACAAGAAAAAAGCATATGCCAGACTGACTATACGCCAGACTCATTAAAACATGATTATGAATGAAATTCAGGAGAAAAAGAAACAAAAACTGGATCAACTATCGTAAACATAAAATACCTAAAAAAAAAAAAAAAAAAAAAACAGATGTGAGACATAGAAATGAAATGGAAAGTAGGAAAATAAAATAACTAACAGAAACTGAACCAGACACCAACAACATATAAATATGTAACTGATGAAAAAAAAAATAATAACCCAGGGGTTAAACTGGACACATCAAATACATTAACAAAAAAAAAAAAAACTTGCGCAAAATGGGAAGGATTTTTTCTCCCGTCTCATTTTCCGCACTTTTCAGCGGCATTTTCCCATATTGATCGTTTTGCCCCTTCACGCACAGAAAGATACCCAACAGCCTCTCTACCTCTCTCTTTGTGTGTGTGTGTGTGTGTGTGTGTGTGTGTGTGTGTGTGTGTGTTAGCGCGCGCGCGTGCCCGCGCATGTGTGCGTGCGTGTGTGTGCCCTCTCTCTCTCTCTCTCTCTCTCTCTCTCTCTCGCTCGTCGCTTGTTCTCCGTGCGCGCGCACTGTACACACGTGCGAGTTTACATGCCTGCGTGCGCACATGCTTTGGTGCGTGCCGCGCGGGTGCCATCCCATTCAACAAGGGTGGCCATCTGTCGAGCCGGATGAGCACGCGCCCATTATCACTTGATCTGCTCGGGTACAGCGAGTGCAGTTTGCACCCGATCTCGGCCGCATCCGAGACCATATGGGGGTGTGTCCCGACAAAAACACACGCACGCGCGCGGGTGGCTCGAGTGTGGTAAACCATGGCATCGGCCACACGCGTTGTCCAGGTCGGTTAGAAGAAAGTGGAGGCCACAAAGCTTGATGGCCGTTCAAGGCGCATTCTGCGCCAGACTGACATCAAAAAGAAACAAACGTCAAACTGAGAGAAAGGTGATACGAAATCAATAGACAGCGAGCGCGCATGCACCCTGGCGCGCTCACGCACGCTTATATACACTCGCGCGATCACACATGCACACGCTCATGCGTTCGCGTGCAAAACATTTCTACAAAATATCCAATTAAGTTAACTTTTCAAGAAGACCCCACCGCTGAACAAATGAATGGATCAACAAATACATGAAGTAATACATAGATAAGTAAATAAATGAAAAAAAAAAAAAAAAGCGAACTCGAACGAACTACATGAAATGTTACATTCGTCATCGCACAAAAACTACAACACAATGAGAAAGATACTTAATTTCCTGCCATTATGGAAAAAGACGCTGTAGGTAAGATGGAATTTACAGATGTTGCCTCGCAATTAAATACGAGGGAGGGGAGGGGGGGGGGGGGGGGGGGGGGGGGGGGGATGGCTGCCGAACGAGAATCGTCAGTTACACAGCACCTGTAATTCTTGATTACGGATTCTGCAAGTAAAAATAAATGAACGAACACATAAACAACACTGAAATAAACGAATAAATAGTTAATCGAACCAGTAATAAATATATGCACTCATACACGAATAAACAAACGAACAAATATACAAATAGATAAATAAATAAATACACAAAGAAATAAATAAAATAATGCATAAATAGATACATAAATAAAACGATTCAAAAGCTGTGCAAATAGATTTGTTTTTAGGTGCTAAGGTTCAGATTTATATCACACACACGCACGCACGCACACAAGCACGCACGCACGCACGCACGCACACACACACACACACACACACACACACAAGCACACACTTGTATGTACACACACACACACATACACGCGCGCGCGCGCGCGCGCGCGCAGAAGTAAAGAGAAAGCAGGGCACAGAGGAAGAAAGAGAAGGCGGAGGTGGGTGGGCGAAGGATAGGGGAGGGAGGAGGTCAGCGGTAGAAAACAGACAGACAGACAGACAGACAGGGGCAGAGACAGACAGACAGACATGGATATAGAGACAGACAGACAGACAGACAGACAGAGACTGAAACTATGGGCCTTGCTTAGTCATTCCATTATTAGTGTTTTACCTCATTTCCGGAATGCCTGAAGCGTAAAGACCTGTTCCCAACGGGATGAGGTCAGACGTGAAAATAACGGTCATAGGCCAACAGATCCGCGCCGGCGCGTGTGCGGTAAACCATAGGCGTCAAGAGCTCAGTACTCTTATCGGTTTAGTGGGTTTGTCCCACACATGACTAAGACCTACCGGAACGCTCTAACCCCCTTCCACACGCCCCGT
>JADBJO010000111.1:502061-512061 GCA_016801955.1 Conus betulinus
AGACAGACAGAAAGGCAGACAGACAGACTGAGACAGGGAGATAGAAAGAGGGAGACAGGAAACATAATGAGACCGAGACAGAGAGAAAAAAAATACAAAACAGACACAGACTAGAAACAGACAGACACACACTCAAAAACAAAAAACAAAAACAAAAATCAACAAAAGAAAAAATTACGATTTCTGTTCCGCCATTACTTTTGTTTTTCCCTACCATGTACCTCGCGTAATAACGTCCTTTAATTGCTAATGGGAGATGTCGACATTTTTACTCGTGTACAGACTGTTCTGACAATGTCCTACGAAAAAGGACCCCCTCTCCATTCAACCCCTGGATGAAAGTTCCCCAACCCTCATACCCACTACCCCTAGGACTCCCTCTCTCCCCCCTCCCCCCCCCCCCCCCCCCCCCCCCCACCCACACACACACCTCCACTTTCCTTGAATCCCACCACCACCTCTCGATCTCTTCCCCTCCCTTCTTAAACTTCCCACTCTCTACCACCACACACACTCCCTACCCCCACCCAGAAAAAAAAAAAAAAGGGGGGGGGGGGGGGGGGGGAAGGTGAAGCGTACCTTTTTGTTGACGTAATCCCTGGTTTTTCTTGGACATTATGATTGTAAGGATATGAAAGAAAGGTGGCAGAGAGCAAGGAGGGGGGGGGGGGGGGGGGGGGGGGGGGGGCGGGGGAGGGCGGCGGAGGTATGATTTCTGCTAGATAATCCGGAGAGGTTTGATGGACTTCTAAAGCTTTTGGAACTCCGCTGATCAGAGGGGACCGCGCCTGCGGCACACGCCCGTGCACGCACACACAACACACCCATGTAGGCGGCAAGCAAGCGCGCGTACACACACACACACACACACACACACACACACACACACACACACACACACACACGCACGCACGCGTGCGCACGCGTGCACACACACACACACACACACACACACACACGCACACACACACACACACACACACACACACACACACACACACAGTGAAGGAAATAAAACGGGAGTGATGTGGGGAGGCAGAGAAAAATCAGAATATTACTGCATTGAGAGAGAGAGAGAGAGAGAGAGAGAGAGAGAGAGAGAGAGAGAGAGAGAGAGAGAGAGAGAGACAGAGGAGACAGACAGACAGACAGACAGACAGGCAGGCAGAGAGAGAGAGAGACAGAGACAGAGAGATACAGACACAGACAGACGGACAGACAGACAGACAGACAGAGACACACACACACAGACAGAGAGAAACAGAGACAGGCAGACAGACAGACAGACTGCAGAAACTGACAGACAAGCAGACAAGAAACAGACGGACATACTCACAAACTGACGACAGAGAATTTGACAAGCACACAGAGGCACACTCACATCCTCAGACAAACAAACAAAGCTAACCTATCCATCTTCAACGCACCGACAATATCAAATTTTCTTGAACAATTTGGAACTACACGACGCATGAGCATAGCAGAATGAAAAAGAAAGCCAGAGAGGAAGAAATAGAACAGAATGGGGGAGAAAAAAAAGGATGCGAAAAACAGAATCATATAACAAATAACAGAAAGAGCAAGAGAGACAGGAAGGGTGTAAGAATACGGGCGTCGAGAGAAAGAGAGGAGGAACAGGAGCAGAGAGACAGACAGAGAGAGAGGGGGAGAGAGAGAGAGGAGAGGGAGAGAGAGAGAGAGAGAGAGAGAGAGAGAGAGAGAGAGAGAGAGAGAGAGAGAGAGAGAGAGAGAACAAAAATCACCTGGAAAATGAAAAGAAACATCTGCAGTGTATTTCTTGCTCTTTTATTCACCCAGACTGGTGGTAATCCTTGGCCTGAGCGGAAGGCAATTGCAGCAAGCGTTTCTTTTCACAACACCGGTCGATGCCAACGAGCCAAGTGCTTTCTTTGTCCGCTAAAGAGTGGGCATTTCAAGGTGGGGAGAAAGAAAGAGAGAGAGAAAAAAGAGAGAGAGAGAGAGAGAAAGAAAGAAAAAGAAAAGGAAAGAAAGAATGCGTTTTGGTTCTTCAACTTTCCTCCCTTTATCTTTTCCTTTTCCCTGCTGAAAACTGGTGTTGATTCGGATTGAAAACAACAAAAATTGAATAAGAAAAGGAAGAAAGGAAAGAATCGGTTTGTTTTTGCACGTTTTGTTCTCCCAGTCCCCCCTTCCCCCCCCCCCACCCCCCACCCCCTTCCCAAGTCTTACAGTGACAATGATTTCGATCGGTCCTGAATGTCCGAGTGTTTGTCTCTGTGGACATGTCATTCACATGAGGGTTTTTATGTATGTATGTATGTATACATGGATGAATGTATGTATATATGTATGAATGCATCATGTATGTATGTATGTGTGCATTTCATATATATATATATATATATAATGCTGAACAATTAAGTAGTGGGGGGAAAACAAGTGCAGGTTAACAATTCTTCCATCATTATAGTAATGACTTGGCAAAGATCTGAAATTGAGAAAAAAAAATTTTGAAGATGAACTAAATGGGAAAATGTATATCATAAATATGAAAACCCTTCACTAGCTGCATGAGGAAACTATTGAAATCTCTCTCGAAGTCAGATCTATATGTATCGCCTGCTCCGAGGCCTTTCGTCCGCTGGATCGGACTCATCAGGGAGACACGGCTGATTGTGTCTGTACTCTTGGCATCACATAGAGACATACTATATATATATATATATATGCGTGTGTGTGTGTGTGTGTGTGTGTGTGTGTGTGTGTGTGTGTGTGTGTGTGTGTGTGTGTGTGTGTGTGTGTGTGTGTGTCAGTACAACTTTGAGTTAATCTGACAATAAATTGGTTTCAGTCAGTCAGTGTGTGTGTGTAGGTCATAGGTATAAGCTGACCAACCCTTGAACAGTGGGGCATTTTCACAGTCTTCTGTCTCAGGTTCTACGTTACAGAGCATAGATACTGTTAGTATAGTTTTTTTTTTGTTATTTCTTCAGGATGCTTTGGTCTGGCTTTGAAACGCTCATCAAAAAACAGCTTTCAATGACTTCTGGTAGACGTTCGGTTTGGTGTCTTTTCCCTGCATCGCAAATCTCCGTAAATTGACATATTGCTTTTCCGGCCTTTTTTTAAAATTAAAAATGCAGTATGGTGTCTGACGGCCGTTTTCAGTCGCCTGTCGCCGTTCAGCGGAACAAAGGAGCTGATGTAGCAGCCGGGGTATGTGAGGGTGAAGTCTTCTTTGGTTCTGTTTTAATTGAATTTATCTTTTTTCCTATCACGACTGCTTCTTTGATCACGCGCGTGATGGCCTTTGAAGCTTGAAGCCCGTATTTCACTTGCGCCATGAATACGCATGTGCTGGTGATCACTGGATAGGCAATAAGACACAGTGTGACGAGTGGCCTCGTACAGACACACACCAGAGGTAACTGTCAACCAACGTATGTGGTGACTTGATGTTAGCCCCAATTATTTGCATGGGGTTCTTCTTGGGGTCACTGTAACACAGGGACCCGTAGTCCAAAGGGTTTACGGAGCTGACGGTCGTGAGTTCCAATCACCCGCGTGATCGGATTTTTACAGTAGGAAAACCTCTGCGTCCATCCGGCAGTAAACGGGTACCTGACTCAGGTCAGGGAAGGTTAAAGAGGGTGGAGGAAGGGGCAGGGGGGATAACTCTGCCTTCCATCATACCGTGCCCAAGACACGGTGAACCTCTAACAAAATTACTGCCCCTGCAGCCATTAGGCTACGGGACTTTCACACAGACAGACACAGAGACACACGCTCGCGCACGCGCGCGCGCACCCCCCCCCCCCCCCCCCCCCCCCCCCCCCCCCCCCCCCACACACACACACACACACACAACCTATTTTTTCCCTTTACCCTCCCTATCCGCCTCTTCCCTCTCCACTTCTCTCCAGAAAAAAAAAAGATGATAATAATAATTGCCGAAAATTCTTGCGCCGGAACTGGTCCAAATAGAATATGGGTGTGGCCGAGTACGGCTGAGCCGTAATGAACAGTGTGAGAGTGGGGAGTGGTGATCGTCTTCATTATCATCATTGTCGTCGTCGTTATCGTCTTCTTCTTCTTCTTGTACTTTACTTCTTCTTCTTCTTCTTCTTTCTTCTTCTTCTTTTTAACTCCCTGAAGAATCACTGGAAAGCCAAACTCAAAACTATTCACCAGGTTCCTCCAGTTCTGTCAGCTGTGTACCAAGGCCGTGGTTCTCTGCCGATGGCTTCCCCGTCCCTCTTCAATGTTATCAGTTCATCGTTTTCTTCAGTCTTCCCCTCCGTCTCCCTCGTTAAACAGTTTCCCCGCAAGCTGCTTTAGTAACGCCACTGGATCTTGTTACAGAGCAATACCAAGGTAATTTTCTGTCTTAAACTGATGTCGATAGATCTTGGTACGGGTCCCATGCGTTGCTTGATCAACCGACGCTTTTCTTTTCACCGCTGATATGATCAGTATTTATGATACTTAGTACCTTGGCTGGAACACTTCGTTTCCATGGCTTGTTGTTTAGTGTGCGTGAGTGCGCGCGGTGTGTGTGTGTGTGTGTGTGTGTGTGTGTGTGTGTGTGTGTGTGTGTGTGTGTGTGTGTGTGTGTGTATGAAGAACAAGAACAAGAACATATTTTATTGCCATATGAAAACCAGGTTTGTGGGGCACAAATGATCAAGTTCAGACATTCAGCTAAACTAAACTAATCCCAGTGTTGTCACATCTTGCGACATAACATTAGTAGCAGAAAGAAAAAGCGCAGTGTGTATCAGAGTCTGATTAAATTTTCTGTCTCCGAAGAGAAAAACACAACAGGATATACCGGACAAGTACAGGTTGGAAGCAGTCCAATAACATGAGCTCCGAGGGTTTTGTCATGATAGTCTGTGGTGGAAAATCACTTTTTGTGATCCTTGTCATCAGGTCATAACATTGTGTTGTGTGTGTGTGTGTGTGTGTGTGTGTGTGTGTGTGTGTGTGTGTGTGTGTGTGTGTGTGTGCGTGCGTGCGTGTGTGTGTGTGTGTGTGTGTGTGTGTGTTGTTGTTGTTTTTTGTTTTTTTTTCCTCCAAATTCACAGTAGGGTCCCTGTTTTGCAAGCATGCAGAAAGAGGGATTATATCAGTGTGCGCAGGAGCCTGATCCGGTGTTTCATGGAGATGTTGTTATATTCCATAGAGGGTTCAGTCTGGACAATACTGGCGTTGTCTTTGCTGTTCTTTAGAGGGTTTCAGGTTTGGATCCCTCATTGACGCTAATAGATGCCCGGTCAGTGAACTGTTGAACAGCTCCTCACTTCTGTCCGTCAACAGTTGTATAGACAGTGTCGGCGGGTTGTGGCTGGCCATCAACTGGGTCTTCTCTACTCTGATCTGGTGATGGTGGTAGGAATTAAAAGGACTCTCTGGCAAGCTACATCCCTTCATCAGTCACTTGACCTCTCCGCCCACTTTGTGATTCCAAGAATGGAAAAAAAAACCCTGATCAGCAGTAAACCTGGATCCTAGCCTGGATTCTGATTAATGGGTTAATTGAGGGGTTATATCACGTCTTATCAAATGTAATTTTGTGTTTTGTTTTCGTTTGTTGGGTTAGCTGTCCTCATGTGTTGAGAGGTAAGGTAGTTTTATCACAAAGACTGAGATCAGTTTGCATGGAGAGAGATACGCACACACGACAGAAAGAAACAGAGAGAGAGAGAGAGAGAGAGAGAGAGAGAGAGAGAGAGAGAGAGAGAGACAGACAGACAGACAGACAGACAGACAGACAGACAGACAGACAGAGACAGCCAGGGACAGAGACAGAGAGAGACTGACAGACAGACGGATAGAGACAAGACAGACACAGAGACTTAATACAAAGAGAAGAAGAGACAGAGACAGACAGGTAGACAGAGACAGACAAATGATAGGGAGAGAGACAGAACAGAGACATATTTATATATAGACGGAGGGAGAGGGGAGAGGGAAGATAGACAGAGAGAGGGAGACAGACATACAGACATCTACACAGAGAGGCATACAGACAGACAGATAGACAGACAGACTGGTAAGCAGGCAGACAGGTAGACAGACAGACATACAGACGGGGACAGACGGGGCAGCCCGGACGGATGACTGATGGACGGATAGACGGGAGCCGGGCAGATAGACTGACAGAGACAGAAGAGGAGAGCGAGAGAGAGAGGAGAGAGAGAGAGAGAGAGGGGGAGAGAGACCAGAGAGAGAGAGGAGAGAGGAGAGAGAGAGAGAGAGAGAGAGAGAGAGAGGAGAGCTTTCGCGAGGAGATGAGGAGAGATGAGGAGAGGGAATGACGGGGAGAAAAAAGAGAAAACGATGTGTATGTTTGGAGCTAATCTGTCCTCACGAGAGAAATGAAGGAGCGCTCCCTACTTCAACTTTCTTATCACGACTGGAAGATGAGAAGAGGAGAGAGAGAGAGAGAGAGAGAGAGAGAGAGGAGAGAGAGAGAGAGAGAGAGAGAGAGAGAGAGAGAGCTTTCTTCTCACTGAGAATGGGGGAAAAAGAGAGAGAGGAGAGAGAGAGAGAGGGAGAGAGAGAGAGAGAGAGAGAGAGAACAAGAGACCCCTCTGATACCCCTTCCCCAGTCCTCAAAGACTGGAGGGCGAAGGGGAGGGAAAGGCTGACGGAGATGAGAACCGGGGAAGAAGGCGGGGGGAAAGGGTGGAAGGAAGAGGGGGGGGGGATCAAGGGAAATGAGGAGGGCAGCACCGGCGGAGCCATCATCACCATAGCAACATCATAACGTCCTTGATGTTCTTGAAGCCCTGAAATAACCAGCAGAAATCATAATATCCGAACACTAAGAACTGCAATGCGCAACAAAACAGAACAGCACACAGAAACAAAAAACAAAAAAAAAAACGGCCGGCGGGACATTTAATGTCTTTTTTTTTTTTCTTCTCGGGAGCAGAGCAGAACACAAAATAAGGGGGATGAATAAAAGAAAATACTATAAGCATAAAAAAAGTTGGGACTTTATGGCCATGAAGTCATATTTTTCGACTTTACAGCCTCCATTTCGTCCATACCTTCGGAGGTGTTAATCAGCTCGTTGAGGATTTTTCATGCCCCTGTATTGAAAATAAACACTTTTGAGCTATATGAGATATTTGGCTTTCGGTGTGTGTGTGTGTGTGTGTGTGTGTGTGTGTGTGTGTGTGTGTGTGTGTGTGTGTGTGTGCGTGCGTGTGTGTGTGTGTGTATACGCAACTGCGTGCATGCGTACGTGTGTTTCGTGCGCGCGCGCGTGAGAGAGAGAGAGAGAGAGAGAGAGAGAGAGAGAGAGAGAGGGAGAGAGAGAGAGAGAGAGAGAGAGAGAGAGAGAGAGAGATGCAGACAGAGACAGAGAATCCGTGTCCGTATGCATGTATGTGTTGCGTACGCGCGTGTCTGTGTGTTGTGTGTGTGCGTGCGTGCACACGTGCGAGTGTTTGTGTCTGTGTCTGTATGTTCAACTGAGATGAAATTGTTTTCTGAACTTTAATTTAGAGCACTGTTTTAAAATTTAAATAGAACATGCAGCCACAACGACATACACGTATATGAAGATTTTTTCTCCGGTGACTTTTCAAGTTCCCCCCCCCCCCCCCCCCCCCCCCCCCCCCCCCCCCCCCCCCCCCCCCCCCCCCCCCCCCCCCCCCCCCCCCCCCCCCCCCCCCCCCCCCCCCCCCCCCCCCCCCCCCCCCCCGCCCCCCCCCCTCCCCCCGATAGTTCTTTTCCACTGAAACATTTCTACAGGTCTGTAACAGAAAACCAGCCCTGAACCGAATCTCTTTTCAAGTTTGTACCAGATGACAGTGCATTTATAAAGAAACTTTTCTGCAGTTTTATAACGGAAATAGTACATTTATAAAGAAACCGTTCTGTTGTTTCATAACGGAAAACCAACCCTGAACCAATGAGATGTTTTTCTTTCTTTTTCTTTTTTTCCCCCTTTATATCTTTTTTCTGTAAGTTGGCCGCAGACCACAGCCCTCTTCTAACCAAACATTTCAACCGCAACGCCAGCACTTGATCAAAACGAGATCCTCTTTTTGTAAATTTCCGGGAGATGAAAGTCTTTTTTTCAGTCAAACACTTAATCAGGTTGTTAACAGAAAACCACCCTGATCAATTCTCTGTTCCTTCATGTTTGTAGCAGACAACAGTCCTAATATATCGACAGATTTCTTCAGATCTCGAACAGCTCTGAACCACTGAGAGAATGTTTGTTAAACTTTGTAATGGACAACAGTCCTTTCACATTGGTACTTTCTTCAGATCTGTGACACAAAAAGCCTTAAACCAAAGAAAATCTGTGTCTTCAAGTTTGTGGCAAATGATGGTCGAACATAATGACACGTGTTTTAAGGTGTGTAAACTCATCAAAGTCTGTAACCAATTTTTCATGAACACGGATGATGCGCCTCGATCAGTTGCACATTTCCTTGGGTCAGCTATAGTTTGATCATCCTGGACCGAGAAAATGGGTTCGATTGTTTTACCTTGAAAGGTCTATTAACTTTGACTATGCATGATCTGGGCGAAGTAGGAAAGTGCTCGAGGATTTTGACCTTTAAATGTCAGATACCTTTCATGCTTTGTGCTTTGAGGCACCGTTAGAAAGAAAAGTTGACGCCTCAGAGTTTTCAGAGTATGCATAATCAGGGTGGCTTTTGTCACATAACTGCTCAATTAATTATGCATACCACTTTTTGTGTGGTCTTCTCTTGTAAGGAAGTAAAAAAAAAAAAAATCTTAACTTTTTTTTCATTACATAATACTTGTAATGTTTCCGGGACGATGACCTGGATTTCTTTTTTTTTCTTTTTGGTTCGTTTTGTTTTTAGGTAGGGGGGGGGGGGGGGGGGGGGGGGGGGGGGGGGGGGGGGGGGGGGGGGGGACGAAGGTGAAAAGGGTGGGGGGGGGGAACGGGTGACTATAGTAGAACTGAATCAGGTAAATCTGCCCTTTGATCCTGATCCATACTACACTGACAGGTGAATAAAAAAGATGGTGTTCTTGCTGTGGTATGGCAGAACTAACGTAGACTCAGTCGGTGGGCTTTTATTTCTTATTTTCAACTTTCTGTGGGGCAAGCCAATTCATGAACAAAATCATTCTTGCTGTTGAGGGTAGCTGTAGATGGTGAACATCCATGCACTTTCCATGATTGTTTGTTTTTTTCTCTGTTTAAATCAAATATGGAAAATGTGAAGTGATGTTTATGTGACTAGAAAGTTTCAACATTCAATGAAAATATATCACTTTACAGATAGCTGTCCACTGGTAAACAGTGCCTTTACGTTTGTTCATATTTAGTGGATTATGTGTAACAACCTTGCTGCACAGATCTCGAATCTGTGCTTAGCGTGGGATCCGCTTCACGGATCTGAACAAAATATTTATGGATTTGTCCCTGGCTCAAAATACTACATTTGAACCAAGTTTTGTTAAAATCTGTCGTGTTATTTGCGCATGATCTTGCGGACAGACGAAAACAAACACACGGAGCAAAGGACGCCGGAGAAGACGCGACATTCTTGGGGGGAGTAATCACAGCTTTAGCCTAAAGATCTGACAGTGTTTGATAGGATATGAACCCTGTGGCCATCACTGAACTGTTTGTCTTTGGTAATATCCTTGCATAGCGATCTTCATACAGCTCGGAAAAAGTTGACTTTTCCACAGAAGTACAGGGAAGAGGATCATTATCTCGCCTTGAATTCCCTCTATCTACTTTGGTCGGGGGTCCCATTACCTCGCACAGGTCACTTACCACTTCTAGGAGAAGTAAGTGTTCAATAAGCCGGCGCGCTCTTTAAACACGGATGCAATTTCTCGTTGTTCGTTGTTCGTTGTTCAAAGAGGTCCGCTCCCTGCCTGCATGTAGGTTTCGCGTGTATGTGAACTGCCATACTAGTCCAATCTGACAATCTGACACTCTCAGTTGCAAACTGTGGTGGTCGGACAATTAACCCAAACATAATCAGACGGACAGGAAGTGATG
>JADBJO010000111.1:517061-529561 GCA_016801955.1 Conus betulinus
AGAGATATAGACTGATAGATAGATAGATAGAGAGAGACAGACAGACAGACAGACAGACAGATAGATAGATAGATAGATTAGATTGATAGATAGATAGGTAGATAGATAAGCAGATTAGATAGATAGATAGATAGATAGATAGATAGATAGACAGAGAAAGATAGACAGACAGATCGATAGATAGATAGATAGACAGACAGACAGACAGATAGATAGATAGATAGATAGACAGACAGACAGACAGACAGACAGACAGACAGATAGATAGATAGATAGATAGATAGATAGACAGACAGACAGACAGACAGACAGATAGACAGATAGATAGACAGACGGACGGATAGATAGATAGATAGATAGATAGATAGATAGATAGATAGATAGATAGATAGATAGATAGATAGATAGAGAGATAGAGAGATGGAGAGATCGAGAGAGAGAGAGAGAGAGAGAGGGAGGGGGATATACTTAACAAATAAACACTGGGGGAAGCAGGTGCAAGCAAAGAATTCCTCGATCATTAAAACAATGACGCCGCAAAGATTTCCAGAAGCAAACAAACAACAATAAAATAAAGGAAGGGCAGAGGAAAAAAGGAATGAAAATGAAAAAAGAGGGCGTTACAATGTAAGTATTAAATTCTTCCCTAGCAAAACAGAGGAAAAACACAGAAGTCTGTCTAAAATCACAGAAGCATTTGTGTCGCCTGTAGAGAGTCGACTTTTTCATCATGTGACTGAGACTTGTTAGCGGACCCCGGTTCATTGTGTCTGTCCTCTCCCTCCTGGCTTCAAATGGAGATATACCACCCACAATTCTGTCATATTCTCACCACCATGGGCACAAAAACGAAATCAGTTGGCCTCCCACAAGAGCTAGCGGAGGACAGAAAAGAGGAAATCATAAGAAAACACTGTCAGGAAATGAGCTGTGAGCGTACGAGCGCACGTGCACGCACAGCGCACGCACGTGCACACACACACACACACACACACACACAAGCGCATCTCTCTCTCTCTCTCTCTCATTAATAATTCGTCAAAACGTGTCAAATCTGTTATCTCCCTTGATAAACTGCGGCGCAGGCGATCACCGCACTATTACACACGTCACTCGTCTAATGAAAATAGAGGAAGCACCATCACCATTTCGTCTGTCTTCTCTTGCACCACCACCCTTCCTCCAGCCTTGATAATGTCCCTCCCCCGCCTCTGCCGCTTCCATCCCACCCCCTTACCTGCCTGTGCCACCTCCCCATCCTCGTAACTTCCACCTCTGCCAAACCATCCCCCCTCAACCCCCCCAATGCCACTACCACCCTCCCTGCCAACGCCACACTAATACCGCCCACTTCCCACCCCACTCCCATCCAGCAGCTCCTGTCCACTTTCCGTCCCCCATCCCTACTCGCTAAACCCGTACATCTGAAACTGATAAGATGCCTGCCGTTCTTCCCACAGACTTTTTTTTCCAATTCATATAAGTTTTCTTTTAAATCGGTTTTGATTCAATGTATACGATATTGCACACTACCTCTCTTTTCCCCTCTCTATCTTCGGTCCCTCTTCCTCCCTCGATCTGCCTCTCCTCTTATTTTTTTCTGGAGACAGATTTGTTTTTTTTTCACCAGTATTTAATTCTTCTATCCACAGACGTCAGCGATCACTTGCACCTTATTTGTGCGAAGGTCACTTTGACATTTAAGTTTCTGGTCATCTGTTTTTGTTTTTTTTTTCCCCATAAATGAACGGTGTCGACGTTCTATACTTGAACTGGCTAATCAACTTTGGCATAATCTGGTCTGCTGTTCGTCGTCTTCGGAAAAAAAAATGCAAAGATCTGGTTCTTGGTTTGTTTTGTTTTTCACACACACACACACACACACACACACACACACACACACACACACACACAATGTGCGCGCATGCGCTCACTCACGAATATTTTTCGCGCGCAAAAAATATACACATAACGTTTCTAATGTACACTAAATATATAGAGAGTATATTGTTCTCTGCGGAGGCGAAACATTTTTCTGGCGTCACACTTTCAGACTATATTCTCCTTAAGGTGAAGAATAGTCGACGCAAAAAGACCCCCACCAGGTGTCTTTTTGTTGTTGTTGTTGTTTTTGTTGTTTGTTTGTTTGTTTTAAATGACCTTTAAAATGACCTCATAAGTAAATCAACCGTTCAAGTGCGCACTCTTGCAAAAAAAAAAAAAAAAAAAAAAGGGGGGGGGGGGGGAGATAGGGAAATGGGAGTGAGTAGAGAGTGGGAGGTGGGCGATCCAGAAGGAAAGCCAAAGCATGTGGGCGACAACAAAGGGCAGTGCAAGCTTCGCACTGTCAGACACGCTGACAGACATTGAGAATTGCAAACAAATCATCCGTCACTTGCGGCGAGGCGATCCAATCGTGGCCGACCAGAATTACACTCACACGGCGGAGCTTAGCATTTGGAGGGGGGGAAAAAAACGGGGAACAACAAATCAACGCTTTAGTTTCGCTCGGAAAATATCTGAAATAGTGCAATACAAATGAGAATAAGCATACATCAGGAGGGAAGGGAAACACGCTCGCCTTTAGCTAGTTTGAATCCCGTTGCGTACGTCGAAGGTGTTCACCACTTATTGCTGATTTGACCTGACTCTTTGCTTTCTGTTTATGGCTGGCTGGCTGCTCGCCACACTTCGCCGCTGATTGCGTCAAACTGACAAGTTTGGACCATGCACCAGGCGGTTCGCGTACGGACTTTGGCGACGAGCAGGGTACAGGGCCGACCTTCCTGAACAGCTGATAAGAAGAGACTGGCATGCATGGTTACCAGAAAGGCCACCCCGGACATCTGAGCAATTTCCTGGCGGCTCGTGGTCACTGTGATGTCCGGAAGTGGTCAGTAACCTATGCGAGCGGACGTGACTCTGAAAACGGGGGGAATTACCCCTCATACGCGCAGAGGTCGAAACACTGATTTGGAGGGGGCATGAGGGTACTGTTGTCTCTTCTATCTGTTACTTATCTATCTGTATTCAAGATACCCCGAAAACAATGGTATGGATCTTCATCCAAACTGACAACATTCTTTGAAAGATTAGTATCTACAGACGCTTCAAATCTGAAGTCTCTAAGCTGGCATGAAACCGACGAGATGACCACTGGTCACCAGTCTCGGAGTCAAACTGGGCTGGGGGGGTACTGCAGTGATGAAAGTTGCACCGGTTGTCTCCCCTTCTAAACGGGTTAACAGAGCTCGGGTAGAGGCAGAGCTCAACCCGATTCTGCGGTGTTGTCAGCGTCACCTCTTTCTCTGCTCGGTTCCCTCTTCCCCTACACTGTGCCTTGGAGATGGTCTTGGAGGGTCCGCTCGAGTTTGTCACGTGCTCATACCGCTTCAACTTTCTATTTCTCAGAGTGGTCGGTCAGCAGGTTTTCATCGTGACTCACATTCCACACGGTGGTACTGCGGACTTCGTCGTTCGTGACATGCTCGGTATTTATGAGAAATGAGAGAGCTGATCAAAAGCATCTCACTGTCACCGCCCTGCTCATTTTCTGCAGGTCCGTTGTCACAGTCAGTGAATCGCATGGACAGAACGCGCGAAAACAACATGGGAACAAATCCCTCTTGGCTCTGACAAGAAACAAATCAACGTTGGCGAATGGAAGGGCATTCAGAAAGTGCACGGTTCGCGCCCCATCCCTCGGATACTCTCTTCGGTTTCCTTTTTATTCTTCACAGTGACTGTATAATCGCATTTTTTAAAAACAAAATCCAAACCTTCAACACAAATCGGGAGGACACATCGGAAAGTTGTTCAAACGTTCTTTAACAACTCGGTGACACTGAAAAGAATAAATCAAACTACTTCAGTCTTCCGCCCTGCGCCCTTCCCTTTCCCTCCCTCCCTCGCCTCCCCACCTCTTCTCCACCTTCACTATCTCCGCACCTCCTTCCTCGGGAGTTTTGTCGCCGAATCATTGCCGTGCTTAAGTGCAGCCGTTACGATTCGGCTCCCAATCGATGGCCATGATTGCCGAGTTTGAGACCCGGTCCACTCTTCTTTACAGGCTGCTATCTATCTGCTGCCGTTCTGCCCCATCATACTACTACTACTCGTACTGCAAAAGCTTGCCCTCTGGCTGCAAGGCCCAGAAGAAAAAATGAGACAAAAAACAAACAGGAAAAAGACCGTGGAGGTTGATTCAGATCAACTGCTTGTTTGGTGGTGGTGATACTGCTGATAGTGGTAATGGTTAGTTTTTCTCTCTCTGTGTGTGTGTGTGTGTGTGTGTGTGTGTGTGTGTGTGTGTGTGTGTTGTGTGTGTGTGTGTGTGTAAACTCCCACTACAATGTTTGCTGTTGTGAGTGTGTGTGTGTGTGTGTGTGTGTGTAACACCCCACTCCAATGTTTGCTTGTGGAACTAACAGCCACGCTCCACTTTGGTGTCGGTAGATATTTTGCCCTGTGTCTTCTCTGACCTTGAGCTGTGGTGGATCTGCGGCATTCTTTCTTCCAATGGTGCACTTTCATGTACAGATTTGTCGGTATGCGATTCTTCCCTGATCCCGAACAATGAATGGTTTGTTCACTATATCCAAGACTGTAGAAGGCATCACTTTACCAGAATATCCCAATTTCAATAAAACTAGGATCTTTCTGCCAAGAAACTAGGATCTTTTGCCATGACTATCCAAAGGGAGTTTAAAGAAGATGAAGTTCTGAAATGTTCTGAACCCGTGAAAATTCTGAATAATGTCTTCATTAGCTGTGCCAAAGCCACCATCCCAACAACTTCAAATAAACGTCAGGTGTCCAAAACACCCTGATGTAATTCGGACAACAAACAAATCAAATATCTCTCTAAATGGTGTCAACGTCGAGTCTACCGCAGACCATGAGCAATGAACATTCACATCAGGGTATCCAAACCAAAAGCTCAACATGTTCATAAAATGAGCATGCATTCGGCCGACATGAATTAGCTGCTCCAAGCTTACCGTAAAAAATCCCCAAGGAAAAAAAGGTGGAAAATAATACAGAAATTAAACACACAATTTCATCTATCCACCACCTAAAGCTTGCACCCTAAACACGAACAATGTGTTGCCAACCTGATGGCCTCCACCGTCGATATCAATTCTTCATCAAACTGCAAATCTGCTCCCTTTTTAGGGAATAAATATTTCAAAGAAAAAATCCTGCCTGCAACGTTTCCTCTGACAATGCTGAAGACAACAATTCGTCTTTATCCTCAATTTACTCAGGTCAGTTCTTCAGACTTACAATGATTCTCTTTCTGGCCTTGATAAAACTCACCATCAACGTTTGAAAGAACCTCCCGAAAGCTGTCTCCACATCATTTAAAATCTACAAGCATGTTTGAAGTACGGGAATCTTTCCGCCTCCAGCTGAAACCCTTAATCATTACAAAATTCGGAAAAGATTTGAAAATTTTCATCGATTACCATCCACCAGTTCTGCCCAGTTGCCTTTGTAAGCTGACGGGGGTGAGGGGGGGGGGGGGGGGGTGGGGGGGGGGATGTTAACTCTCGACTACTGAGGAAGCTGGAAACCGATGGGCTTTTAGCCACAGATTAATGCGGCTTCCGCGAATGCCATTCCACAGTGGACTTTAAGTCCATCTTGAAACTACTATCCATTAGGCTTTTTTTCGATAATCATCACGTCCTTGCCATTTCTGTTTTACTTGGTGAGAGTTCTTGACGCCATCTGTACATCTGGTGTTTCTTGGATTTCGTGCCTTCGTCCCGACAGATTGACAGTGTCACAAGATACCATGTGATCCACCCATCATGAAGCGTGTGTGTGTGTGTGTGTGTGTGTGTGTGTGTGTGTGTGTGTGTGTGTGTGTGTGTGTGTGTGTGTGTGTGTGTGTGTGTGTGTGTGTGTGTGTGTGTACGTGCGTGCGTGCGTGCGTGCGTGCGTGTGTGTGTGTGTGTGTGTGTGTGTGTGTGTGTGTGTGTGTGTGTGTTGTTGTTGTTGTTGTTGTTGTTGTTGTTGTTTTGCTTTGTTTTTGTTTTTAAAGAATATTGGGATCCACATGACGTCAAACATTAGCATTTTACAGCAGACACCACGAAGATCTTGTTCAGTGAACTGATGTTCACTTGAAACGATTTTTTCAATTTGATAAAAAGAAAAAAAAAAAGGGGGGGGGGGGGGGGTCCTTATTTTTCATTTTATCTCAGATTTTGTGGAATTTACATCCAAAATTAAACAGTTTTCAACACGGAACTAGCTTCTTTTCACGCATGTGTGAAAATGATTCTGACAGGGTGACAAGCCTGATAAGGTCCTGGCGGTCTGCTGGGTTACAAACAATAATGAAACTGAAGAAAAGAAAGGGTGTGTGTGTGTGTGTGTGTGTGTGTGTGTGTGTGTGTGTGTGTGTGTGTGTGTGTGTGTGTGGGGGGGGGATGAGCGTGTATGAGTGTGGGTGGGTGTGCAGGTGTGTGTCGCATATAGCAACGTTTTAAGGCTTTTATTGCATGTCTGTCTTCACAGTCAACAATCTGATATCTTCCGCTTCGGGTGTAAGGCTCTATGAATGACCGTTGTAGTCGTTCTTCAGTTCTGGAACGCCTACACGGTTAGAGCATCAAGTCTGTGTTTAGAGGTTGAGACGTTCCGTCCCACTGTGACACCAAACGTGACTTCCACTCTCCATCAGACTTCCACTCTCCATCAGACTTCCACTCTCCATCAGACTTTCACTCTCCATCAGACTTTCACACTCCATCAGACTCAGACTTCCACTCTCCATCAGACTTCCACTCTCCATCAGACTTAGACTTCCACTCTCCATCAGACTTCCACTCTCCATCAGACTTCCACACTCTCCATCAGACTTCCACTCTCCATCAGACTTAGACTTCCACTCTCCATCAGACTTTCCTCTCCATCAGACTTCCACTCTCCGTCAGACTTCCACTCTCCATCAGAACGAGGTGTTCCTTTTGCGTTCTTTGCATCGCATTGTGTTCGGTAGCCACCCCCACCCCCTCCCCCTTAGTTTACCTGTCTCCTCTTACACGTCACAAACCCACCTTTCCCCCCTGTTTCACTGCTCCTCCTGCGCCATACTAGTCTCCACTGGGAAAGTGAATCCTCGTCCGTGATACTACCTTTGGGGGCGTGAACGATAAACCTGAATGTGACTAACCAGTCTTCAAATGTGTCCCGGCCATGCACCTGGAGGAAAAAGTCATTCGTTTTTCCTAGGACTGAAATTGTTGCCAGAAAACACCCACAGAGAGCATGAGATGGTGGAGCGGACGAATGGGAAAAGAGAAGGGGGATAGGAGGGAGAACGGAGGAGGAGGTGGGGGAGAGGAGGGTGCAATGACACCGGCACGAACCTCACGAGAGAAAACAAAACTTGACGAGATCTGGTTGCAAAGCGAGACGACTGCTGGCGGAAATCTAAACTTGACGAATTTTTGCACTTATTTGTTGTTTCTGTTGTTGTTTCTGCTGTTGTTGTTCTGTTGCTTGCTTTTTTTTTCTTTTTAAACACATTTATACTCCTCCTCTCCCTCCTTTCCACCCCTACCCTACGTCGTGTCTCTCTCATCTTTTTTTTTTAATCCAGGCTACCTGACAAGCGTATTGAATAACCTTGAACATTTAATGAAATTTCGCTGTGGCTGTCCTTGTTTTTGTTGTTGTCGTTGTTGTTTTAGATGTTAAATAAATCAGTTTCTTCCAAATCAGAACAACTTTGTTTCCTGTTTAAAGCCGAAATACAAATGTGAAAAGTATAGTGTCCATTTAAAAATGTACAAAATATTACAGGGCCATAAATACATTAACGAGAAATGGCCATCTCGCATTTCAATGGTTCAATGCAGTGTGTAAGGCACTTTCTTTCCCTTTTAATCCTCTATGAATTCCTCTCTCTCTCTCTCTCTCTCTCTCTCTCTCTCTCTCTCTCTCTCTCTCTGAGTGCGCGCGCGCGCGTGTGTGTGTGTGTGTGTTTTCCAAGAATCAAGCATTGCACGCGCAGTGTAATATCCAAGATGCATTTCATATTCTCTCAACTTTCCTCGCTCAACGCCGGATCGTGTCTTAAAAAAATAATTACAGTTTTCGTTCCTACGTACGAATTTGATATGAAAACACATGTTTGCTCATTCTCACATTCAGTTAAACTAACTTAATTTCTGTTATATTAAATTCACTTGTTTATTTTTTCGAATACTTAAAATTTTCAATCATATCAAATTTGTTATTCGAAAAGCATCTGTGTGCTGTGTGAAGAAAACAACGACAACTTTCATGTTAACACTTTCCATGCCACTGCCATAATATCGCTAAAGTACAGCCTTCGTCATACAATGCCAGCCTCATGTCGTTCATGTGCACTCGCATTTTGACACTCGACATGTGTGGCCACCGAGGTAAGCGAGGGCAAGAAAAGTACTCGACCACTTTCGGGAATGAAGCGCGATCAACTATTCAGGTGAGACGCTCGCATAGCAAAGGTGATCAGCCAATCAGAACAAAGAGTAAGGTCGTGTGTTCTGCAGCCCACCATCTCCTGTGGGCACCATTTTCCTATTCTTTCTGTTGTTCTTCACCAGGATCGAGAATTCGTCCTCGCCAAAGTTCTAATCCTGTTTAAACGTGATTCTACTTATAATTAACTCGCACTCTTCACTGAAAACAAAAATCCTGAACGTGCATGCGATGATAAACACGGAGCGAACTGCCAAAATGACGGGTCCGAGTCACGTGACCAATCGATTTGCATACTGCTTACATGCGAACTTGCCTCGTGTGACCACAGAAAGGCGAGGTGAGGTAAACAGCGTTCATCCAGACAGGATACCACAGATGTGTCCTCCTGGACCTGACCCGCCAATGTGGGACAGAGGCCTCTCTCCAGCACGCCCTGAGTGACTCCACCGCCCTCCCCGCCGCCATGACCGCCATCCGAGATCACAGACGAACACACCAGCTTCAGCTGCATATATTTCTATTGCCGCACCCAACCCTTTGGAACACAGCCCATGAGGATGCTCGCCAACATCCTGATGTCATCTGGACTCGACGATTGGTTCTAACCCACCCCAGAAGAAGAAGAAATGAACACCAACAACTACAACGAAAGGAGACAACTGTAACGGCTACCCATCGTCGAATAGCAACAACGACCAACCGCACCATGAATCTCTTAAACCAATGGACTACCGCGAATGAAAGGCATGTCCCTAAAAACTTTCGCTATGAGGACGTAAAAAACTCTCAACCATTCACGAAACAGCGTTCAAGTTCGCTACGAGAGTGTATGGCATAGCAGTGGACGCCAAAGGAAAGGTGGCAGATCTCCTTTGAAGTACACTGATGTGAGTGTCAGGCGGCGCAGCGATCCTTCCAGTCATAAGGGGTACAGCGAGTCTAGCCTGTGTCGCCGGGGGACGGCTCCTGGAGATGTGGGGCGACTGGCGATGGAGCGCTTCCTGACTACGATTACCGTGGTCTGGGTTACCCTGTTCTGAGCCAGGCGGACATGGGGGCACTCCTTATGGGGTTGGGCTGGAAAAATGCTCTCTTGCCGTAGTCTGCGTGTACCTGCCGAATTTTAGGGACTCGTGCAGCGACTTTCGTCCTGCTCCCTCCTTAAGGTGGCCTCAGCGGCACAGGACCATCACCATACGAGGACGAAGAAGGTCGCCTGGTGGTCCTGAAGACAGCCTTCTGGTTGGGGAAAAGAAGCCAAATACCCCGACGCCCATCGTCGGCCGACCAACAGCCGAATTTGAACTAAAGTTCAAAGGAACCAGAGCTCTGAGACATACGATGAATTCGTCCATTACTACCCAGCGACAACAGTTGCCACAGAAGATGCAGACATACCTCTGCAAATGTAACTTGTCCTTAAGGGCCTCAGGCCAATAGGACGTTAAACTCACCCATCAACCAAACAGCATGCGCTTGAGCGAGAGACTCGCCAAGTGTGACAAGGGCTTCAGAGACACGCGCCATTTGCACTAAACCATGCGACGGTACTGGAAGATTTGACAGCTCTTCACTGGAGGAAGGCAAACACACACACACACACACACACACACACACACACACACACACACACACTTGAAGGTTTTTAACTACGATCACTTTGCTGTAGTTTTAAGCTAAACGGGGAGAGAACTGCCTCAGAAATGGCAGGGTAACTTCTTTCTTGTTCATCTGCCACCTCTACCGTCAGGAGTCGCGGAGAGGCGGCAACAATGGTCAAGAGCGAGGTGGACTGTATCTGAGACATGTGATGTAAACATGGAGGGTCTCTGACACGCTTTCGATCTGACGTCTGCGAGGTCGTCCTCTAGCTCGGATTCCAGAGAACCTCTGATTGTAGGCTCTGGAAACTGGCTGGTCAACAGGCATTCTGATCAGGCGGCCAAACCATTTTACCCCTCTGCTGCTGGATGTGCTGGTGGGCTGGTGTTGCTCTCACCATTTCCCAGATAATCTCATTTCCTGTCATGTCTCTTCGCGTTTTGTTTGCTGCTTTGAGGAGATACTTCATTTCAATGGTGGTTACTTTTTTCCGGCTTTTGTTAGTGTCCGTGTCAGGGTTGGCAACAAGATATGTTGATCAGCTGAGCTTTGGTCTGCATGGAGGTGTTGAGGTATTTCAAAAGGGTGACGAGCTAGAAACGTTTGTGTCCTGGTCTCGTTCTCCCTGTCGAGTCCGCCATCCTCTGCGAAAACGCTGCCCAGGTACTTGATTTCTTTTGTCTGATGGAGTAGCACTCCGTTGATGTTGATGGTCAAATTTTCCACTCTTCTGTCATGTCATGACCTCTTGTTTTCGTAATGACCCACATGTCGTGCTGTTCACTTACTCTGTTCAGGTTTATAACATGTTCTTGCAACAGCTGCCAGTTTTCGTTTATAAGGCACTGATTGTCACTAAAACATTAGTTTATTCAACAATGTTATATCTGGATTTGCCTCTCGAGTAAGCTTGTCCATGTAGACAATTTCGAGCAGCGGTGATTAGAATACACCTTTGTCTCATCCCTGACGTTACATCGAACCAGCCTGTCGGTCCACTGGCGGTCCTCAAGCATTCTTGCTGATCCTATACCTTAATTTGATGCTGTCGAACAACTTTCTCTTGAAGCTGTTATCTTCAAGGATTTTCCATAGCCTTCCTCTATTGACCCGGACAACGCCTTTTCCTGATCAAACAAAAACAATTATCCGTTGTATTTCATGGCCTTTTCAGTGAGCTGTCTGAGCGCAAAGACTGGATAAGTGCCACTTCTGGCCTTCTTGAAGCCAACTGTGCATTGCTTGGATATGTTCCACCTTCTACCTCTCGTCCTGTGTTCTAGGATCTTGACATACATTTTCCCAACCAAAACTAGGAGTGATATGTCTCTGTATGTGCAACATCCTTTTTACTTCCCTTTTTCTTCCAAACTGGCACACTGCCAATGCCCGCTTCAGTCATCTGGCACTTCTGTGGACTTCCAGGCCTTCTCAAAGATCTTGTGTGTCACTGGGTACCTTCTCGCCGCACGCGAGTGTTGCTTCTGTTGTCACTCCGTCTGCTCCCGCTGCTTCATTGTTGGGCTGGTCTTAACTGCCCTTCTGACTTCAGATTCCAGTATGCATGATACTTCTTGATGCTTGAGGGAAGACTAGGTTTGACAGTTTCCCAGTGGACTTAGGAGATTTAAAAATACCCTTCTTATCTCTCCTTGATCTGACAGTCTTCGTACTGTTAATTGCCGTCTTTACCACTGATGGCTGTCGTGGGGATCAAAAGGCTCGTCTCGCATTCTCACTGCTTTCACGCTTTTGTAAAAGTCTCTTGGAGATCTTTTGCACAGTTCAGACAGGTTCCCCCCGTACTTCCTCCATGACGGGTCTTTGGATACCTGAACCAAATGCTTGCTGTGTCTCCTTGCCAATCTGTACTTCATAGACTTCTTCCGTTCTGGACTTCACCCAGATCTTTTAGAGCTCTCTTCTTTTTTGTGCAGCTTCCTTTCCAGTGTTATTCCACCGCAGAGCCATCTTTCTCCTTCCTCTCCCTATTCCATTTTTACTAGACTGTTCTTTCACAGGGTCTCCTTGAGTGCTTTTTTGAATGTTGTTCGGACCTCTTTAACACTAGTAGCACGTGTGTGTTGATGTTTTACAGGTTTTCCCTTACTTCCTTCTGCACCTTCCTCCTGATCTCTTCACACAGCAACTTCCTCAGATTGATCTGCTGTTCTGACTTCCTCTTTCAGACTGCATATGTTTGCCTGTCAGGCGTTAAAGAGAGGAAAACAGGTTTGTGATCGGTACCGGCCCTGCACTGGTCCTTTGGATCTCTGACTCTAGGCCTTGTTGCCTGTCTCGTCAATATGAATCAATTTGGAATTTCGCTGTTAAGTCATCCCACTTACACCATGCGTACGTCTGACTCTCTCTACACTGAACGAAAGTGCTGTTGATGAACAGTACTTTGCGTA
>JADBJO010000111.1:537061-557061 GCA_016801955.1 Conus betulinus
CCCCATCTTCTGATTGTGTGTGTGTTTTTCTCTCTCTCTCTCTCTCTCTCTCTCTCTCTCTCTCTCTCTCTCTCTCTCCCAACCCCATCCTCTCTCTCTCTAATTCTCTCTCTCTCTCTCTCTCTCTCTCTCTCCTTTGTTGGTTGATGCGCAGGTTCGGACAGCTAAATCTCACCATGAGTCCCTCCCTATTCTCTTCCCGTTACTTCTCATTTATTCAGCCATCTCCTCTCTCGCTGTAAACCCTGTGCACTGTGGTATTGTCTTCCCGTTACTTACTCATTTATTCAGCCATCTACATCTCGCTGTGAACCCTGTGCACTGTGGTATTGTCTTCCCGTTACTTACTCATTTATTCAGCCATCTACATCTCGCTGTAAACCCTGTGCACTGTGGTGTACTGTCTTCCCGTTACTTACTCATTTTATTCAGCCATCTACATCTCGCTGTAAACCCTGTGCACAGTGGTACTGTCTTCCCGTTACTTACTCATTTATTCAGCCATCTACATCTAGTAGCAAACCCTTGCACTGTCGTATTGTGTCTTCGCAGAAGTGGTGCAACGTATGTCGACTAGTCTGCACGCAGGGACGCCTTGGTGAAACTGAAACTCTCTCTCTCTCTCTCTCTCTCTCTCTCTCCTCTCTCTCTCCTCTCTCTCTCTCTCTCTCTGGTACACATGATAAGTATTCATGACGTGTGCATGACAACAACAGATTGTTGTACCTGGCCGAGGCCTAAAATCTATGGGTACCAAGATCTCTCTCTCTCTCTCTCTCTCTCTCTCTCTCTCCTCTCTCTCTCTCCTCTGTGTCTGTAGCTAAACCTATCACCGTCTCCCTCCCTCTCCTCGCTCTTCTTGCTTTCTCTCTCCCCCTCCACAGCCCCATCCACCATGAGTTCACTCCCAATTCCTCCTTGATTACCTGTCTCCCCCCCATCCCCTCTCTCTCCTCCTTCTCTCTCCTCCCTCTCTCCCTCTCCACCTCCTCTCTCCAGCTCTCTCCTCTCTCGTAATCTCTTCCTCCTCTCTCTCCTCTCTCTCTCTCTCTCTCAGTGTATGTGTGTGCGTGTGTTCTGTGTGTGTGTGGGCACTTGTGCCTCTCTGTGTGTGTGTGGTGTGTTTGTGTGTGTTTCGGTGTGTGTGTGTGTGTGTGCGTGTGTCACACACCGAGATAGAGACCCAGAGAGAGAGAGAGAGAGAGAGAGAGGATAGAGAGAGAGAGAGAGAGAGAGAGAGAGAATCATCAAAATACCCCCCCAGCAGGGAGAGGATCTTCAGCCAGTCTCTCCATATTGTTAGCACGGTCATTTTCTCATTTCTATTGTCCCCTCGCTTAGTCTCAACACTGATGGGCATGCCGAAGCTAAACCCTGTCTGCCCCCACCCGAACTCTCTCTCCGGCACCCGAAACATTGATGTTTCTCCTCTTCTCTCTCTCTCCTCTGCCTCTCACTCATGCGCACGTGTTCGTGTGTGTGTGCGCACGTGTGCGTGGTGTGTGTGTGTGTGTTTGTGTGTGGTGTGTGTGTGTGTGTGTATTACTATGTGTTGTACCACTACTACTAGAGAGAGAGAGGAGACTGCTAGAGACTCACTAAAATACCCCCCAGCAGGAGAGGATCTTCAGCCAGTGTGTCCATATTGTTAGCACGGTCATTTTCTCACTAGCTATTGTGAACTCGCTTAGTTCAACACTGATGGCATGCCGACTACTAACCTGTCTGCAACCAACCGAAACAGTGATGTTCCAGACGGGAAATAGTGTCCAGTTTGCTTGAAACATGCAGAAGGTGCCTCCTTGTAGCAGGTGCTACTTTCATTGCATATTATTGCTGCTGCTGCTGCTGCTGCTGCTGTTTCTACTACTACTACTACTAAGCTTACTACTAAGCCGTCTACTACTACTACTTCTAAGCCTTCTACCACTACTACTAAGCCGTCTACTACTACTACTGCTACCTAACCACTTTACTACTAAGCCTTCTACTACTATACTACTGGTACTACTATACTGCTACTACTACTGTAGCTGCTGCTATTTACACTCTACTATTGCACTGGTAAACTGGCAGGGAAGGGCTGGGAGGGAGGTAGGAGGAACGGGGGAGAAAACATAACAACTACATGAACGTATGATGTGATTATACTTCATTCATCTATTTTTATAACATTTAACGACTGTTTCCTCAAAATCAGAATCTTTCCTAATGTATTACTGTAGGCGTGCAGTATGACTTTTCCCCCTTGTAAATAAACTCTCTCTCTCTCTCTCTCTCTCTCTCTCTCTCTCTCTCTCTCTCTCTCTCTCAAACTGCGAAACGGTTGCAAACACCTTTTATAAAAAATAAATAAAAAATTTTAAAAAAAACCCAGCATGGAACTAATTGCTATGCTCTCAGCAGGAGTGTTGCAATGAGGCTAGCTATAAAGTAATGGAAGAAAAAATGACTGAGATAGACCGATAAACAAACAAATAAATCGCAAGCAGACTGGGCGTCCAAATCAAGTAAATGATATATTGAACAATTTTTTTTTCTTAGACACAGTGAATAAGATTTGTCAACATGTTCTCAGTATATGGACTTTATGGTGGAAAAACCATTACCTTTGATACCTTTACTGTGTAGGTCAAGGCTCTTTCCTTTTTTTTTTTTTTTTTTTTTTTTTTTTTTCCTACTTCTAACCAATTAAGCAGTCATTTCATAGAAAAAAAAAAACAAAAACGACTTATTATATACTTTGACAGTGGTATAGGAAACACTCGGGTTCCACTGCGTATCCGGAGTCGAGGACAGCCGTGGGCCGACGTGCGTATGGGAAAATTACTTCAATTCGCAGAACACCGACTTTTTGCTCGTGCTTTGATTTCAACATACCTGGGGGTCCTGTCGTGCCATTCTCGACTGCATAGTTCAGAAGGCGACAAACAAATTCCTTTCTTTCCATAAAACTCCAAAATGAGGTAGAAATGACGAATGGATTGACACAATGGTACTGACGTCTGCAAGAGAAACATCATTCCATTTCAATTTTTTTAGCCAATTGGAATAGACTTTTATTAGTACTGGCCAATCGAAATACAGTTTCGTATCAGTGCGGGATGACACTTTAGTGTCTGCTACTTCAATCATAACATGTTCAATGTCATGTTGATTTAGCAGAGCCACCGGGAAATTCGGTCGCACCTGCAGATCAGTTGCATCGGTTTCAGTTTCAGTTTCATCAGGGAGGCGTCACTGCGTGCGGACTATAGTCCATATACGCTACACCACATCCGCTAACTTTTGAGACCACATTGCGCATGATTTTTAAGCTGTTGGGTATTTATGAGTTAATAACAAAGATGAGAGAAGTTAAGAAGAGGTTCTCGTGTGAACGAGTCAGCAGACGTCTGCCCTACGCATTAATCAGCCCAACGCGCTGGTCAGACCTTGAATGCCTACCTAACATTGGTTGTGCCTTTTTTTTATCGTTGTATGTGTGTGTAGTGAATGTACACATGTGTTGTGTGTATGGATGTGTGGGCACGGGCCATGTGTGTGTGCGCGAGCACATGTGTGTGTGCATGATATGCGTGTATGTATATGCAATAATGTGTGTGTGTGTGTGTGTGCGCGCGCGCGCTTGTGTGTGTGTGCGCATTGTGTGTGTGTGTGTGTGTGTGTTGCATTCGAAGACCTGTTGAACCCATGCAGAGCAACGGTCTGCGAACATCATTTCACGCATTCATGTTTATACAATGTCAAGTTACATATCTTTTGCGTGTTTATTTGTATTTTGGTTCGTTTGCAACAACGCTGCACTCTATCACTTTCCTTGTCATAACTTTTACCCACTGTTGCTAATAATTATACAAACAAACATAATCTTTGCAAGGAAAAAAAATCTATCAATACCAAGAAGCGTATGTTTGACACGGTTTAAAAGTTCTTAATTTGCAAATATTAGACTCGCCTCAGCAAACCAATAAACGTAATGCAAAGTTTATTGCCGAAAGTAAATTTTACCGACGCCTATTGAAACGGGTAAATCTATACTATTTTCCCTGATTCTGTGAAATCGTCGTATTTGTTCCTGCTGATTTTCATAGCAGAATAGTTGTTTCTTCTTCATCCAATGAAATATGCAAAATAAAATGAAGTAGATTTTGTACAACTGTTACATTTGATTGGAATTTGCTGATAATTTTATATTGGATATCACTGTTCGTATGGTTTGGTCAAAACCCGCGTGAAATATTTAGTATTAACTGATATCATCGCTTACAGTGAAACTTTTGTATTAACAACAGAATTATGTATTTATGGTTTAAAACATCAACATCACGCATTGTATTGACTATTATTGTGTTGATAATCTAACCACGTCGGCGCGTTTTAGTAAAGTTCATTGAGCGTCTAAAACCCGAAAATAGCAAAGAATATATGTAGTACATGTGACAACTATCTTTGTGTCGAGTCAAATCTCTCCTACTGTGTTAGGTTTTTAGGAGAGGTAACATTTCAGTCTCTGTATAGGTAGGTACTCTGGAGAGAGAGAGAGAGAGAAAGAGAGTGAGAGAGAGAGTACCTCTCTCTCTCTTCTCTGTCTCTCTCCCTCCCTCCTCTCTCTCCTCCCCCCCCCCTCTCTCTCTCTCTCTCTCTCTCTCTCTCTCTCTCTCTCTCTCTCTCTTCACAAGTTCTTTCAAGCTGGCCTAAGCAGCTCAACTTGAAAGTACTCAGAGAGAGAGAGAGAGAGAGAGAGAGAGAGAGAGAGAGAGAGAGAGAGAGAGAGAGAAAATCGGTCTAGAAGATGTTTTTATTTGTATTCATTTGTTTACTGGTTTCTCAGACACACACACCCCCCCCCCCCCCCCCCCCCCCCCCCCCCCCCCCCCCCCCCCCCCCCCCCCACACACACACACACACACACATACAAACTGTAGCTGGACACACTTCAGCCAAACTTTGCCCGGGGATGTTTTTTCACCTGCACTTATTTGTCTCTTTTTTCATAGAAACACAAAACAAAACACGAACACAAACATTGTAGCACAACACACTCTAACCAAACTTTGCCTAGGGTGTTATTTTGTATCTGCATCTATTTGTTTTTCTTCAGAAACTAAAAAAAAAACAAAACAAAACATAAACAGAAAGTTGTAGTTGGACATACTTCACATAAACTTTATCAAAAGGTGGAATGCAAGTTTGGAACTCACACAATAGATTCCAGGGTAGACCCTTGAATCGGATGTAGATGAAGTGGGAGGTCCAAAATCGTTCGACGAGTTTTATGGACACTCAAGAAATGACTGCCTCAGTCTTGGCATCCCCCAAAAAACAACAACAAAACAACAACAACAACAACAACAAATCATCTGGGGTCTGTTCAAATTATTGATAAGATTATGGCAATTTTTTTTCCACTGTAGATCCATGCATCAGTTGTAGATCAACGGTAAGGTCCAAGACCATTTGAGAGATTTACGAGCACAAAAGAAAGCCCTACCGCCCCGACAACATTATCTCCCTTTGCGAAAAAAAAAATATGCACAGGATCTGTTGACATTATTTCCCTTGGCGAAAAAAAACAGTACCCAGCGTCTGTCCATGTGCCAGCAGAACATGAACGAATGAGACTATGGGATGCACACGGCAGTGACTTTATGGTGGTGTCTTTCTCCGGTGAGTTATGCAGTCATGAAGTAGGGGCTGGCACACCCATAGGGACGCCCGTGCGGATGTTCTGTTGTGTCACGTCCAGTAGCCATTACACAGTGGCATCTCCCAGGGAGCAGTTATGTCCCTTGACGTCTTAACGGAGTGCTCTGCGCGTGCCTGCATCCTATGCCAACACAGAGCAGGCTTCCGAAGGTGGTGCGGGATTCTCCCTGCTGGTTGGGTCGGCATTTGAGGGCAGTACCCCTCAAGGTCCCACCTACTCATGTGAACCTTTTTCTTATCCCAAGGCGAAAATGTACGCCCGAAGTCTGTTCACTTTATTAATAAAATTATGGCAAATTTTCCGCTGTTTAATAAACGCTGAAGTCACTGTTACGGACTGACACCTATCTGCGCAAATAACTATATCATCATGGAATATCAACATTTTTCTCCGGAATAAAGGTTAATTCTTCTTCTTCTTTCTTCTTCTTCTTCTTCTTCTTCTTCTTCATTCATTCATTCATTCATTCATCATTTTTTTTAATGCAGAAAATAAGGATCTCTCTCTCTCTCTCTCTCTCTCTCTCTCTCTCTCTCTCTCTCTCTCTCTCTCTCTCTCTCTCTGTGTGTGTGTGTGTGTGTGTGTGTGTGTGTGTGTGTGTGTGTGTGTGTGTGTGTGTGTGATATTATTAGAGCAAGACTCGCTCAGCATTCGAAGAACGTTCTTGAAGTCTGTTCAACAATTTTGCTATCAAAACTTGGGGGGGGGGGGGGGGGGGGGGGGGGGGGGGAATATACGGGTTTTAAAGAAAAAATTTTAGGTCAAGTTAATAAATCACCACTCAAACAAAACCCCTGTCAAAGCGTGCATCACTTTCACACGACCTCCAGGGGGGGAAAAAATCGTTTACTTTCTATATACTTTTCTCCGATTTGTGAGTTCATATACTGTTCCATCCTCCCATGTCAAGTCATGTCGTTTATAACCCAGATGATCATGAAGACCCTTTGCGCAGGTAAGCGGTTAAGGACGAATGTATGTACAAATATAAAAAGGCAAACTAAATATTAAGAAAAACGAATCAAGTTCTGAACAAAAAAGACTGATGTAAAACAAAGGGGGTGATGCCACTGGGACCCCAGTTCTAGATCTATATCCCCCCCCCCTCCCCCACCTCCCCTCTGGTAAATGTTTAGGTTTATATTCGCCCTAGGTCTGTAACCTGCCAGGGCTATGATTCCCCTGGTCTTTGTTTACCCGGGTCCACGTTACTCCCAGATTTATGATCACCCAGGTATATGTGTACCCCCCACGTCTGTACCCAGATACATGTTCCCTCGAACTCCTCGTAGCGTTAAAAATCGTGATCACAAACAGGTTAGCTGATCCATAAAAAGGTCAAAAGTCAAGTGACTAAGAATTGGACATCCCGATTGGTTAAATCTTTAGGTCAGCTGATTCAGATCCAGTTTTTTTTTTCCCTTAGGTTCGGATGACCCAGACTGAGTCATAGTGGCCCAGAATGACATGAATGTGTTAAGTGATCTCATTGACCCACATCTGGTCCAATACCTACGTTAGATCAGATGTTTCAAAATCGGCTCATAGCGACTCGGAATTAGGCTATATCAATGATGGAGTGTCCCAGAATAAGCACAGTGACCCAAATGTACGTTAAAGGCCGAGTGGCCCACAATGTGTTATGGTAACCAAGATAATGTCAAAATTATTCGGTATTAATAACGGCTTAGTAACCCAGAATAGTCATGTTGACCCACATGGTCATGGAAGATCAAAAGACAGGAGGTCGCGCGGCCCATAAAAGGGCCAGCTGACCTAAATCTAGGTTATAACAGCGTGGGTGACGCAGATGGGGTCAAAGTGACCGAAAGTGAAGTGAAGTGTTGATCGATCCAGAATGGGTCACACTAATTCCACTTACCAAGAATCAAACGACACAAAAAGGATATTGCGGCCAAGACTGAGACTAGAAATGACTGGCTCACATATGTCTTGGTGACAAATGCTTTTAGGTCGCTTGACTCGTAATTGGATGCAGCGACCCGAAAGTAAAGTCAAAAGGTCAAATGACCTTAAAATGGAAACATTTTGACCCAAATCGAGATTAAAGGTCGAGTGACCAGACACAAGTCGAGGTGACACAGGATGATACTAATGATTAAATCACCCAGTACATGCCGCGGAATCCAGATCTAGGGTATAGGTAAAGTGACCCAGAACAAGTCTTGGTGATTCAGAACGTGTCGTTTGACATCGATGCTTGATGTGGGTGAGGTAATTCATTTGGAATCACATGATCTTTAACTGTGAGTGGGGATGGGGGATGGGAGGCTAAGCCGGCCTTAAAGATGGGGGGCAGGAAGGTGGGGCTGGGGATGGAGTGGGGCAAAGACCTGTGTGAAATCTAGACCAAAGCAGAGTAGTGGGATGTAGGTAGACCTGAACTAGCCAGTACTGTCAAGGCGCACGGCCCAAACTCTCCGTAGCGGAACAGCCTTTTGGCAGATTCATACTACCCCCCCCCCCCCCCCCCATCCCCCCCATCCCGCTCTTTCCCTCCTCCGCTCTAAACAGACTGCCCTCTAGCTTACAATTTAGGTTAGCTGCGCAGCCCTAAACATCCCGTCCACTTTCCCCAAAAAAATGCCCTCCTTTCAAGACAGTGGTAAGAAATTTGTTGAGGAGGAAGAGGCTGAACGTACAACGGAAACTGTCAACAGAAAGTTAAATGACCACCTTTCTCATGAAACAACCGAATGGAGTAACTGAGTGTGCGGCTTACTCACAGTCAAAAAAAAAAAAAAAAAAAAAAAAAAAAAAAAAAAAGAAAAGAAAACGTGATTCTCCTACGTCTGACTTTTTGTGTTGAAGAAATTAAAAAATGGATTTCTTTTATATATTAAAAAGATTATCGTCAACCACTTAGTTTTAAAGTAGGGTAGCTGCAGGTGGAAATGGAAACAAACTTAAAAGGAAAAATCAGTATGGCGCCAAACGAAAGAAACAAACAAATTATGAGACGACAACACGACGCCAATCCATTTTCTGCGCCCAGTTTGAGGAGATAAGTGACTGTATGTTCGAACTTCGTTTCCGTCGTCTTGAATGTTGTTTATCTTGCCTGAAGAAGACCAAAGAGGTCGAAACGCGTGTTTGTCGTGATTTTTCTTTTCCTTTGGCGGCATAGGATTTTTCTCTTTTATGTTTATTACTATCCAGTAAACATTAACATTTCAAATACCCTTTCCAGCTGAGGATAGTGTAAGTTGGTATACGTGGGGCAAACTGGAGAGAGGGTAGGCTATTTTTTGCTTATCTTTATCCATACAACCGCTGAACCGTGCAATTTCTTATTAGTGCTCTCTGTCTGTCTGTCTGTCTGTCTGTCTGTCTGTCTGTCTCTCTCTCTCTCTCTCTCTCTCTCTCTCTCTCTCTCTCTCTTACGCACACACCCATTCTCTCCCCTACCATCTCCCCTTATCCCTATGTGTGTGTCTCTCTCTGTCTTTCTCTGTCTCTCTTACCTAATTTCTCATCCTTGCCTACTCAACACGTCATTTTTACTACTGACTGAGAAGTAGCCCGCTTTTTATCGGCAGTCGAATTATAATCATTTAGTGTTGAGTTGACTGGTCGATATGAATGACATGCAATGAAACTGAACGATGATATGTGTGTGACAAGCTAGGTTAGCGTACTGTAGGGCCTACTATGAAGACTTTGCCTCGGCCTCCAGGCATCCTTAAATCGCATCTGTCGGTCTGTCTGTCTGTCTGTCTGTCTGTCTGTCTGTCTGTCTGTCTGTCTCTCTGTCTGTCTGTCTGTCTGTCTCTCTCTCTCTCTCTCTCTCTCTCTCTCTCTCTCTCTCTCTCTCTCTCTCTCTCTCTCACTCACACACACACACACACACACACACACACACACACACACACACACACACACACACACACACACACACACACACGCTCGCACATATTGGCACACTGATTTCAAGTCCCATTTTTAGTGGAAAGACGTAGAACTGAAAACTCGAGTGATATGCGCGCGTCCTATTCTAAACTGTCCCTGCACAGGCTATCTCCCCCACCCTCTCCTCCCATCCTTCCTCTCACCAGAGTCTGCACTCCTCCGACCAACTGACAGTATCTCAGTATGGCTAGCCTTCATTGTCCGGGGGGAACATTTTAGGAGGTCGAAGAGTTTGGTTAGCGCCACGGGTTCAGGGCGAACATTTCCCATTTATTCACATGCCGCTCCGCTCTGTCTCTTTCTTTCAAGCTCTCAATAACTTGTTTGCATTCAAAGGATTTCTATCAGAACTCATAACAAATTAATCTAACAAAACCAAAACTAAATAAAACAAAATATATCGGAAGAAGGGTATGCGTTTCGGTTGAGACACACACCGGCAAGTAGACGTAGCGGTGTAATTTTCACCTGATGGCATGTGCTTTTTGTTTCAAACTGTTTGTTTTTAGACCATCAAGGGTGTTCATTCTCTTCTAAAATTTGAGTTCAGGCAAGAAAATGCTAACACTGTGAACAGAGTTATCTCATGAATCTTTTCGACAAGTTGTGTGATTTTGTACTTTGAAGGGACCCCTGCCATTAAGAGGCAAGCTGCTTTGGAGGTCAGGTCGGTACGCATGCGCAAAACATATCAACTACAATGGCGGCGCAGCATGGAATTTTATGTTAGGCCTAATTTTTCAAAGGATTTGCCCTGCATTCAGACAGAATTGCACGGTCGTGTGTTTGGTTTACACAGCAAGGAAACACAGTTCCTTATTTGATTTGCAGAGAAGGTAAAATATGATAGAACTTTACACTCAGCTTCACTGGAAGTCCAACTTCCATCGTAGCCGGTAGCTCATCTCTGAACGGCGACTTATCACAAATCAAATACCGGCATCATTCACGCAATTCGGTTCTTACGTACGGTTTTATTCTCCACCAAACAGGAAAAAGTAAAGACGAGAATTCAATTCAGCAGCGTACGCCTTTTGCAAATCATGTCAAGATTGCCTGCACATGCTGTCTGATGCTGTTTTAACACATCGGTAAACCAGTTTTAACTGAAACAAACCAACACAACCAAATCAAGCCAGAAGTAATCATCGATTCCTATTAACAACCCCAACGAACCAATAAAAAGCACAAATATCGGGAATTTTAGATCACTTTACGATCAACATGATCATAATTATAATCTGGTGTAGGGTAAGGAGGGTCTTTGCATGCACTAGATTGTTAAAAAACAGACAATTACATTTTGAGGAATGTAAATGTGTAAAAAATGAAAAACAGTGCTTATTACCACAGGGAGTACATTAAAGATTCACAGTGTATGATAAATTAACTTCCAATGCAGGTTTTCTGTTTGGAAGTGTACATGATCACTGAAAAGACAGCTCAGTGGTGCTGTAGCATTGATTGATTGCTCGCAGGATTGCTTCAGCTAAGAATTGATACCATGGTGGATACCTGTTGTGTTATGGACCAATCTAGTATAATTTCATAGAAAGATTTAAACATCATCAACCAAACTTTGGAAAGTTGACTGAAACAAAAGTCTGAAATTGCTCAAACATTGTCCAGCAAAAATCGAAAGAAATATAACATCAAAAGGTACCAAACTGAAAACGACTGAAACTCAGTGAGGGACACTGGTTTGTTTGGCTTCAGAAAATCAACCTAAGAAATATCAGCAATAACACTAGCCATGAAGTCATGGACTAACATTAATTTCATACTTTTGATTTCGTACTGTTTATTTCTTACCAGTTATTTTGGTTTCTTATTCAAGTGACCATATCTTTTCCTCAGATCAAACATGATTTAAAAGGGATCATTTTTAACAGTTTATCTAAACTGCAAGGTAATGTCACAAAGCCTGTTGTGAGTGTTAAAGAGAGTGGTCCAATTTGTTCCATGAACCTTAGCATATCGTACACTAGGTTACATATTCTTTAAGTGAATGTGGCTGATCTAAATTGTTTTCGGGTTTTCAAAGTAAAATATTAGCCAAACCACACCACTGCTGTAAATGCACCCATCCTCCTCCCATTCATAATCACACATACAAACACACACACACGTGTGCACATACATGCGCGCACACATGATACACATTACCACATGCATTGTGTACTTCACCATAACCATAGCATAAAACTGGTACATGTGTGCTTGGTGCTGATGTAGATGTGTGTGGTGTAAAGATGATGGTTGTACATATGTTCTTGTGTCTAAAAGTGGAGTGAGAGAGAGAGCAAACTGCATCTTTTTCCTGATGTAGATCTTTAGGAGTCTTATTCTGCTTCCACAGTAATAGTATAGAAAAAAATTTTCCAAGTGCTTAAGTGAACAGATTTGATTCGGTGCCCGTCTTATGCTGAATAGGACGAAGATAAGTGATTGCTTGTTCATTTTCGTTGTCCTGAGTGTGTGTGTATCTTGCCTGAAGAAGACCAAAGAGGTCGAAACCCATGTTTTGTCTTGTGATTCATTTGTCAACGTTTTTCGTCGAAGTCATATAAATAATTCATCAAATTAGTCAATAATCGGTGGAAGTGGAAGCAAAATTTTCCTACTGTTTGTCTGAGTTTTTGAATTGGCAACATAAATGTGTGTGTGTGTGTGTGTGTGTGTGCGCGCATGCGCGCGAGTATGTGTGTGCGCATGCACATGAAAAGGAATGCTAGTATGGTATGAGTGGAGCCTGGCTTGTCTAGACGGTAAGGCATCCAGAGTCCATGGTTCAATTCCAAAACGGGGTAAAAGAGAAGGACACTTAAGAGTTAACCTGCTTCAGTTTTTCAGGTGAAGTCTTCTTCTTTTATTAAATATATCAATCTCAAAAGGATTTTTTAATTTTTTGAAATAAAAACCAAAATAAAACTTTTGTCAAAACTAACTTCAAGCTGAACTCTTCTAAGGACTTTTCTTTTTTGGTTGCTAATGTCAAGTACTAGTAGTGCAGGTGACGTGGTTATTAATATTTGGAATTTATTATTAACCTCTTGTCACAAAGGGAATATTTAACCCTAAATGCTGCTTAAAAACAAAATCAAAACACAAATAGACAGAGATTTGAAAAAAGTTTGCTTCCCCTTCATGATGAAAAAAAAATTATACATGTGCACTATCAGTGAATATGAACTAAAATAATCGTTTATTATGTTATGTTATTGAATGTTCTACCTGACATTATAGTGACAAGAACAGAAGAGGCAAGAGGCTATTTCAAAATCCTAGGCATGCCATTATCTCATTGAATGAGATTGTAGAGAGAGACAGAAAGTGGTGGGGGGGGGGGGGGGGGGGGGGGGGGGGGGGGGGGGGGGGGGGGAGGAGAGAGCAAATATAGTGCATTATTCACAATCATGGTCAGTTGATAACGAAAGGAGTATGTGATTGTGAACAAGGTCCTTTGATTAATCAGAGCATGTGTCCTGTCTGTGTGTGTTCCACAGTCCACAATATGAAATGTGCATATCCACGTCCAGGCGTGTGTGTGTGTTACTCTGTGTGTGTGTGTGTGTGTGTGTGTGTGTTACTGTGTGTGTGGTTACTGTGTGTGTGTGTGTGTGTGTGTGTGTGTGTGTGTGTGAACTATTTTGTAGTCTGCATATTTTCCACTTGCCAGTTTGAGTTTGCTGCCAAACTTGATATTGATAATTGACACAATGTGGTATGACTGTTGCATTGTAGCAATAGACACCACCTAATAAATTCCATGCTATTGATGCTGATTGTTTATAATCACTGTTTTGTTGTAGAGCCAGTGTGAGCAAGTGTTATCCCTTTCAAAGGGAGCAAGATTAAAAGAATTTCAACTTTGCCTCCCTTTCCTCTCTTTTCCGTCTAAAATTATGTTTGAGAGTGGGAAATAAAATGTCCATGTCCTCACTGTTCTTTTAATAATCTTTTGCAGCTTGGTAAAATTATGTTTGTAAGTGCAAAATAGAATGTTTATGTCATTACTGGTTTTTAATAATCTTTCATGGCATGGTACCTCAAATTGTATTGATAACCTGCAAAATTGTTGTATCCAATTGGTTTTCAATTTTTGTCCATTTGTAGTTAGGTTTTTTTTAAACCAACCATTGTGCATGCAAAAGAAGAAACTAGAAATAATCCTTTTTTACCGAAGTGGAGGGAAGATATATTCGTGTTGATTCCGACAAATTTGGTAAAGATACCACAACAAAAAAGTAATTTGATTTGATTTTTGATCATGAGGCAAACAGGAGAAGGTACGTGGTTTCTCGTTCTTCATTTTTACTGTCCTAATTGTTACTTGTTATTGCCTGAAGAAGACCCAAGAGGTCAAAATGCATTGCGTCAAGTGCTGTACTCTATTTGTCTGTGTCCTTGGCCCTCTCTTTCGGTATTTTGCAAAAGTAAATTTATTTCTAAAATAAATGAAGCTGTAAAAGCTAACAATGTTTTCTCTTAAAAAAACAAACAAGCAAAACAAAAACAGGAAATACATACCTGATCAAAAGTACACTGCATGTTGCATTTATAGAAATTCAAAATACTGAGAGAAGATCCACTTTTATTGACTGATATAAGTGCAGCTGCAGTTGTACTTGAAGAACAAAAGATACCATCATGGACTAGCAGCCATGAGGTCATAGGTCACAAATCTTCAATCTGAGTGAAAATCTGTTGTGTTATTTATTTTATTCTGCATCCTCTTCTGCTCATACCTCCACTGTTTGATTTGATATACTGTCTGTTATGTTAATCCTCTCATAAAATGAACGAGCAGCTGGGAAAGTAAAGACCTTTTGGCAGTAGGAAGAATTAAACAACAAGACTAGACAAATTCTGCTGCTTTTAGTTCTCCCCTGACCTAGATATGAAATCCGTCTAGCTATCTTTGGAAGTTAGAGGAGTACATTGCTTTTCAGACTCCAATTCCTAACAGCGAAAGGGTGAAGAAGCTCTATGGAGTGTGCGCATGTGATGTTCTCAGTGGACGCTGGGAGCTGAACATCATCAGATACCAACTGAATCCCTGCCCCCCCCCCCCCCCCCCACCCCCCCCCCCACCCCCCCCACCACCCCCGCTCTCCCCCCCCCCACCTCCTCCCAAAAAAAAAAAAATGAGAGCATGTGTAAAGTCTTCAATGAGCCCATCAACAGCTGGAGTATCTGCCTGTAAAACTGATGGTTTCTGAATTCAAAACACTTGAGGGATCAGATTTTTTTTTTTTTTTTTTTTTTTTTTTTTTTTTTTTTTGCTGTCCCTTAGTGGGCAGAACACCCACGCCGCTCATTCCAACACTCCATCCACAGCCACAGCCTGGTCAGTCCCGCCCTAGCCCTGGCACCGGCAGTCCACTGGGAGCAGTCAGTGTCCAGTCGTCAAGAGGCAACCCACCAGAGGAGACACTGCACTGCTGCCAAGTCACTTCTGTGGTGTTCTGTGGCGCCTGTTGTGAACCAACATATGCAGAACACCACTTACTAAGCCCCCTACTGACGACACATAATTGCTAAGTCGCGGAGCTGGCGTGAGTGAGCTCTCCCTCTGGAGGGCGCCACCACGTCCGTCTAACGGCAGTGCCCATGGACTCGCCAATACCGGTGACCCTGACGGAATCAAACCAAGGCCACGGACGCAGAGAGGACATCAAAACTGAGGTCACCATGAGAGCAGGGCACGAATGGCCACAGAATTTGAGACTTTTTTTTTTTTATTGCATGCTGATCAATGAGAATGAGGATGATGAAGATGATGCTACAGATTTCCATTCCGGTCTGAGACTACATGACAGGGCTGTACTCTATGCTTCCTTTCATAATATATCCTGGTGTCAACCAGGCCCAAGAGAAGCAGACACCTGCAGTGTTGGTCAGCAAATTTGAGCAAACACTCTCACGTCTCAGAGACACATCCATTAAGGGGATGAAACTCGACTGTGTGGTTGAAGTCATCCCAACTGAGCCCATAGCAAACTCAGCTCTGGGTAGGAGCTGGTCGGGACAGAAAAACCAACATGACTCTGATGGGAATCGAACCCACAACCTCCGAGCCAGGAGTCCGCAACGCTAACCACTTGGCCATGGCGGCTGGTGAGGGATCAGATTTTAATGGTCTAAAAAAGTTCTCTGCATACCTGGTCATAAATTATTACATGTAATTCAGGACAGTGAAGGTTAATGCAGCAGGATGGAGGCAGTGCTTACCTTCTGCAATGCCTTGCCCCAGACATGTTGAACCTCTCATAGTTCACTGTCCTTATGGCCTTCAGCTTATGGGGCTTTAATGGTTTAACCTTTACTCGCGTTACGTTTTTTTTTTTTTTTTTTTTTTTGCTTCCTGTGCAAATGACTTGATCAGAGAAAGAACTGTGAAATCTGATCAGTCATAGAAATTATAAGCAACTAACATGTGTGAATCGTCCAGACTGTTTTCCCCACTCAGATTGTGAACATTTTGTAGAGGTTTGATTACAAAACAAACATTGAATTTTGTTGCACAGCTGGAAAGAAAGACTGAAATTTTCATTATGTTTGAGTTGATTATCACTTTAGATCAGCAAGGCTTGATTTTTTGGATATTTATGGACTGCTGCTTTTTAGCCTTTTTCTCTTCTTAACTTTTCCATCTTGGTATTCCGTGACTCATTGTGATTGTTTTACACACAGCAGTCATCGTTTTTATGTTGCTTTATATTCTGGGCTCTGTCAGCACTGGGTTTTTTTTTTCCATGCCTGTCATTTCAGAGTCTTGTACACAGGTTTGTGCCGTTGCTATTGCGGCACTTCTTAACCATAAATAAGAAACATATGGCTGCAGAGGAGAAGTTGAAATGGTCACCTTGAAATCATTGAATGTGATAATGTGGAGTTAAAAAATGGCTTGAATAAGATTATTTGACACCAGCCGCTGTGGCGAAGTGGTTAGTGTGCGGACTTCCGGGAGGCGTGGGTTCAAATCCCATCAGAAGTCATGTGGGTTTTTCTGCCTCGACCGGCTCCTACCCAGAGTTGAGTTGCTGCGGACTCAGTTGGGAAGACTGGGACCACACAGTCGAGTTTCATCCACTTAATGGATGCGTTTCTGAGAGTGTTGCTCAAATTTCCTGACCAACACTGCAGGTGCCTGTATCTCTCGGGCCTGGTTGACGCCAGGATATATTATGAAAGGAAGTGTAGAGTATGGCCCTGTCATGTATCTCAGACCAAATTGGAAATCCGTAGCATCATCTTAATCATCCTCATTCTCATCCATCAGCATAAAAAAAAATGTCTCAAATTCTGTGGCCCTTCATGACCTGCTCTCATGGTGACCTCAATTTCGATGTCCTGTCCACGTCTGTGGCCTTGGTTTGGTTCCGTCGGGGTCACCGGTATCAGCGAGTTCGTGGGGGCTGTCGTTGGACAGACGTGGTGGCACCCTCCGGAGGGAGAGCTCACTCACACTGGCTCCGTGACTAAGCAATTATTGTCGTCAGTGCGTATGGGGGCCTCTTGACGACTTGACATTGACTGCTCCCTGTAGTGCCGGGGTGGGGTCCAACTGGGCTGTGGCTGTGGACGGGGTGTCAGAATGAGCGGTGTGGGTGCACTGCCTCTGAGAGGTTGGGACAAAAAAAAAAAAAAAAAAAAAAAAAAAGATTATTTGACACTGACAGAGCTTTACTTCACACATCCTTTAATAGCTTGACTAGGATTTGTGCTTTCAGGTAATTACTGGTATTTTACAAGGTCAGCTGACAACACATGGACAAAAATACCAGCCACTAGTACAGTGATCCAACTCTAATGTGACCAGAGGTGTGCAGTCAGAGAATGGACTGTTGCAGTTGTAGCACATGACCATGCTACTGGTTTTGTTTGACCAGTGTGCCTTTGCTGAGTGTGCTGATCTGATTCTGAAAAGTAACAGCATGATCGGTGTCGGCATCTGCCAAGCCCAAGAGATTGAAACATCAGGTTCATGTATGTTTGGAAATTTGAGCAAGACTGCACAGATACTTGCCATGTAAAGAGAATGAACCCTTAATAATTCAGTCATGTTTCTGACAGGCTTTCACACTTCAGCCCTGACATAGAGCTTGTAGGACCAGTAGCAGGCATGAACTAATTTGCATTAGTGAGAAATGCACAGATGATGTTTAGAATGAGTCTGTGGCTGTTCATAGACCTAGCAAGAATTGATCTTGTTTTATGGGCAGTGGGTACAGCAATTATATAATATTGAGGGTTTTCTGTAGTTTGAGTTGCACCCTCACAAGAAAAGTATGAAAAAGGAAGGACTTGCAAACAAAACAGATGCTTTAACCTTCACACCCCTTGCCCTCCTCACCCCTCCCTCTTTTGAAATCTTTATCAAGTCATATTAGTTGCAACAAAAAAAAAAACTTGCACTTGATTTTCTGTCCATTATTTTTATCATTGTTTGCTTGTTTTTTTCTTGTACTACCTGAAATTGACCAGCAAGGTTAAGGAGGCGTGTTACTTTACTCGGCTGGAGTTCCTTGTGTTCATTTGATTGGTAGCATAGTATTTCAGCATTTATGTTCATGTTTAGAAAAATTTGACTACAAGGGCAGGCAATGATAATTATCAATGATCAACTCTATATGTGAAATATCGAGCAGAGAAAAGTCGTAGAATCCTTGTAAAGTTAAAAATAACGTGGTCCTTAAAATAGAAATTAGGAAGAAGATATGCCACTTTCCTGCTGGTCCTTAGAATAAAAATTAGGAAGAAGATATGCCACTTTCCTGCTGGTCCTTAGAATGAAAATTGGGAAGAAGATATGCCACTTTCCTGCTGGTCCTTAGAATGAAAATTAGGAAGAAGATATGCCACTTTCCTGCTGGTCCTTAGAATGAAAATTAGGAAGAAGATATGCCACTTTCCTGCTGGTCCTTAGAATGAAAATTAGGAAGAAGATATGCCACTTTCCTGCTGGTCCTTTGAATGAAAATTGGGAAGAAGATATGCCACTTCCTGCTGGTCCTTTGAATGAAAATTGGGAAGAAGATATGCCACTTTCCCATTTCTTAGTAATTGTTGGAAGATTGTGGATGAGGAGGTTTTGTGTTATCAATTTGGGATCTGTAAAATTTGTCTGAGCATTGATATTTGCTGAAGTGTAGTCATGTCCATGATGTGTTGTAGACTTTGCTAATGGCTGTGATTTAGGGTTGCTTGGACCACCCAGTCATAGAGCATGCAGACGCTTGATTGTCTGAGTCAGTGTTTGCCTTCCAAGGCTCATTTACCCTGCTGCCTTTGTTTACTGTGTGCGGACATGTGAGGGACAGACGTTTACGTGTGTTTGCTGTGGTTGATGCTGAAGGAAAGCTAGGGTAGTGCAGGTGAACTGGTGTGGGAAGCTGGGCTCTGAGATGATGCAGGTGCTGGATGTTTTGATTATTAAGTGTGTGCATGCGTGTGTGTGTGTGTGTGTGTGTGTGTGTGTGTGTGTGTGTGTGTGTGTTCAGGGATATGACAACGATCACTGATTTTTTTTTTTTTTTTTACATTCAGTAATAATTTAAGTACATGTGTATTTGAAATTTCAAGCTGATGACACTTCTGTTTCTGTTTAATTGAATCGAATGCTTTCTGCTCTGTGCTGCACACACTGAAAACGTGCACGCACATACATACAAGTATGCATGCTTGTACATTATATATCTATGGCATATTATTACCCATACATAGTTACACACTCACACTCATTTCCCCCTGTACCCCCCCCCCCCCCCCCCCCCCCCCCCCCCCCCCCCCCCCCCCCCCCCCACACACGTGTACACACACACACACAACAAATATACATATACACATGCGCTTGCCAGAGCGCGCATTAAAATGTTTAACTCGGTTCCTTCACCCCTAACAATGTTTGTAGACAAAGAAAGAAAGAGAGAAACAAGAGAGAGAGAGAGAGAGGGAGAGTGCGTTTCAGTATTTTGCTGTGTCAATGTGATGTCTCAGACACACTGGAATTACTGTGACTGAGTGTGTGCACAGAGAAATAGGATTAATTTGTTAAAATCTGATTTTTTTTTTTTTTTTTTTTCAGATTCTTGAAACACAACACTGGGGATGCTGTTTTCAGGGTTTCTCAGATATGTTATTAACTTGTGGGTGCACAGGGAAAAAAAGCAAAAGACGTGGTAGAAATTGGATACTACCCAGCAGAATGGATTGTCAGAAAAGCAGCAGGAAGATGAATTACTTGCGTTCAGCATTTTCCCACCTCTTGCTTTCCTTCTGTTCTGCTCACACAAAAACAACTTGACGATTAAAAGTTCAGGTATTTTGTTACTGTTGTAGCTGGAGATTGTGCCGC
>JADBJO010000111.1:562061-572061 GCA_016801955.1 Conus betulinus
GAGCAAGGGAAAACAAGGGGTAGGGAAATATGGAGGGGGAATGGGGGGGTGGGGGGGGGGTGTGTGGTGGTGTGGCTGTGAAAGATAGTAAGAATTTGAAATTAACATAATCTAAAACCAGCCAAATGTGACGGCCAGTCACAGAGACTTGAGTGTCAGTCTGTAGAGCTAAGAGCAGACCTACTCTGTCATAAAGCAGAAATGGGCAGTTGAAAGAAAACATGTGACCCCAAAACATCCATACTGTCGCCACTGACTAAAACAAGGATTGTGGCATAGATAAACGTTTGGTTTGTTAACAACATAACATTAAGAGTCTGAAGCTTATACTAGTTATAGGTCTCTAAAAAGAAAAAAAGAAAAGAAAAACTACGCATTCCACAATGTCAACACAAAATCGTGTTCAGATAGAGAACCCTCTGTTAATGCATCAGCAGAACTTGGCACTGAAGAACCCACAGCCTGTAACATTTTTTTTTTTTATACGAACATAACCTTGCACGGTAAAATGTAATTTGATAGGCACCGAAACTTGTTCTGATGAATCCTACCCCAAACACAAGAACTATTATAATGATTCATTTAACTCGACCAAAACCCACTGTCTATAATGTAAACAGAATGTTATGCAGAGGAATCCTATGCCTGTGAATGTAATGTAAACACAGAACCTTGTACATAACAATCCTCTGACCTAGATGTAAGACAGTAAGTACAGAACCTTCACACACACACACACACACACACACACACACACACACACACACACACACTCACAGACACACACACACACACACACACACACACACACACACACACACACACACACACAACCACTCTGCTCTTAGTGATACAAAAAAGAACCTTTTGCCCTCAATCAGTAAAATATAAGCACAAGACCTTGGGGGAAAAAAAAAAAAAGAAAAAAAAAAAAAGAGAACCTTCTTCCCTAGTGAGAGCGTAGACATGGGGGGGTGGGGGTGGGGGGGGGAATCTTCTACCCTTAATGTAAGCACAGAACCCTGCATAGAAGAACTCGCTGCTGTATATGTATGCAGAGAAAATTGCACAGAAAATCCTCGGCCCTCAAAGCATGCACAGAACTTTGAAGAAGAAGAAGAAGAAAAAGAACCCTCTGCCCCATAATGTAGGCACAGAACCTTGGAGAGAGAAAAAAAAAGCAACAACATTTGCCCATACTGTAGACCACGGAACCTTGCATAGTCAAGCCTTTTGCCCTTAATGTTAAAACAGAACCGAGCATAGAAGAAACGTCTGCCCTTAATGTATGCATTAAAAGAATCCCCAGCCCTTAATGTATGCACAGAACCTTGAAACAAACAAACAAGAGGCGAAAAACTCTGCCCGTAATGTAATCACAGAACCTTCCGTGGAAAAGTCCTTTACCATCAAAGGCACAACTCCCAAAGATTTCTCTGCTGATAATAGACATAACTTTGCACAGATGAAGATTTGCTCAGCTTACAATAGAATTTTACACAGAATAAGGTGTGGTTTTTCCTGTCTATGATAGACAAAACTTTGCACAGGTGAAAATTTCACTCTGCATATTAAAAAACAAAAACAAAACCTACCTTTCGACTGACGAAGATTCCCGTGCCTTAATACAGTGAGCTTTGCACAGACGAATATTTCTATGCCTGTAATACAAATGACTGTGCACACATGAAACTGAAAGTTTCCATCCTGCAATACATAGAACTTTGTATTTATGACGATTTCTCTGTCTATAATACATAGAACTTTTGTATTGATGAAGATTTCGTGCATGTAACATATAGAACTTCGTGTTATGAAAATTGCTCTACATAAAAGGCATAGAACATTGTGCTGGTGATTTGTCTGCCTGTGATAGGTAAAACTTTGTGTTGATGAAGATTTCTCTGCCTGTTAATTTCACTTTTCTTGTACCGTGGCATGAGACCATGTGAGAGAGGCGAGTATTTCGGTTACTTTGCGACACAGCTGCCCGAAATCTTGATGCGTGTCCACAGCAATGTAAGTCAAGAGATGGAATAACGGAAGGGGGAGATCAAAGAATAAGTTAGCACCAATTACAGACGTACCAGGTGTGAACTTCCCCCCACTAGCAACATTAAAATAAGATTTTTTTTCAAACAGTAATATACGAGGGAAATAATTATATCTGTTGGAGATAGGAATTTTCTTGATTCATGACAGTTGCTCCTGACTCGGACAAATGGGTACTGGGCCATACTGCAAGCGAATCTGTTGGTCAGATTGGCAGTTAGCATCGCTTATCAAGTTTCTTTCTTTCTTTCTGCATACGCAGGCTGAAACTCCTGCTGACACTCCCTGTGTAGACAGACCAATATTGATCCCATCTATCCAACAATGGGAGTGGAGTTTTGTGTTTCTTTTTTATCCCGCCATTAAGGCAGCCACACTCCAGCTTCGGGGAAGCTTATCAAGTTAACATGTGACATTTTCGGCTTGTGAATGTGGAACAGGGGGATAAGATAAACGGAAAGGAAAGGGTGTCATTACAAAGATTGAAGAGGTGCCAGGAAATACACTTAGGCTAGTTTTTAACCATAGAATATTGTATCAAGGAGGTGGAAAAAAGAAATTTGAAATGGACTCTCGCAATTGACCCTGTCCGTCAAGGGAAAAAAAAAAAATAGCTGTTAATTTCCATCCACATGAAATCAGCAACTCCTATTTAATAGCCGTACCTGTCACTAACGGTTTAAGATTTTTTTTTTTCGCTTTAGGTTAATGGTACACTGTAGAAATTCCAAAACCTAGATTTCACGAAGATGATGGTAATATGATGTATGTGAACTTATATATACGGCAGCAGTTGATAGGTCGGACATTCTTTGATTCATTTTATTTATTTATGTATCTGTTTGCTTGAAAGCATGAGTTCTACCATTCACGTATGAAAAGAAAATCTGTGATTAGCCCAGCTCAGTGCATTGAATTTCTGGCTTTGCACGTGCTTCACAGAGCATGTCAGTTTATCTGACGGACGTTAAGAGCAGAAAATTACAGGAATTGTGTCAGAATGCATTCGAAAAGACCCTATCGATCATCCAGAAGCTTGCAGAATTAAAAGAAAAAGTGTTCGCAACAGTGCCCTGGGTGCCGTATGGAGCTGTATTTACAAAGCGCATAGAAAACTCTTAGGAGTAAGGGACCTTCCCTGAACAACGGGAATTATAGTGGTTCAGTGGCCGCTTCAGCATGATGAGGAAAACTAGAGTTCTGAACACTCCACGCAGAGCTGCTCAGCAGCAAATTTTGGTGGTTCAGCACCACGTATTTGGGGTGAACAAATTATTCAGACATGAGACTTTTACTATTTTAATCTGAATGTGTGTGAGTGTGTGTGTGTGTGTGTGTGTGTGTGTGTGTGTGTGTTTTAAAAAGTGTCTATTGCCTTTTCGGAGAATGGCATGAATCTGCTGAAAAAAAGAGCAACAAAAGGTGGAAATATGAGTAAGAAGGCATTTTGGGGGCATCACTCATATCACCATCAGTGGGAGTGGATAATAAACCTGAAAATCCCCCCCCCCCCCCCCTGCCTCGCCCCTCCCTAAAGTGTAATGAATTCAGGGACTACACATTTGCCTGAAGGGGGGGTTTCCTCTCTGAAGATTTGCACTGAAGCTTTTCAGAAACTCTTTTTTTTCCCCCCTTATTAGGCCAACATATAACACAGACGCAGATTGCTTTTCGTTTATAATACAAGCACAAACAAAGGTTGTTCTTACTTGAACTTTATGATGATAAAGTTTTTTCTCTGTCGCCAGATCTTAGTTAAAGTTTTCTCTGTCGCCAGATATACTAAGGTCTTTGTGCACAGATGATAATAGGTTTTACTCCAGCTCACGAGTTTCGACTCTTCATGAACGGAGAGAACCTTGAGGTAACAAGCGGCGAACCACAGGCCCCAGTTTGTCAGGGTCACACATCAGTGGCTGCTGATACTGACGGGTCTTCGCCTTCTCCTCATGATACAGTAGGCATCACGACGCCAGCACCCCAAGCCCGTGATTTTCCAACCCAGTTCAAATCACCAGTGTGTGGAGTTGACTATGCTATTATCACTGTCGGTGAAGTCATTTCTAGCTAGGTTCTAGTCTATGCATGTCTATCTGTCTGTCTACTCCCCCTCTCCCCATCCACCTACACACCACTACACACACACACACACACACACACACACACACACACACACACACACACACACACACGCGCGCGCGCGCGCGCGCGCGCGCGCGCCCTACCAACCTGCAACCCCCCTTTTTCCTCTCTCTCCTCTACCCATCCCATTGTCTATTGCCTTTGTGCGTATGTGTATGCGTGCGCTCATGTGTTTATATGTGTGTGTGTGTGTGTGTGTGTGTGAGAGAGAGAGAGAGAGAGAGAGAGAGAGAGAGAGAGAGTTTTTTGCAGTCTTCATTTCTCACCACGATCCAGCCTTGTCACCATCCCTCCATCCACTCCCTCCCCCACTCCACCCTCTCTGGACCGCTTCACCCGCCTTCCCTTGTTCGTTTTCTGTTCCTGTTCCTTCCTCTTTGTGCCTTTTTTGAGAGAGAGAGAGAGAGAGAGAGAGAGAGAGAGAGCGAGCACAGAAAATCCATCAACAATGTCTGGAACGGAACATCAGGCCGTGCTGATTGGTTTCCTTGTTCTTAGGTCTGTGTTGTGTTTGTTGCCTTCAGTATCATTCATTTACAGTTTTTCTCCCCTCCACTTCATTAAACGGAAATGGAATGAAGTGAGCTTTCCAAACTCAAGGCGCTGAGACAGTGTTACAGGATAACGCCAAACATAAAGCTTTCGTTTCTTACAGGATTTCTGACACTTGCTGACGATGACTCAGTTCCTGGGGCCCTTTTATACAGTTCTGGATGTAAATCGTGTTTTTGCTTCTTTTGTTTTTTCTTCTTCTTAAATCGTAATTTGGATTAGCAGTAAAATCTCGTGTTATTAATTAACTTACAAAAGCCATTTTTAAATTAATGTGTTTTCCCCCATCCACCCAGCCCCCCACCCCCCCCCACCCCCCCACCCTTACTTTCTTTTTTAACCATTGGCGCCATTTCTGCTTGCTTTGTTCATTATTTTTATGAAGGGGGGGGGGGGGGGGGGGGGGGGGGGAGGGGGGGGAACAAGTCCCAAATGCCTTTTTTTCCGGTTCCGGTTTTTTACATCAGATAAAATCTCACCCTTTTTTTTTCTATTGGCGCCATTTGTGCTCGCTGTGTTCATCAGTGTTTTTTAATTGGGGGGGGGGGGGGGGGGGGGGGTGACAGGAACGTCGGCGCACAAGTTCCAAATACGTTTCAGACAATTCCGGTTTTGTACACATAGTAGTAATCACCTAGTGTCGACTTGGAAAGCGAGCTTAATGTCTGTCATTGGGTTTGCCAAGTTCCCGCTGGACGGCCGACAGAACGGTTTCATCATGTGCAATGAAGCGAACTTCCGATGCCTTAGCTCCTTACTGGCGCACAAAGCCTGTATGAAAGACTGCTAGTCAAGGCATTCATCATGGTTCCCCCCCCCATATCCCTACTCCCTGGCGGGTGTTCCATGCCTGGTGGAGACAGGCACCGCCCCGACAGCTAACAAGCGACGGCCGCAGTGGAAGAGGCTGCAGCTAATGAGTCTGCAGGGGAGAGGGGATCAAGCCCTACCCTCCTCAAAGACGGAGTGAAACGGTGGAGCTGGGACGATACCACCCCGGGCAGTCGGGCCAAAACCCCCCCCCCCCCCCCCCCCCCACCTCCTCCCCCCCCCCCCCCCCCTTTACTAGGGGGCTTCTTCCGCTTCTCTTTCTCTCAGCCTTCCTGGCAGGCTGCCTACCTCCCGAGAGATCTGCACGGGCCAAAGGGTGGGCCAGTTGAGCAAGGGAGGGATAATGATTACCGGGCGGTGATGTCTCTCCACTCTCACATTTGCCTGGCGAACTGACTTGTCACGGGCGTCGTTGGTTTGCCCATAGGGGGTGAGGGATTAGAGTCGGCTGAGGAGGTAAAGAGTGATGGAGTATGATCGGGTTGACACGGTTTGAAGTGGCTCAGCCGCTGACGGGACAGAGAGTTAATGGGCTAGGACAGGTGGCTTTCACGTCAGGAGGCGACCGCTGGTGGTGATAGCGACACCTTCCCCGCTCGCTCCGCTGCCGATGACTGTTCAGTCTGCTTGCTGATGGGAGTGGGGAGGGGAGGCGGAGGTGTCTAAATGGTCACATCCTGTTGGCCTTTTTGTGACATCATCACTGTCTCACCCTGTCCTGTTTTCCGAGCCTGCGCTCTCGCGCAGACAAAACATGCCAGCAAATCTGAGCGAGCACGACCGCGCGCATGCGCATGCGCGCGCGCGCGCGCGCGCGTGCGCGCGCGCACACACACACACACACACACACACACACCACACACACACACACACACACACACACACACACTCTCTCTCTCTCTCTCTCTCTCTCTCTCTCTCTCTCTCTCTCTCACACACACACTACACATACATGCGCACACACGTGCACACATATAATTTACACACACACACACAGCACACACACACACGCGCAGAGGAAGAGTAGTATGGTCGTGGATTGTTGCAAAGCTTGAAATTATTGCGCGCAGAATATATCACGTGTGTGTGTGTGTGTGTGTGTGTGTGTGTGTGGAATTGCGCGTGCAGTTCCCATTGTCTTCTGTAGGGTAGCTGGTTTAGTAATCATATCCCCCTCCCCTTTCCCATCCTCCCCCCCCCCCCACCCCCCCACCCCCAAGCCCTCCTGTCTAAAATCAGTGACTGTTGGCCGGCGTGATGTGTTTCAATGCCTTGGAGAGAAATGAAAGCGTGCTGGAGAATGTATGCGTGGTCGCGAGAAGTGTTCAGTTTGGAGAAGGGGTAAGGTAATGCTGGAACTCAGAGAGTAGGGAGGATGGGGAGGGAGGGTGAACATATACCCGTATAAGGAGCGTATACTGAAAGCAACTTTCAATTCGATTCGATTTTTTTAAAAAAATAGATTGCACGAGACCACAATACAATATTCTAGAAGTCATTGGTGGGGAAAACTTTTCAGCTGTGACAAACTTTTCTGATCTAAATGCTTTTACATAAACATGCTGCGATTTGTTTTTGAAGTTTTCTAGTTCCATTCCTTGGTGTCGCTGGCACGAATAATTGATTAAAGACGGCTCTTTGTTATGTGCTATTTATAGAGAGTAAACTCATACTGTGGAAGATGACCAAGTGCTGGACCATAAAGGTTTGATGCATGTTGTTTAAAGCTCAGCTGACTGCAGAGGGTCAAATCGAGGCCGTCACATCACGAACTGCAGTCATGGGACAACGAAGAACAAAATGGGCTCCATTATCATGACGAGCGCGCACAAACACACACACACACGCGCGCGCGCGAGCGATCATCGGATTTTTTTTTTATGACGAGTAAGATGACTGTACATAATCCCCGATACCAAATCTACTGTTTGTCAAGATGCTGCCGGTCAAAAGTGCATGACAAGTAATCCAGAACAACAATGCCAAGCCCTAGAATCCGAATCTTTCATGCGTCAAGCAGGAACCCGAGTGACATCTGTATATCCTTTATGAGGTGATTCGACCGATGTTTTTAAAAAAGAAAAAAGATTGCTAATCAGTAGCGATTTTGAAAGAGACACCATATAAAAATAAATATATCGGGTATGTGATTCTAACAGACACTGAATCATTCTTGTTTGCTCTTACCCGTGCAGCCAGAGTCCCAGGTGCAAGTGTCTGGTGGACCGGCTCTTTTCACCTTCCTACCACACCTGAAATGCTGGTTTGAGTGCTAGTCCTTCGGATGAAACCATAAACCGGGGGTTCCATTCTCGGCGAAACTGTTCGGAAATCCACTGACAGATAATGGGAAAAAAAAATACGGGACAAATGAATGTCCTCTCACATTCTTCCAACCCCCCCCCTCTCCCCCTTCCCCCATAAAAAAAAAGGGGTGGGTGGGGGGGGGGGGGGGGGGGAGGTGTTATACTTTGGCTGTGCTTTCCATTCGCCAAATTTGACACAGAGGAATCGAGTGGACAATGAAGTAATGCAATACCTGCAATTACGAAAAAAAAAAAAAAATTTTTTTTTTTTTCACCAGTAAAGAAGACCCTTCTTTGTCTTTCCTTACCCTCCACAAGTTCTCCTTCGTTATCCAGGTGAGCACCTTCGACATGTCGGAGATTAGTTCAGACATGAGGGGACGAAAAAAGAGAAAAATAAAGTAACATAAAAACAAATAGCAGAACAAAAATAAATGAATAAATGAAATAAACACAATAAACCAGAACCCAAGACAAGACAGCTCATTAGAGAAGCAAGTGCCGCTACATGTGGAGCAGCTGGCAGGCTGTACGTTTTTTTTTTTCGGGTCCTGTATAAATGGAGCCCTAGTACTGCCCCCCAGACACGGCCTAGAGCCATGCCCATTCCCACAAAGCGCCCCACTCTTCTAATAATTAAGGGAAAACAGTGTCTGGGAATGTGGGGGATGGGGGGTGTCCGGCAGTCTGTTCTGCAGGAGTGAATGGTTGGGACTGGGAGTTGGTACGGCTGGTTTGGGTCCGATAGTCCGACGCTTCACGATTCCGACGTTTCGATAGTTCGACAAATCACGATTCCGACGTTTCGACAATCCGACAATTTTGTCGGACCAACGAAACTTGTTTTGTAATGTTTTATTTTGTGCCAATAGTTCGACACGTCACGATTTCGACGTTTCGATAGTCCGACTTCAAAGTAGATTGCCGCACGGTCTTCTTTGAAACCACATTCGGGTATCATTGCTTTTTGCGACAGAGGAAGTGGGGTTAAAATGTTGACAATACAGAGAGAGAGAGAGAGAGAGAGAGAGAGAGAGAGAGAGAGAGAGAGAGAGAGAGAGAGATTTTACTTTCAATGTCAGACTAACGGAATTGTAAAACTGGGTTGTGTGTCGAATTATCGAAACGAGTTGGAATTGTCGGAATCGTGGGATGTCGGACTATCGCTACTTTTTTTTACAGTGTCGGATTATCGAAATATCTGAATGTGGGGTGTCGGACTACCGATGTGTCGGACTATCGAAACGTTGGACTACCGGACCCAGCCCGGTACAGTTTGGCAGTCCGGTACGGCTGACTCGATGTCTGCCTGACTCTGGGGACGGAGCATTCTTGCTGTCTGTGATACAATTTGTTATGAAACTTGTCAGAGTTTATGAGGCATGTTTCAAAGCGAAGCGACTGCGTGCGGAAAATGAAGCAAAATTTAGAAAGAAAAGGGTTGGTTACCGCCAAGGACGCAGACACAAACAGATTACAGGACAAAACACAATGCATTTCGACCTCTTGGGTCTTCTTCAGGCACAAACAAATAACATTTAGGACAATGAAAACGAAGAACGAGAAACCACTTTTCATATTCGGCGCAGAATGGCTGTTGGATGAAAACATTCTGCGCCGAATATGAAAAGATAAATGGTTTCTCGTTCTACGTTTTCACTGTCCTAAATGTTATTTGTTTGTGCCTGAAGAAGACCCAAGAGGTCGAAATACATTGTGTTTTGTCCTGTAATCTGTTTGCGTCCTTGGCGGTAACTAAACCCTTTTCCTTCTAAGTTTATAAGGCATGTCTTTGGTGTACTAGACAGCAGTAAAGGCCATTCCAAGCTGGAAAGCGTGTCATCCACACTGGAAGTTTTTGTTTGTTTATTTGTTTCATCCCTCAGGCCACACAATCCCGTTTTCACTCACCCACGCAAGCTCTCTCTCTCTCTTTCTTTCTCTCTCTCTCTCTCTCTCTCTCTCACACACACACACACACACACACACACACACACACACACACACACACACACACACACAATATTACACTGCTGATTCCGGTCATGCCCTCATCAAATCTTTACCTTCTTCATCCTCACGATCCGGATACGACCCCATTCTTTTCCCCATAATCT
>JADBJO010000111.1:582061-584561 GCA_016801955.1 Conus betulinus
TGAATATAGTCAAGTACTTAATTTGAAGCGCACTCCAGGAAAACGATGGGGGGGATTTCGACTGCATTGCAGGCATACCGTTTTACAACCCATGTTTTGCAATTCTCTCTCTCTCTCTCTCTCTCTCTCTCTCTCTCTCTCTCTGTGTGTGTGTGTGTGTGTGTGTGTGTGAAACGTTAAGCTTACCGATGGGGCAAAATTGCTTTCGGCATGACCACCACCAGCGACATCTGTCGCAAGGAGACGGCAGGGTCACTTTGCTGAGTGCTAGCTCTAATACAGGTTACCTCCCATTTCATAACATCGTCCATTTCAGTCCAGCTCGGGCTTGGATTCCATCCTGTCGTATCCAAACCATCCCTGGACCCAACTGGAGAGGCACTGAGTGACCCAGCCAGCAGCACTACCTAGAATTAGGCACTAAATCGATGTTTGGCAGGTTTCAAAGTGATCTTTAGAGTTATTGCACGTGATCTGATGTATGATAGTTGGTTTTTTATTGGCATGAAACGAAGGAAATGAACAGTTTTTTTTAAAGTGATTGAGCGCACTCTTCCATATGCTTTTTTTTGTTAAAAGACATATCCCAATTCGTTTCACCCGACTTAACAGTTTCCTTCTGCTGAGCTTGGAAATAATGGCCAAGCTCCGAATTGCATTCCCGTTCCCGATATCATGCACGGGCAAATGACCAAAGTCAAGCGAGTTATCTAGGTAAGGTCTGTTATTTTTGCTTTCTTCCTGTCCGATTGGTATCGGGGCCCAGGTAGTGCCACACAACACTTTTCTAACTGATCCGGATCCACACAAAGACCTGCTGGCTTCGTCCCTTGGGCCACATTCCGTCCGGTCACCAATTTGGTGAACACCACTTGTGTATTTTTTTGAGTTGTCTGACGGGCAGGCAGACCAGCCAACCAACCACCAACCAACAACACCACTTACGTTGTTTTTTAGTTGTCTTTCAGGCAGGCAGAGACCAGCCACCAACCAACCAACCAACTAGCAGACGCGGTTGAAAATGTAACCCCCTTTACGAAGGCAACAAAATGTGCGTAGAATAACAACATAGCCGCAGGGAGATGCGGGGAGACTTGATTAGAACGAAGCAGAGAGAGAGAGAGAGAGAGAGAGAGAGAGGTGCAGTGCACCTTTTCGTCGCGTTATAAATGATGCATGAAATGCACAAAGCCTGACACGAAAACAGAGACGCCGCGGTGAGTGGGGAGAAATCGTCGGTCATTGTTGGATAAAGGAAAGGAAAAGCCGTGGCTTTGATTGGTTTACGCGGAGGCTAGCCGAACAGCAACACGAAGGAAACATATTGTGGGGCAAATGTTGCTCTTGGGAACTCCGGTGCCTGTTGAATACATGAAGATGATGAAAAGAGAGAGAGAGAGAGAGAGAGAGAGAGAGAGAGAGATTTTGCAACTAGTTTGTTACTGGCAAACAGCTCGGATTTCCATAGCTGCACGAGCTACTCAAGCGAACAGTGCTCGCATTGTGCTTTTGTCACAATCGTTGACGCACGAACACACACACACGCGCACACACATGTGACGTTTTCATGCTCATAGATCGGCTTGATCTCAGTGGTCAGTTGTCGCTTTTTCCCCTCACCCTATATCCTTCCTCTCTCTCATATGCCCAAGTTGTTCTGCACATGCTGCTAAAAACATTGCCTTGCGAACAGAACGGTCATGGATCCAAACGGGGTGTATTCAAAGACACAAATGTACAAGCGTTCTCTGCCCCTCTCTTCTCTCTCTCTCTCTCTCTCTCTCTCTCTCTCTCTCTCTCTCTCTCTCTCTCTGTCTGTCTGTCTGTCTGTCTGTCTCTCTCTCTCTCTCTCTCTCTCTCTCTCTCTCTCTCTTTCACGCCCACATGCACAGAAGACTCCCCCCACCCCACTCTACCGCTCCCAAACGAAAACAAAACAAAAAACAAGCAAAAACCAAAAACACCCGTCTGCCCCTAGTTTTCAGTTCCATGTTGGCTGGCACAGGTTCTTTCACAGTAGCCTACAGGTAGACATGATTGCTACATTGGATTCGATGGGGATGTTTTGGTTGTGATCTTTCCTGTAAACCTGTGAAGGTTTGAACTTGCGTGGGTGTGTGGTCTGTCAGTCTGAGTTGGATGTAGAACTTCCATAGACGCGATTCCTGGCTGTGAAATGTAAATTGACTGCCGACAGTTTATTTCAGTACAGCGTTGTACAGTACAGGACCTACATGTACTATAAGGCCAGGATATCGCGTTCAAAAATAAATGAATAAATAAATAAAAAAAAAAAGAAAAAAAAACGAGAGACAAATTTTTGAGTGGGGTGTCACAGCGCGATTATTTAACCCAGGTTAACAAACTGGCAATTGTGGTCATTTCAGTCGTGAATGTTAAGCGTGCTGTCATCATGTACAGAGTGTTAGTTTATATAGTTTCACTGACCAGTTCAGTTCTAGAATGAAGTGAAAGTCGTTTTAAGAATGGTTTGGTGACC
>JADBJO010000111.1:589561-594561 GCA_016801955.1 Conus betulinus
CCGGAATCTATGAGGCAGAAAAGAAGTGGCAGTGGGGCGTGGGGACCGGAAAGAAGACCACAATGTGGTCACCCTCCTGATCCTAATGCCGCCTGATGTACTCCTGTCTTTTGACACTTGTCGCCTGGCCATTGGAGCCGCCAGTCCCCTTCTTCTTCTTCTTTCTTCTTCCCTCTTCATCCATCACCCTCCTTTTTCTTCTCTCCTCCTCCTCTTCTGTCTTCTTCTTCTCCTCCTCCTCCTGTCCCTCCTCTGTGTCTTCTTCTTCTTCCTCTTCCTCCTTCTCATCTTCTTCTTCTTCTTGCCTCTCTCTCTCTCTCTCTCTCTCTCTCTCTCTCTCTCTCTCTCTCTCTCTCTCTCTCTCTCTCTCTCTGTCCATCCAAAGACTATGCCCTACGGAGGGCGAACTATCTTTGGTCCATCCCCCCCCCCCTCCATCTCCCCTCGCTTCCTCCTTCCCTCAAACTTTTCATGTGTAAGGTGTTTGGACAAATACTGGAACAAAAATGGACTTGTTTAAAAAAAAAAAAATCTCTTGCCTGTTTGGGTGGAAGCACTATCAAGGGATGCAGAGAGATAATTACAGACTACTACTCCGGTACTACTTGTGTCATGGCAGACCGTGAAAGAGAGGGTACTTAGGAGGTGAAAGGCTTCATAAGGGGTAAGAGGAAGGGGGGTGGGTGGGACACAGGCACACACGAACAGACAAGCGCGTGTACACTTAAGTGCGCGCGTGCACGCACGCACGCACGCACACACACACACACACACACACACACACACACACACACACACACACACACACACACACACAGAGACACACACACACACACACACACACACACACACACACACACACACACACACACAAATGAACACATACAGAGAACGAACGAACGAAATGTTGTTTAATGAGGGAAAAGAATAAGCACAGAGAGAGAGAGAGAGAGAGAGGAGAGAGAGAGAGAGAGATAGAGAGAGAGAGAGAGAGAGAGAGAGAGGAGAGAGAGAGAGAGAGAGAGTCTAGGCCGGAGTCAGTATCAACTGCATTTCTTCTTACTCTTCTTCTTGTTGTGTTTTTCTTTTCTTCTTCTTCTTCCTCTTCTTCTTCTTCTTCTTCTCTCTCTCTCTCTCTCTCTCTCTCTCTCTCTCTCTCTCTCTCTCTCTTTTAAACTGTGATCTGCTTTGCTCCCCGTTTCTTCTCATCACAGCGGCCGCGGCGCACACTCGCCATCCATCCACAGGTGGGGAAGAAGAAGAAACCCACGGCAGTCTCAGCTACCAGCGCAATCCTCCCACGCACGCACCGTCCGCAGTCATCTCGGATGCAGAAAATGAAAGGGAATGGAGTGTGGCGGACCCTGGACAAGCAGACTTCCGAGGGGTCCTTCCACCTGATCCAAATGCCGGCCGGCCCTTCCTTTCCCCCCCCCCCCCCCCCCCCCCCCCCCCCCCCTTTTTTTTTTTTTTTTTTTGAATATATTTTGACATGCGTACTCTGGTCAGTAGAATGACTATCCTTTTTTGTGTGTGTGTGTGTGTGTGGTGGGTTGTGCGTGTGCATTGCATAAATATCATTAAAAAAAAAAAATTTCTGATTATCTGCTTACTTTATCTGATTTGGGCGTCGTCTTGTCTGTGAGGACGCCATTGGGTATCAGACGTGTGTGGATGAAGACGTGAGAGGAGAGGTACTGATGGCACACTGAGACTGGCACACTACTGGTACGAGAGGACTGTATTAGGCTTAAACAAAACAACAACCAAAAGAACAAAACAAAAAAAAAAAAAAAAAAACCAGTGTGTGTGTGTGTGTGTGTGTGTGTGGGGGGGGGGGGGGGGGGGGGGGGGGGGGTTGGTGGTTAGGAAGATCCCCAGTGTCCTTCCAACCCTTCCAAAAAAACCATCACTCCTTCCCCCTGTCCATTCCTCTCCAACATGCTCATGCATTTGACAGACAAGTGTAAACCAGACCACACCACTTCATACCACACCACACAAACACACATTCACACATACACACACCATCACATCACATCACATCACATCACATCACATCACATCACATCACATCACACACACACACACACACGCGCGCGCGCGCGCACACACACACACACATACACACACACACACACACACACACACACACACACACACGCTCTCACTCTCTCTCACCACCCCCCCCCCCCCCCCCCGACACACACACACACCACAGCACGCCAAATCACATCACATCACATTACACCATACACACAAACACATACACGCACACGGGGGAGAGGGGGGGGGGGGGGGGGTAGGGCGGCGGATTAGCAAGAAGGCAGGCACAGAGAGAGAGAGAGAGAGAGAGGTGGACACACACACACACACACACACACACACACACACACACACACACACACACACACACATGACACGCACATCACATCACGCCACACTACACACACATACACACCACCACACCACATCACACCACATCACATCACATTACATCACATCACACACATACATATACACACATGGAGGAGAGAGGTGGGGGCGGATTGGCAAGAAGGCCGGCACAGAGAATGAGAGAGAGAGAGAGACAGAGACAGAGACAGACAGACACACACACACACACACACACACACACACACACACACACACACACACACACACACACACACAGATAGACGGATAGAGATTTAGGTCACCGGCATCTCTTCATTTCCGATGATGTGCACTGCTCACAGTCCTTTCCCAGCACAACGTAGCACACACTAGTTACCATCCCCGGCTGGAAATATAGGGACCCACCACCAGCCACTACCGCCCAGCCCAGTCCTCCTACTCACTCTGTCTGGGCATCAGCGGAAACCCACCAAGCAGAAAATGACAGGCAATGGAGCGTGGGGTCCTGGACAAGAAGGCTTACAATGAGGACGACAGACTGATCCCCAGTGCCGCACACACATCATGCCGACGCTTCCTTTTCACAATGGTCGTCTGGATTGTGGCCCATCCTGCTCCCATTGGCTTGTGTTTGAATTGAATTGGAATTCCATTTTTGACTTCTTTTATCATTTCTGGGCGCCCGTCAAGGCCTTGGGAGTTGCGTGATGGAGCCTGGGAAGGGAAAATACGTAATGCTAGTTGGAGTCGTTGTTGTTTTATTGTTTTTCTCTTTTTTCTTTTGTTTTTCTCTTTTTTTTCCTAATCCCTTCTCCCTTTTTTTTGCTTGGGCACACACACACACACGCGCTCTCTCTCTCTCTCTCTCTCTCTCTCTCTCTCTCTCTCTCTCTCTCTCTCTGTCTGTCTCTCTCCCACACACACCTACATGCACACACACACACACACACACACACACACACACACACACACACACACACACACACACACACACACACAGAGAGAGAGAGAGAGAGAGAGAGAGAGAGAGAGAAAAACATTATCACTGAACCTTTTTTGTTCTTCCATTTGCTGGCCATGTCTTCGGATCCTCTTTAGAACCCGTCAGGGATTGTAGGAAGATTATCACGAGATGATGATGTAACTGTAGACTAGTGTTGTGGGAGGTCTGTGAGATTGCGCAGAACAAAGCAGTTCTAGTATGAAGGAGTCATGACAAAAAAGGAAGGAGAGACTGAGACAGGACCATCTCTGTGGTACCTGCCCCTATCAGGCAGGGGAATCTGCAGTTGCATAATGAAGACGGAGGAATGGAATAGTGCGGCTCTTAACCTCCCGCCCCCTTCTCTCTCTTTCTCTCTCCCTCTCTCTCTCTCTGTCTCTGTCTCTGTCTCTGTCTCTCTCTCTCTCTCTCTCTCTCTTAAGCCTGGTACCGAATAGTGTAATGTAAACACCGTGAAAGATGCTGGATTTGGAGTCTTCATATTGAGTGTTTAGAGACGGTAGGGGATGAACATGAAGGGCGGAGGGAGGGTGTGAGAGAGGAAGGCAGAGGAGGACGAGAGAAGCCGAGAGGAGGTTTAGGAAAGTAATTGCCGCAGTGATCTTCCAGCTGAAGGGGTGTACATTCATTTCTATCTTTCTTTGTTTCTTACAATTTAAACTAAATCCTTTGCCTCTTGCAAATTATGTGCGGTCTGTCCCTTCTTCCTGTCGCGCTCTTTAACTCTTGAATTCCAGAAGGAAAAAGAAATGTCTCTTTCTTGGGTGTTGTTCATCTTTTGTTGTTGTTTTTTTTTTTTTAACTTTTTCTTGAAAAAACCCTTTAACATCCCCACCCCACCTCCCTCCGCGCTTTTTTATTTTCTTTTTCTCTCTTGTTGTTGTTGTTGCTGCTGTTGATGATGCGATTGATTTCATGCTACGTTCTGGTTACAGTTTAGCAAGTAGGTAGTGAAACTGTACACGCTGTCTACAGTGAAACACCAGCCGTCCATTTTTTTGTTTGCCCAAGTGGCATCTGTTTACGTGCCTGAAGGAAGATACCAACAGCTGATTAATCATGATTCATAGTTAATGTATATGATTTTTAAATATCTATGTATCTGATCTATCTGTCGATATACACATCTGAATCTATCTGTCTGTCTGTCTATCTATCTATCTATTCAGATGGCTTTTGCCGCAGTAGCCAGACCTGCAAAAATTCAACAGTAAGATTTTAGTTTGTTTTGAAATCAAAGGTGTACATTTAAATGACTGATAATTAAAGTATAGCATTCCTTGTCCTTTTTGTGGAGCAGTTAAGAACTCAGAAAGTCGTAGGCTGAAGATCTGAGTTATGGGCTAATGCGTAACATGACGTTGGCCACTGATACCAAGTTAGGCGTCGGCGAAGCTTCCCCCTCTCCCCACCCTTTCCTACTCCCCTTCCCCCCGTACCCCTCCTTCTGCCCTCCCCGTCTCTCTGTGGAAAGATGGGCCATGCTAACCTTGCCTCCAGTAACGGCACACAGTGGAGGAGGTCATGCTCAGAACAGTAGGCCTCAGAACGGTGGGCCTTCATGCATTGACCTGGGTGGGCATGACAGGACCATTCCCTT
>JADBJO010000111.1:602061-607061 GCA_016801955.1 Conus betulinus
TGAGATTTTCTTCCCGGACTTAGGGATAAAGTAGAGTAACGGTGAGATTGACGTAAATGTACTGTCAGCGGATGGTTCTTGGGAACACCATGTTGACGGACCAGGAGTTCCTACGTTTGTTTGTCAGTTCATACATGCACGTATTGTTGCAACTAGAAGGTGAAAGAAAATAATTATGTTTGATTTAAAAAAAAAAAAAAAGTAGGTTGAGGGGGTGCGGGTGGGAGTGTTGATTTTTCTGCTGATCGTTTGGTCTTCTGTGCCAAGTTCTCAGACTACATCGCTCGCTGATTTGTCACGTGACATATCTGATGTCAAAAAGGAACCTGGGACTGAGTGATACAAAATTTGGTGTGATCGCTGCTGTAGCTGAGGCGAGGCACAGTTTGTTGTCGATTTGAACTCCGGCATTGACGTCACTAAGAAGTAAGCTGGCACAGCATCTCTTGTCAGTCCAGATAGCAAATGGTGGCAACCTGGGTAGTCCTTTTTTTCTCTCGAACTGAGCTTTTGTGATGAAGAGGAAAACAGAACCGAAACGTGTTAAAAGAAAATGGCATTACTTTTAGTTGGCCTTCAAACAGAAAGTTTGATTAGATCTGATATTTTCCATTGAAGGATCTTAAAGATTTAACGTTTTCATTCACATGAAGGCAGGCAGGGATAAGGGAGGGAGGGGGGGGCGGGTAACCATCCTAAGAGAAGGATAGGATAGAAGCAGGGGGGGGGGGGGGGGGGGGGGGGGGGGGAAGGGGGGGTTGGACTGTGGGGAGTTCATCTCATGTCTCAACGTTACTACCAGAATGACAACACGCGAAGATGAGCAGTGAACATGGCAGTATTAAAACTAAGTGCCAGCCAGGGTGGTTCGAACTTGCAATGTCTGCCAGCGAACGCAGACAGCTAAGCCAGCTAAGCACCCGGACCCTTGAGGACTTGGAAGGTCGTTAGAGTACACAGGGGGCCCCCTCAGCACTGTAGTGGTTGAGGGAAAAAACCCGAACGACGAAAAATAAACACGGAAATGGTACACGTCAAAAACTGCAGGCGTACAGCGTCAACAGGCGCGAAATTTCTTCGTCAGTACAACATATACCATGTTCTGCGTGATTCACCGGACTGAAGTATCTTGTGAAACTCACATGCGCGGAAAATTTTCTTTACTGTATGCTTGAATGTTTTTATGTTTGAATCTGATGGTAAGATAATGCCCTCTTTTTTCGTTGGCGTATTCCGATATTTGACGCACAGAAGAGAGTGTATGGGAGCAGCAAGGTCTGTTGCGAAAGAAATCGTTTCCTCCTCGTACAGAGCGATTCCTCTGTACACAACGTATCGCTCAAATTATCCTTGGTGTGCGACAGCTTTGAAATACAAAGGCGCAAGACTTTGATTGAGAGTTTAAAAAAGAAAAAAAAAAAAAGAAAGAAGAAGAAAAAGAACAGGATCTCAATTCAAATTTTGTTTTAAGTCGAACATTTAGACGATTCAGACTTAACGCTGCTCGACGTGCGCTCGGTCTTAAAGAAGTTGACGCTTTTCGGATGCACCCGGTGTCTAAAATAAGGCTGGTGCGTAACTAACTAAAATCCTGTCAAGGGGAGACATGATTGTTTTAATCCGAGGAACAGATGGCTTACTGGGTCATAAGCAGCGATGGGACGGATCGCGGACGGAAGAAGATCCTTCCATAGGAGGAAGGCGGTGAATGGGGAGGGGGGGGGGGTAAAGGGGGGGGGGGGGGGGGGGGGGGGGGGGGGGGGGGAGCAGCACACACAGGTAGGGGGACAGTGGAATGAATCCCCCCCCCCCCCCTTACTTTAGAGATGAATCGCGTGGAAATTCGTTCGGGATGGGGTGAGGGTGGGTGGGTAGGATTGTGCAAACTTCAATCAAGCGGCGCGGTGGCTCAAGGCTAGCTGCGGCTGCTCGGGAGGGACAGAGGGAGGGACTGGGGACGTGTGTGTGTGTGGAGGGGAGGGAGGATGGCAGCGTGAGATATGGGGGTGGGGGGGGGGGGGGTAGTTTGATAAATCAAAGTATGAAAGTGAAGATTAAATTCGCTGTCAGGGCGCTCGAAGCCGTCCCCTACTTGCGGGCGTGTAATCTGGGCGCTGGGCTAGCCCTCCCCCCCTCCCCCCCCACCCCCCTATCCCACCTCACCCCTCTCCCCATCCCTCGCCTTAGTCACCGTGATGGAGTGTGTGAACTTGTCACTTCCATTTCTCTACCCACCCGGCCACCCCGCTCACTCTTCCCTCATCAAACCATTCCCCCATCCCCACCCTCCTCTTTGTTCCAATCATCTTTCTGCCACACGCTTCTTCAGCTGGGACGGCCCGTCGCTGGCTAGCAATGGGAACGGCTTGGTGTGTGAGTGGTGAGCAGCTCCCATTTCTCTCTGGTGGTAGGAGATGGACAGAAAGGACATCCAGGGGTGGGGAGGGAAAGGGACGGGGGGGGGGGGGGGGGGGGGGGGGGGGGGGGGTGGAGGAGGCGGGGAAGGGTCAGGAGGGTGGAATAGAAAGATGTGGGGGGGGGGGGGGGCATGTGTATGTTAGTTAAACTGAATGTCAGGGTAGCCCCCAGAGAGAGAGAGGGGGGGGGGGGGGGGGGGGGGGGGGGCATATCTTGGTACTTTACACCTTGTGAGAGGGAGAGAGAGAGAGAGAGAATCTCTGTATTTCAGACGTTTGAGAGAGTCGGGGCATATCTGTATGCATTAGATTTGGAGAGAGAGAGAGTGAGAACACATGTCAAGATATAGTTCAGACATGGAGAGAGACAGCACACGTAAGGGTACTTAAGCGTGGACATGGAGAGACAATGCATATGTTTTTCTTTAGAACACACAGACATTATTGTTATTATAATGAATACTTATATAGCGCCTATCCTCAGCTAGAGACCAAGCTCTAAGCGCTTTACAATCCACACTCGTTTACACAACGGGCTGCCCTGCCTGGGTAGTTCCGATTGAAGAGCTGTCAGCTGGCGCTTCATTCGGTCGTTTTCCCGTGTCATCCACTAAATTTCGTCCAATATCGTTCACTCAGTTCCCTTACTTCCTTCATTCTTTCCATTTCTCACGCAGGATGCATGCTGTGTGTAACGTGTCATCCATACCAACGGCAAAACTGGCCTTCTCTTCCAAAAAGTTGGTGATGGGATTTTACGTGTGTGCAAGATGTTATGCGTGCGTTTCACACACGGAACCTCGGTTTATTGTCTCATTCGAAGGACTGTATGGGAAATGGAGTCAGAACTAATGTTAACTCCGAGGGAACCCCCCCCCCCCCCCCCCCCAGTACCGAAACGGCCCGGTGGAGATTAGAACCCACCCCAGGATCACCAAGATTACGAGTCAGGCGCTCTACCAACTGAGCTATTCCGGCCCACATACACAGACACACACACACACACACAGAGCTTTAGTGAAAAGACTGCACGTGTTCGCTTGAGAGAGAAGAGAGAGAGAGAGAGAGAGAGAGAGAGAGAGAGAGAGAGAGAGAGAGAGAGAGAGAGAGAGGGGGGGGGGGCGATGGGAGAGAGAGGAGGCGAGGGGGTGGGGGGTGGGAGTGCAACCGTTCCTGCGGCAGGAGAATAAAAAGAAACGAAACGGCGCCGCCGCCCCACGCGTCTTAACCGAAAACCCCCTTTCTTATGTTAATGCCCCTTTTTGTGTGGATTGTTCAATCGTTCCACTGGCCAATGGGGCGCCAGAGCTGGCGGCAGGAGGAGGAAATTTGTCATTTATGCTAATTCCAGAGATGGTTCGTACTGTTTTTCTCCACCTGCTTTCAGAAAGGAGCCAGCGCGCTATAACCGCTGGCGGAGTTGCTGGGACTGGGGCACGGATGCGTTCAGGCCACCCACCACCTCCGGCGTTTGTGTTGGGGGAGAGGGGGGGAAGGACAGAGGGACCCTCGATTCCGCGCAACGCGGCTTCGATGACAGAAATTCAGCTCTGACTTAAAAGGTCAGACCGACAGCAACAAAATGAACAGAATAGTTCTGTTTGACTCTGGTAATTGCAAGTAAAAGGGTGGGAAGGGGGGGGGGGGGGGGGGGGGGGGGGGATTGTCTTGGGTACCTCGTGTTCGAGCTTTTGATGGGAAGTCTCTCAGCCAGCTGGACACTAGGACCGGGATTTTTTTTTTTTTTTTTTTTTTTTTTTTTTTGCTTCTGTGCTTTCTTTATTTCTTTTTAAGAGAATGAGGGAAAAAAAAAAAAAAAACCTGTAAGGAAAGATACATACTACTGAAGTAATTGCAGTGTGTTTGGAGATCCCTTTGAAGGCTTGAGGTTCAAAACAAACGAAAGACGGGTTGATCTGGTGGACATGGATGTCGGCAGGCTGGGCCGAAGTGTTGCAAGCGCAAGCATTGAGGCCATACTTGGTCTTTGTTCAAATTTCCGTTTCTGTCGGTCGGTGTAGTCTTCTTCTTCTTCTCCTTCTTCTTCTTCTTCTTCTTCTTCTTTCTTCTCGTCCTCCTCATCTTCTTCTTTAAAATATACACCGCTTCATTGCAGGTAACTTCTGTAAGAGGATAGCTCTGATAATGGTTTCTTCGCTTGGAACTTGGGGGTGTTGACATGACCTCTGAAGAGAAAACAGGGTGAAAAGCTGACCAGGTCAGCGGTACCTCGAACAATTCACACTAGTCGATCTGAGTTCAGGGAAAACACTCTTGTCACACATCACTGACGCAAAAGAATCGACATGTAGCTTCTAGATATCAATAACAGTTGATCAAGGGTTTAATTTTCGTTGACTTTGCGAAGGTTTTTGATATTGTCAACCATTCTCTTCTCTCAAAGAAAGAAACTTGCTATTTTGGCCTTGCTGAGAGTACCGTGCCGTTTCTGTCTTCGTTCCAAACAAACAGACAGACAACAAACAATTCATACAAATGTCTCTAGATTTCATGAAAGTAAGATATGGTGTACCTCAAGGGTCTGTTTTGGAGATCTTTACTATCCTCTTTGTACATTAATGA
>JADBJO010000111.1:609561-632061 GCA_016801955.1 Conus betulinus
AACCCTTCATAAGGTCCCAAGACCTATATGGATAAACCATCCAAATCTCTCTCTCTCTCTCTCTCTCTCTCTCTCTCTCTCGCTCTCGCTCTCGCTGTCTTTGTCTCCGGACAACCAAACAGACATGTAAAGAGAAAAAGATCCAGTGTAATTGGAAAAAAAAAGGACTAGAAAGAGACACAGGTAGACAGATATGGAAAGATAAAAATGCATAATGAAAGAGACAGCTAGAGACAGCGAGAGAGAGAGAGAGAGAGAGAGAGAGGGGGGGGGGGGGGGGGAAAAAAGGGAGAAATAGAGAGACTAAGACGAGGGGAGTTGGGAGGAGGATGGGGATGGAGAGAGATGAGGAAGTGGGGGGATGAGGGTGGAGAGTCACGAATGGGGGGGGGGGGGGGGGGGGGGGGGGACGGAGGGGGTAAGGGAGATGGGGGAGGGAGAGAGAGGGAGAGATACTCATGAAGAAGGGTGTTCGCGACGTTTTGTCACAAACTGGCAAACCGTGGGACTGCATCATTCTGCAGTGTTACCAGCTTTGTCGAGAACGACAACACACAGAATGAGGTCTGGAAACAAATTTTGTTCTGAGAACCTCGGGCTGATAAGACGTTGATCTCTTCATTCACAGCTTTTCTTGACGTTTAGAAAGGGGGGGGAGGGGGACTTGCTTAGGAAATGTACTAAGGGAAGGTGAAATGTTCTGTATTCCAGGCAGTCCCATAACAGATTCTGGAAACCTTCATAGCAGATATTTTGTACGAGATACCCTCAGGGTGAAAATAAAGTCTTAGACAGAAGTTTCATATAGACTACCTCTCGACAAGAAGCTTCCTGAAGTCTACATTCCTAGAAACGAGGCCATTTTGAAACTAATTGAGAGAAGTGCTATTAGACGGAAGATTATGGAGAACAGGTCTCATGGCCAAGCATCATTGCAAAATGACCTTTTCCAATGATTTACAATACTTAATTATTGTAAAGTCATTTGCTTCTGTGAAGACTAACTCTGTCAGGGAATTTACATTGGAAAAAAAAATTCTAGTCAGAACATGGAGCTGGAGAATAGCTCGCACGATAGAAGCTTCTTGGTGAAGAAAAGAAAATGATTTTAGACAGAAACTTAAAGGAAAAAAAATAGGTTCCAGAACAAGCCCCCACCCCGCCCTCTTCGCCCCTCAACCCCCTCCGCCCCTCACCCCCATCCGCCCCTCACCTTCCTCCCCTTTTTGTAAAGCATTTTTTTTTTAATTCAAGTTATGCACAGGAAGAGAAGAAAAAAAAAAGAAAGAAAGAAAATGAAAAATCAGCCGTAATTTTAAACAAGGTTTACATTCTAACGAGATATGTTTGGGGAGCAACAAAAAAAAAAAAAAAACAAAAAAAAAAAAAAAAAAAAACGAATGGGGATGTGTACTCAAATTTTAAAGCCATGACCCCATAGTGAAGGGCTGTTGAAATGTAGTCAAAAGCAAAATGGTATTAGGTAGGCTGCGCGTCAAAATAAAAGATAAGCAAACTAGTAACAACAACAGAAAATACACTCTATTAAGAAGTAACAGTTCGCAGTCTTTTTGTGCTTCTTACATTACATCGCCAGATTGGATAGGACGGTTTTCTTTCTTGTTGACAACAGTAATATTGAGTTGAAACGACAAGGTTCAGTAAAATACTAAGGCTAGATAAGTTTAGTTCTGACAGCATGACGAGCAGGACAACACAGCAGCAGCAGCAGCAGCAGCAGCAGCAGAAACAAATTCATTTTCCTTTGCTAAACTACACAGAGACATCTGTTCATGCTTGACATGCAAGAGATCCGGATCAAGAAGGGGGTTCAAAAAACACACACACACACACACACACACACACACACACACACACACACACACACACACACACACACACACACACACACACAGATAGAGAGAGAGAGGCAGGCAGGCAGGCAGACAGACAGACAGAAAGACAGAGTAGGGAGAGAGCAGATTAGTCCAGCCGATAATGTTCGAAACTTGACAGTTGGTGGCTTGCAATATATGTTCCGTGTTATCGAAGTTCTGTTCAATTTCCATTGGGCTTCTGTAAGGCAGTATACGATGTAAGAGACCCATACAGCCATGATCATGATGATAATATTATGCTCAAAGTCGGCATTCGTTCATATTCATACTGTACATGCGAATGTGTGATATGGAACCATTTGGAGACAAAAGTCCTCAGAAGAAAACATTTTTCTTTTTATCATTCTTAAGCAGCATACTCTTCGGTTTTATCAGTATCATTCTGTTCGATTCTATGTCTGTTATGTTTCAATTATTGAAGAATACCTGTGGTGTATATATGTAGGGATATATTTTTCCCCACTCTGCAACGTTGTATATCGTGTTTAGCATATCAGACAATAAAATAAAACATGATGTATATATATATATATATATATATATATATATATATATATATATATATATATGTATATATATATATATATATATATATATATATATATATATATATAATGAAATCCGGATATAGGTAGCTTATGGTTAATAAACAAGTTAAACGCATCCAAATATTTCATTCACTAAATCAGTCGATATTTGCTGAAAACGTTGATTGGTCATACAGTGCCCAAACAGGTATGTAAAACCGTTCTTTGTTGTGCCACAGAAAGCATATCGATCACTGTTTTGTATCCTTATTTATTTCAATACATCATTTGTACCGAGACGTTGATTCTTAATTAGAACCATTTCATTTTTACGTCAGGAATGTTATGAGGATTAAAAGGAAAAAAAAAAAAAAAAAAATATGGCCACTCACTTCAAGCTTTCACTTTTTATATCCCATTCAAGCTTTCACTTTTTATATCCCATTCAAGCTTTCACTTTTTATATCCATTTTATACATCCTTTTGAATATACATAATTCTTTTTTAAGTATATCATTGTTTAGTTTTTACGCATTACAAACAGATATACGTAGTCAAACATTTTTATTATTTTCAAGTGTGATCTTTGTTTTATGTGTAAATTCAATTATTGCTGCCCTACAGTCAGAAACGTTATTAAATTCATGTTTATATTGTGGTTCTACTCAAATTGCTCATAAGAAATAAATTGGCTTTCTTTCAAGCAAGAACTGAGCTATACGTTGACGTACTTCTTTGTTTTTTGCGAGCTTTCCACAAAACAGCCCTTCTACATAAATGTAAAACGCTGATTCAGCAAGGATTTAAAATGAGAATTGTTATTTTTCTGCATAGGTAACCTTTACCGGATGACGTTTTTGACTACACAGACCCGATCGTGCGGGTCGCCCAAGACCCACACATTTTGTAGAGGCTTTTCCTATTGCTTATCCCTATTCAGATCGCATGGGTTTTGTAAGACCCACACCTGACAAAGGGCGGTTCAGCAACTTATTCCTCACCCGATGGCGTGGGTCTGTGCGACCCATTACAATGTGTAGGTCCTGGGGGAACCGCGGCTAATTACGCTGATAATTGATTGTGCGCATACATGAAATTTCTGTGACCAACGGCTATTAAGATCGTTAAGATTTCGTGAGCATAGGTCTATCCGTTCATAAGGTATTTTTGTAGCATCACTGGGTCATGGAAGACCCAGGAAGCACGGTAAAGGTTAAGAAGTGTTAAACGGAACGAACGTTGTGGGTATTTTGAATTTTTTGGTGTTGTTTTCTGACATTTCTGCAGCCAAGTTTGATTTTAATGAAGAGGCAAGTATTTTCAGATTTTGTTGTTCAAGACCACCGTTTCTCACTCTTTAATGTGCAGTTTTGTCTGTGCTTTGTCGGCTGTCTTTCAAATACACACCTATACCGTAACTGCGTATAAAGCCTGGAGCTGGAGCAAGGTTGTAGTGTAATGAAGTGTTTGAACTACCATCTTTGCCTAAAAGGATTAGTTGCTTTCTCACCCAGACCCTTAATAAATGTGTTAACATTTGCTAGATTTTCTGAACAGTTGATTCTCTGACAGTTTTGTAAATTTTTGGTGAAGCAGATTTCGAGCATTTTGAATTTTCGTGCTTTCCTCTCCATGCATTATAACAAATTGCGCTCTCTCTCTCTCTCTCTCTCTCTCTCTCTCTCTCTCTCTCTCTCTCTCTCTCTCTCTCTCTCTCTGGGTGTGTGTGTGTGTGTGTGTGTGTGTGTGTTTCATATAGCTCTCCAACCAAACTGCGCTAGTTTTGTCCGGTACGAATCCAGCAGACCCGGTAGGCCTGTATAACCAAACTTTTCGAGTATATGTCAAGTGATTTTTTTTTTAATTGCTTCTAAAAGAAATACTATCTGCCCCCCCCCCCCCCCCCCCCCCGCCCCCTCCCCACGCACTCCCTCACCCCCACCTCCCAAAGCAACAAACTGCTTATTCTGTTAAAAACAAAACAAAAAAACAAAACAAAAAACCCAACTTTTTTTTGTTTCTTAGACACTGAGATAATCTTTCCTGTTTCTTACTCAGCCCCTGATGACTGAGACATATATCTGGTACATTTTGCTGAATTCGTGTGGTTTGTAAATCTAAGAGAAATCCATCCTGAAATTTCTTTATATCAGAGCACAAAAATATTACGTAATATCTACAGACAGGCCTACCTTTCACAATAAATATTTACAGAGAACTAGAATATAAATTAAGTAAGAAAATGTTTAATAAAAGAAAAGAAATGGGAGGGGGTGTTAGTAAAACAAAGAAAATAATTGCCAATGAATATGTCGAAGTAAAACACGCATGCAAGCACGCACCCACGCATGCACGTATGCGCGCGCGCGCGCGCGCGCGCACACACACACATACATACACACACACACACACACACACACACACACACACACACACACACACACACACACACACACAAAATATATAGAAAAACCTTAGCATTTGATCATAAACTCTGAAATAATCTAAACAACCATCATCAGTTTAAGGCTAACGAAATGGCATGTCGGATATGTCATAATACTGTGTGTGTGTGTGTGTGTGTGTGTGTGTGTGTGTGTGTGTGTAAGTGGTATGCCACAGTAGCTTGTCAAAACCCAGAGAAACTCAAGCACTTACCAGCTTACCACACCGCGAGCTGATCTCAGAAACGATGGTATAAACCATCCCACTGATTAGCCAGAACTTATACTGATACCTGAGAGCATGGTCACCTCTCACGAAGGTGCATTAGTTGCAGTTTTCATTATGTAATATGTGTGCATCACAGGAGAAAAGGGAGAGTATTGTGAGCGCGTGCGTGAGTGTGTATTATATGAGCATGCGTGTGTCTGTGTTTGTTTCAATTGAAATCTAGGGTGGTAATGGTTATAGTACGCCCCATCACCATTTAAGGAATGTGTGTGCATGACAGGAAATGGGGAGATTATTGTGAGCGCGTGCATAAGTGTGTATTTTATGAGAAAGGGTGTGTCTGTGTGTGTTTCAGTTAAAATCTAGGGTGGTAATGGTTAAAGTATGCCCCGTCACCATTTAAGTAATAAACGCGTGAAAAAAAAGGAGGGAAAACTGCATTGGGACAAGGTTGAGGAGAACTGTTTTTTAACCGCAAATACGACACAGCTTTTTGTCCGCAAATAATTCATTTTTGTTCAAAATGTTTTTGAACTATTTCGTGCGTGCTTGCGTGCGTGAGTGTGCGTATATGCGAGCGCGCGTGCGTGCGTGTGTGTATATGTGTGTGTGTGTGCGTGTGTGTGTGTGTGTGTGTGTGTGTGTGTGTGTAAAAAGAGAGTGAGGCCTTCGGGGGGAGAGGGAGGGGGGTGGGGGGGGGGGGGGGGGGGGGGGGGGGGGGATTGATTTATTTAGTTTGTGATATTGGGTTTTCATCTAATACATCCTGCATAGCAAAGTACGTCAGCGTAGCATCCATAAAAGCGAATATACCATGTTTTCAGCACCTACAGACAACGCGTCGGCTGCGCTTACCTGCAGTCAGTGCATTCAGGCCTGGCTCTTCAGTGGAGCAGCTTTGTTGAGATGTGCCCCTCAAACAGTAAAGCCATGGACAGTTTTCTGCCTTCAAGGAGAAGGCGGGGAGCATGCCAAGCATGGAAAAGAAAAGCTGGATAACTAAACATTACGTGCGCTTCAGTTGAAATGAGACAAAAAAACCTGTGGATGACGTTCAAGCTGAGAGAGTGGTCGGAAACTTTTTTTTTTTTTTTTTTTTTTTTTAATGAAAGGCAAAGAAACAAAGCTCATAGCGGCATTTGGGATTTCTCTCTCTCGATGTAAGAGAGATCGAGGAAGAGAAGTTCGGGGGCATGGAGGCGGGGGATGGGGGCGGGGGGGAGGGCTTGATGGGCAAAACAGTAGACAGGAGTAGACATGGCTTAACAAATTTCAGAGTTGCCTGGAGTTAGGAAGGAAGTTTGGAGCGAAAAAAGTTTTCATCAACAACAGCAGACGGGAGGGCATACCGAGCAATTTGTGTTTATTTCAGCGTGTGCAGGTAGAGCATCCTGCACAATTTCTGTTAATTTCAGCGTGCTCAGGCAGGCAGGAGATTGACGCTGGGTTTGGCGGGTTTTATAGTGTTCATAGTGGATGTAAACTGCTCGGCTGAGAAGCGGATGATGAACAGGTAGGCAGATGCATGGATGGAGGGAGTATGAAATCTGCACTTGAATTCAATCGTGCATGTGCGCGCCAACACACATACACACACACACACACACACACACACACACACACACACACACACACACACACACACATTCACTCACATACACACTCATACACGCGCCTGCACACACACATACACGCGCCTGCACGCACGCATGGACGCACGCACGCATGCACGCACACACGCACACACACGCACGCACGAACGCACGCACGCGCATGCACACACACATTCATACACACACGCACACACACAACGCACACACACACGCACACACACACACACATACACACACACGCACACACACACACGCCGCGTGCGCGCGCACGCACGCATGCACGCACGCACGCACACACACACACACACACGCGAGCGCGCGCGCGCGCGCGCGCGCGCCAAGTAACTAGAGAAAAGAGAGAGAGAGGGTGAAGTTGATGCGTAGGGGTGGATGTGAGGTTCAAGTATAGTGTCCTTTGTTTTCAGTCTTTACACCTTATGACTTCTGTTATTCTAGTAAACCTTTCAGTCTCACACGGTATGACTTCTTTTAGTCTAGTAAACAAAGTAAAGCCTGCACGCCTCGAGTACAAGCGGATGCACGCACGCACACACGCATGTGCGCGCACACACACATACAGAGAAGAGAGAGAGAGAGAGAGAGAGAGAGAGAGAGAGAGAGAACATGTTCTAACATGTACTTAACACAGAAGACGGGTTCTTATTCCAGGACCAACCCCAAGATCACGCAAGGTAGCAGATGCAGGTACCACTAAAAACTAAAATGAGTGGTATGAAAATAGACCCCGGCGAGGATTGTGACGGACATTCCATTCTTTCTCTCCTTGTTCTCTTGTTGATGGATCGCCACTCGAGCAAAACGTGTGCTAGAAATGGCAGCTTGAGTCTTTTTGTTAAGACCTGTTCATAGTTGTGATAGTCCATACCAGAAATTTCCCTTCTTTTAAACTTTTTTGGTGTTTTGAGAGTTTATCCCCATGTCTTTCAGTTGTTGTTGTCGTACTCTGGCTAAAAGACTCCAGGGATCATCCAAAACAGCCGAAGTACTTGAACACTATGGTACAAATGCATCAGCTGGGGATGAGAACATTACGTGTGTGACCGTTTCTGATTACCCCCCGCCACATGGGCAGTCACACTCCGACTTTGGGGGATTTTGGAGACTGATAATGTTATGCTAGGAGCTTGTCACAACTGAAGACAATCCCCGCATAACTATGCAGAGCATAACAACATTTTGATGTAGCCTTGGTGTTCTAGCTTATGTCAGTTGACCTGAATCAGCCTTAAGCCAAGGCGGAAGTCTTTCAGTTAGTTAGCTGTTTTTTATTTCGAGCATTATTAGTTAGTTGGCTATTTCTTTCGAGCATTATTCGTCCATTCACCCATGTACTTTTACCCAGCTTACATGCAAGTCTCTTTCATCAGACTTGACAGTGGGTTAATTTTAGTTCGTTTGGTAAGTTAACACATATGAAGTGAAATTTCTTACGATTTAAAAAAAAAATTTGTTTTTTGCTGATGGCATATATATCAGGCTGTTTTATGTATAATATTAGTGGTGATTCGTTTCATTGTTTACACCAGAGATTTGAGGAAGGGATATCTTGTCCTTGTCTCCTCTTTCCCACATATTGTATTCGTTTGCTTTTTTTTTTTTTTTTTTTTTTTTTTTTACATAATGGAAGAAGAGGAACGAATGCTGTAACTCTTTTTATCAGATGAAAGGGGGCGGGGGCGGGGGTAGGAAGGAGGGGGGGGGGGGGGGGGGGGGGGGCTTGTTTCAAAACTGCTCCAAAAGATGGAATTATGTTAGTATGGCTTAAAAACGCGCTCACACTACGAGGAGAAAAAAACTGGTCGTGGTTTGTTTTTGTTTTTTTTTTTTTAAGTTTTTATTATTATTGTTATTACTATTTCATGCACAAGCAGTCTAAAATCGTTGTTGAATTCCGTTGTTTGAACAGTTGTCTTCATGGCGAAAGTGTCGGCTGATGTCGAATAATCGTAACCTTCAGCAGCGCACGTGAAGCCATCTTTAAGGCTAAATGAAAAAGGTCCTTTGCCAATGTAATGACAGCACGCAAGCGTTAAGTATCACAGTCGCACGATACCAGGCATTTTTCTTTTCTTGTCACCCTGCGCACTGGTATATCTTGCGGTGCAGGGTATTGTCATCGCTTCTCTCTCTCTCTCTCTCTCTCTCTCTCTCTCTCTCTCTCTCTCTCTCTCGTTTGTCTGTGTGTGTGTGTGTGTGTGTGTGTGTGTGTGTGTGTGTGTGTGTGTGCGCGCGTGTGTGTGCGTGAGTGTGAGTGTGTTGTTCTTCAGTTTTAACGTCTTCCCACTAAAAGTTATATCAGATTCAATTACAATAACAAATAAAGCCCCCCCCCCCCCCCCCCCCCCCCGCACCTCAGGAAAACATTATTTAAAGTGAAAAAAAAAAAAATCCAATTACACAATATGTAAAACTATAGGGAGAGCGTCCAATGGCCCACTTTGTCAGTTCTTGAGCACTGTCAATCATATTTGGATAGGTAGTACGATGCAGGTCAGTTAATGTGTAGAAGGACGAACGGTTAACCACTCAAAAAAAAAGTTTAACAAATTTAAAGATAAATTCCAACTGAACTACGTGACAAACTTTTGCAAAGTTTGTAAAGATAAAACCAGTCATTTAATAATCTAGATAGAGACAGGGAACCGGATCCATCAGATGGAGTATCGTCACCAGTTTTGCTAATTTCCTTTGCTCCTGGGACAGTAAATTAATAGATGTTCAACTCCAACTCTTTCTCCTTACATACATGTAACATTTTGCTGAATTTTGTTCGAAGTGAATTCAAAAACGCATTCTGTGCATTAAGCTTTGTATTTTTTCTAGGTATGGAGACAAGGTTGTGTCTTGATGAGGCCAATATATTTTTTCCAGAATTGGGTTTAATACAGTTGTGGTAATAGTTCATTTCTGAGTTCTGTGTGTGTGTGTGTGTGTGTGTGTGTGTGTGTGTGTGTGTCCATGCAAACAGAGAAATAGTCAGGCGGATCTTCTTCAAAGTTCACAGATTAACCCAGTCTAATCACGTGGTTCATAGTCCTGCTACCATGGAGGCCATACCATGGGAAAGGTGGGAGAGGGTATGGGGGACTCGGAACGATGCACAGAAAAAAAAATCCCACGATTGAAATTCCATCAAGCCAGGTTGATTCCTCAAAGTGTAAAAAGAAAAGGGAAAAAAAAGAAAAAGGTAATTACTTTTTATGAGATCTTGTTTTCAAACTGCTGGAATGCAAGGACAAGACGATCACGAGAGTAAACGGTCTCTGTTGGGGGCGCGGTGTTCATTAGCACAAGGAAGGGTTTAAGCGCGCAGGGGTTGCGTTCCATTCTCAGTCGCACTTTTCATTCAGATCTGATTTTCGTCGTTGGCTTGTCTCACTTGTTGGGTGTTTATGATCTATTAAAGTTTGTCGTGGAAGTGTTGAGCAATAACTCGCATCTCTGGTCCCCAATCTATAATAACCCACTTCGTTTGGCATCAGAAACACTTCGACAATGATCAGTGTTGTCGGAATAGAAAAAAAAAAAAAAGAAAGAAAAAAAGAAAGGAAAAGAAAGAAAGAAAATGCAAATTGAAAATAAAGAGAAGAGTTCAGCAGTAATTGGAAAGAAAAAAGCGTGAAAGTCTTACCTGTTAAAACTGAATGGCGCAACTTTAGAGTGGGGGGAGAGGACATTTGGCTGGAGCCCGCGCCTGGGAAGTGGACGGCGTAGTCGGTAACACAGCCATAGACTGGAAAGGACTCTTTCCCTTCATGGCCGGTGCCACCGTTTTATATCACGGCTTGGGCATGCGTTTTTTAGTTGCTTTGAGAGTCGTGCCCAGTTTACAGACCCTTCTAATCACGCTGAATTGGGGCTCTTTTTTCCTTATGCCTTCTCTCTCGCCTTTGGCTTGGCGCCAGCTTCTTGTCTTCATTTGGCTTGATGAAGGAATTTTCCCTCCCGCTCGTTTCGCAGCCTGGTTTATTAGTGCAAGAAAGTGAGGGGGTGACCTTTGTGACACGGGATTTTACAATCCCATCCTGTCGGCGCCGCCGCGCTGCTGCTCTTGCTGCTTGCTGCTGCTAGTGCTGGTGCAAAAACGGCGCGGATGGAGATCATACGGTGTCGGTCTGCTTCTTCCAGTTTTGGCGTCCCGGCCCCGGAGCCAGGCCTCCCTTTACCGAGTCCACCTGGTCAGGAGTTTAGCTTGTGATGGCTTGACACAGGTGTGGCACGTGCCTTCCCGCGGGCACCCACCACCAGCACCATTCCACACACACACACACACACACACACACACACACACACACTTCAGAGTTCATCGAATTCTTAAATGCGATTTAAAGCACATGATGTTGTGCAGAGAGAGTACAAAGTTCACGTGTGCCCTTTTAACACAAGACCTTTCAGTGAAGCGACATGAAATTTTTCTACGTTGATTTTCTTTCACCTTCTTCCAACATTATAAAAAGGGAAAAAAAAAACTTTTCTGGGAAATGCAGTCGTGAAATATGGATTCATATTCTTCATTAATCAACTATGTAATATAGATTTTTATTTCATAAGTCAACTATTTGTCGGAAAACGTGGAATTTATAATGCAAGTCAACTGTTTAGGAGGTCTGTGTTCTTTTTGAAAACATTTCCTACAATAAAAACGTCAGGGTCTATGCGAAAACAAAGATAGTTCAAGGGAAGAAGAAAAAAGTGGGGGAAAAAAGTAACCACTTTCCGAGTATTTGACCAGTCGGTAAACCCACTTTGTTGGTCACACATACACAGACGCACGCACGCATGCATGCACGAACGCACGCGCGCACACACACAAAACACCCCACCCCCACCACACACACACACACACACACACACACACACACACACACACACACACACACACACAGAGAGAGAGAGAGAGAGAGAATTTTACTAACACGTATTTATGCTTGTAATGGTGCCAGATGTGCACAGTTTAAGACATGTGGTCGAGAGAGCTTGAAAGATGAAACATTGTTACCTTGTCTGAGCAAGTTTGAAGAAGAGTAATGCGTGTTTTGAAAGAAATGGTTGCAACCTCGATCCGCTCTCCTCGACCCTCTCTCGTGCTCACACTCCTCTTTCCTGTTCACTTCCCCTTTCAGTTGCATTTAGAGGAACGTACACGGAAAAGCTTTCGTTTGGCCTGACCAGGTTGATATTTCGGAGTCATCGTGGTTCACCATGGACATTTAAGTTGCATGTGTTTGTCTTGGCTTGCATTATGTCACCACCTGATGATGATTTTTAGTCCCCTGAAAAACGTATGTTCCATCAAATCTAAGATTTTTTACGGAAGAAATAGTTTAAAGCAATCTTAGCTTTTTAAAAAAAAAAAAAAAAAAGTAAAATGTTTTAATGTGTGTGTGTGTGTGTGTGTGTGTGTGTGTGTGTGTGAAGACTGTATGAAGAATTTAGTTTGACGAGGTGAAAGCCCCGATGTGGCCCAAAGCGGTCGGCTGAGGTATAAGCGACATGATTTGATGATTTGGCGCACGGGCTTACCAGTTCCTGCCGCCCCGCGAAGTCTGTAAGAGAAGGAGAAGGTTTGGTATTTGTAGCGCTGGTGTTTTAATCCACATCTAGCAACGACACCCCCCCCCCCCCCCCCCCCCCCCCCCCCCCCCCCCCCCCCCCCCCCTCCCCGCGTGACACTTCCTACGGACAGAGGCGGACGGTTGTTGAGATCTTTTGAGCCTCCGGACGATGACCAAGGTCCAGTGATCTTGGTAATGAGCGTGGTGATGGCGGATGCGAGAGGTGAACCAATAGGCCACCCCGCCTGGTCACGACTGCATCCAAAACCTATCAAAGACCGCGTGATTTAATGTCGCCTGAAGGCATCTATCTACCTTTTTCTCCTGCTAACACATAAATCTGGATGTTTTTCAAACCCCTTGTCGTCGCTACAAACCTGTGATTACAAAAGGACGAGAGAGAGAGAGGGAGGAAAAAAAAAGGGGGAGGGGGGACAAGAAAAAAAAAAACGGGTATCATTTCCTTCACAATGTCTGAACGAATTAATTGGAGGTTGTCCAGTCTCTGGCTGCTCATCTGCCACGTCAAATGAGATGGGCGTAAAAACTCCATGAAGTCGTAACACCTTTTTGTTATGCGTGTTTTCTCCTGCTTGATGGGGTCCTGTGTTTATGTCGTTTCCCAATCAGACTGACGACCAGGCTTGGCAGAAGGTGAGGACCGTCGTGGAGAACTCATCGCGGGAAAAATGGCCAACGGGGCGGCTGAGCATCCACATCGCCGACGTCGTCCACGCTTTTCGTCAACAAACCATCATCAGCGAGAATCGCAGTTTTACGACGAGTGCATACATGCCGTTGGGGGAAGAAAAGGAAAAAAGGCAACGGGAGAGCGATCGGTTTTTAGTTTTCGTGTCTGATTTCGTAACAAACCTCGCCGAGCCGGCCCGCGCTACGGCAGTAAGTGGCCAAATTTGTCCGCTGCCCTATGACCGTACGGGCTTAAGGAGGGATCGGATGTGAAGCTGCAGAGAGTCTTCTGGAGGGGGAATCCGGCATAGAGTCGGAGGCAGAAGGAGAGAGGGGGTTAGCTGAGTGGGTGAGGGGCACGGGCGGGAATGTGTAGGAAGCGATGTGAACGGTAACGACTGTTGTCACGCAATACTCGCTTTGCCTTAATTGTTGGTCCTCTTGTTAGAGGGGCAGCCCCCGGCTTCATGTTTCGCGCGCTGTGTCTGTGTTGTCCTGAGGGTGAAAATTGGGGTTTGCGTTTTATTTCTGAGTTTTCATATGGTCGTTGCCGGCTCTGTTTTGTCGGGGGCCTATTATCTGCCAATGACACTCCTTCGTTACCTTTAAAGAACTAAAAACAGGTCTGATTCAGTCTCATTCTGTCTCTCTCGACTCCCCTTATTTTCTATAGCCCCCCCCCCCCCTCCCCCTCCCCTGTTCTCTTACGCTCATGTTGAATCACTCATGCACACGCGCGCGCGCGCGCCTGCACGCAGAGAGAGAGAGAGAGAGAGAGAGAGAGAGAGAGAGAGAGAGAGAGAGAGAGAGAGAGAGAGAGAGAGAGAAAATCAGTGTATGCAAAGAACTCCGCTGTTTAAATGAAAATGACGATAAACATCTAAGAAGACCTAGAAGGTGGTGAGGGAGACAGAGGTAGTTGATAAATTTCTATTTGTATACACATGGAAACGGTTTTTATATGTCTGTTCTAGCCTGCACCCACGTCGGCATTGTGCATGTTAGTGAAACTCAAAACGTTCCCAGCATGCATTGCAACACCACGGCCACCTCTCAGCCACTCCCCGCCTCTCTTCTTTCTTTCTTTTGCTCCTCCTCCTCCCCACCTGTCCCCTTCTCCTCTCGACCCTCCAACGTTCTTCTGTTGTTTCCCCGTAGATTTAAGTACGAATGCATTAACGACGGATCTAAAGACAGTTATGTATGGGAAAGCGTGTTTTGTTAATACAAGGCAGTGTAAAATTTCATCACACGAACGCAAGAGGAAAAAAAAAAAAGAAGAGCAGCAGCAGCAGCAGCAGCAGCAGCAGCAGCATAAGAACAATGGACATACAAACGACACGAGAGGGCAGCTTGGTAAAGAAGGCGAAGAAGCTACCATCAATTGGGAGCGCAGACACACTCCACTTTCGCATCAGCTAAGTCTGTGCGCTGACCTTCTCTCGTCGTCTCCCGACGTCTATAAGAGGCTAAGTAGACAGTGTCTTGCTGTTTCCCATCAGAACGGGCACTGCCGAACACCGCCCGACTGACAAGACACCCATACCGTATCTCCTTGGCGGGTTTTTCGTACTGACCTCTCATTAGGTCGCTCCCCGTGAGAGCCCCGTGGTCAGACGGTTAGAGCGTTTGTCTGCTGAGCTGACGGTCGGGAGTTCGAACCACTCGTGGAGTCTGATTTCTTTGGGGGGGGGGGGGGGGGGGGGGGGGGGGGGGCACGAAAACCTTTTCTGTCCATCTAAAAGTAGATGGGTACTTGATTCAGTTCAGGGAAGGTTAAAGGCGGCGAAAGGAGAAGGATGGGCCCCGCTTTCCATCATGCCGTGCCCTAGACACGGTGGACCTCTGACAGCTCACTGCCCTTACGGCCAACTGGGTATGAAAACTTTAATCTTTTTTTGTGTTCTTTGGTCTCTACCATTGCGTAGGGACTGATTGGGTGTGGCTGTGGGATTCTTGGAATGAGCGAGGTGAGAGTAATGCTACTGGGAGGACAACGAAAGAAGAAGAAGAACATGCTCCAGGATTAACCCAGGCCTGAGGGCTACAGACACCTGCGGTGTTGGCCAGAAAAGTGGAATTGGACATCCTTGAAGAGGATGAGCAGTGACTGTGTTGTCCAGGTGTTACCATGGAAGCCGCGGCAGTACACGGCAGTCAAGAAAGGAGCTGCCTGGCAGCGACTGATCCCACAGTGACGTACAGGCTTATGATGAGCTCTGAGCCCCCGACCCCAAGTCACAAGCCCAGGCCACTAGTGTGCCACGACGGCCGGGTCACACACACACACACACACACACACACACACACACACACACACACACACACACACACACACACACACAGAGGCAGACCACACACACACACACACACACACACACACACACACACACACACACACACACACACACAAGAGTTTTTAACCATGCCCCCGAGGCGGCCATAAAGGAGAAAACAACAGTCTTGTGCCGTTTGCATACAGGCCACTCCTTTTACACTCATTCTTATCTTTTAAAAGTGAAGAAGCTCTGTGGCGCATTCCATGTCATGGACCACTCACAGTCAAACATGATATTATTCTTTTAGAATGTTGGGACTTGCATGATGTGTGAGGCATAAGCGTTTTACAGCAGACCCCATGAAAACCTTGTTCAGAGATGTCCCACCTGATGTGATCTATGAATTTCAGAAAGCGGGTCAACATTTTTCATCTAAGATTTTACAGAAGAAAGATTTTTAACATTTTCCGATGTGTTTTAAAGTGTATTTTGAAGGGTTGTGTGAATGAGTTCTTCTATGTAATGAATTGTGAGTTGACTTCAACGCGGTGACAAGCCTGGTATTGCCCTTTGCGGTCGGCTGGGCTGTAAGTAACATACCGTACCTTACCGTTTGTTATCCTAGAATATAAATGGTAGTATGTAGGATTTGTCAATGCAGGGGAGGTTTGATTACAATACAGTCAGATGCATTGACACCGTCTGTTTTCTTTTGGTTTTTGTTGTTTCATTTTGGATAGAGGATATTACTAACGCTGCCGCATACGAAAATTTCTTCGGGTGTAACACCTATTTCCTTGTCTTAGAAATTGAGGTTCTTGATGTGCTTTTTCGCAGGCTTTTTCTTGCTCGTAAGACGCGCATGCTCAGTATGAAGAGAAAGTAGTACTTTTGAATTCCGGGTCTTAAAATAGCACGACCATTCAGTCTGAAAGAAAGGGTGTGTAGTCTCATACTTGATTGTCTGGGTCTGTACAATTGCCGTTTCTCAGATGTCCAAACGCACAGACATATTAGGCTCAGATTTAACTGTCTACAGCGATGTTCGTCCCTCAGTGCGCACTGGCGTGATGTTCTTAACACCGTTAAAAACTTAAAAAGCAGGTAGTACATCTCCCACACTAACAGTGCATATAGATAAATGCTCCATTAAAGATTTTTTTTTTCTTGAATTTCCATGTTTACTCTGTCCTCATGTATAAAAGCAAGCAGTACTTCTCCCACACGAACAATACGTAGAGAAATGCCCGATCAAGGATTTTTTTTTGAATTATTGCTCCCCACCCCCCCCCCCCACCCCCCCCCCCCGCCCTCCCAGCCTCCCCTTTTCTCTTCCACTCCTCCATCCCGCCAGCCCCTCATCACCCCACCCTCCATCCCTTCATCTTCCGGGTTGAGGCCCGGGTGGCTGTCCAAACCACGCGAGATGATTAACGACCCGTCTCTGCGACAGAGGGTCACCTGAATGGACCGTCATGAAGGAGTTGATGGAGCCCAGGGAAGAGAGCAGCAGCAGCAGCAGCAGCAGACCCACGAGTCAGAGAATGGCCCCGTTTGTCCCCCGCACCCCTCCTTCCATTGATTGTGCCGTTGGTTTAGCCCTCCACCCCACCCCACCCTACCCCATCTCCTTCCCTTCGCCACCGCCGCCCCGATCTCTTCCATCCTGGTTAATGTAGAGGTATTGGCTTGGAAGCCCGTGTCTAGCTTGCTGGGCCGCTCCCTATCTGTCGGCCTGGGAGGGTGATGTATGAGGTGGGCCCATGGCCAGTGAGTTGTCCTGGCGTCGTTCCCTCCCTACCCCCCCCTAACCCTGCGCCGCCCCTCTAGCTCCCCTCCGTGCAGGAGTTTATGTGTGTGTGGTTACATGATGGAGAGACCTCCAGCTGGGCGATATGGATCGGGTCGAGGAGAGGGGCGCAGCGCTGTTTACGCTTTTCTGGCGGGGTGGGCAGGACGGGTTTATTAAGTGGTGGGCTCTGGAGGTGGGAGGGAGGGAGGAAAGATTGGTATGGATTTTGTTGTTGTTGCTGTTTTTACGGCATGTGTAGTTTATTTCGTATCCCCCCCCCCTTTTTTTTTTTTTTTTTTCTTCCAGGTTTCCAGCCCTCTGTGGGAGAAAAATCGGAGACGCATACACATGCACACTCAAAAGCATGCGGACGCATGCCCGCTCTCTCTCTCTCTCTCTCTCTCTCTCTCTCTCTCTCTCTCTCTCTCTCTCTCTCTCTCTCACACACACACACACACACACACACACACACACACACTAAGGAATTTTTATCTTCGTATTGAAACCTGCGCTTGTGCATGGCTGTGTGTGTATGTGTGTGTGTGTGTGTGTGTGTGTGTGTGTGCGCGCGCGCGCGCGCGCGCGCGCGCGAAATTGCTCTGGTTTGTATGTGTTCCTGGAAGTCTGTGTATACGAAAGAGAGAGCATGCTGGGGTGGGGGCAACCACCACAATATCAAGTGCTCACTGAACTGCTTGGCTGCCTGTAGTTCCTTCCATGGAGATGAAGATCGTTCCTTTGAAAAAGAGCTCGGAAGAGTGGTGTGGACTAGATAGAATGACAAAATGGAGACAAACAAACTCAAAGCAGAGTCGGTACATATCAAGGAGGGGGTTGTGGGACAAAAAGATGAGTGCTTGCAAACGCTAGGTCTACGTGCTAAGTCCATTTTACGCTTGGCACATCTTGGCTGTCAAATGAAGCCTTCCGCTGCGGCATTACTTTAGGCTTTCTGGCTGATCATTTGCTAACGACCGGGATGTGGACTTTCGCTCAGTAAAGACACTTTTTCACCATGGTACGAATGTGGATTTGCATCACTCCAACTGCTGGTACGCTCTTAGAGAAAAATAGCAACCAAGCAACCAACCAGCAGCGACGCATGCATACCTAATTTCATTTCTATCTTTCACTCTTCTTTGCATTCCACGACAATTTTAAGGGGTTCAAAAGGAGTTTCAGTCGTGTATGAAAGCTCTGTTGAAGATTTGTCAGGATGGCTTCTCATTACATTCATGCGTGTCGCATTACCGACTGACTTCCTCCTCGTAATAAAGAGTGCACCGGAAACAGCACTTTTTTCATTATTTATTTATTATTATTTCATTTTATTTTTTGGTTAAATAGCTAGGACAAATTTGTCTTTCTTTGTTGGTGGCAAGGAATGTAGCATGGTCTTCTATAATAACTCTGTGGAAAATCAGAGACGTTCACGCTTGCACTTTAGCTATTTTTACTTGCACAGTTTTTGAATCGGTTGGTGATAACGTATTCATCTGATTTTGTGATCACCTCCTTCTCCTCTCCCCTCCCCCTCTCCCCATCCCCCTGTTTCCCACGCGGTAAAGTTTCAAGACATTTTTCGATGAAGAGGGAGACCCCCCCCCCCCCTCCCCACCCCCACCCTCCAAAAAGGAACTGTTCACGAATGAAAAAAAAAAAACCTTGCCCTTTTTTTTCCAATTCACACCGATGCTGAAGTCGCGAGTATTTTATTTTCATGAGGCAAAAATCCACAGAGTGAAAATTGTCGGACCCTTCGCCGCAAGAATCGAATCCCCCCGTCAACAGTCATTTCTCCAGAGATGGGTGTTAGGGTAAAATCTGATTGGAACTTGCGGGACAGTACGATTCTAGGAAACGGCTGCTCAGATCCAGTTTTACAGTCACTACCTTTCACACTCCCCACACCCACCCCCCCCTACCCCCCGACTTCGCAGTTCCAGGTCTTGTAACAAAAAGGCAAGAAGGGGAAAATCGTGCCTAATTCACCACATCCCGCCGTCTGCCCTGAACAAAAGCCAGAAGACCATTGTGTTTAATTTACCGCACCCTGCGTCTCCTCCACAGACGGTCGGGAGGGGCGACGGTTGCCGGAGAGAGTGGTCTGTAACGCAGTTAAACTTTTCACGTCCGTTGGGTGGCGATCCCCTCTTGGTTTGCAGGAGTACCCTTCCGCCCTCCCCTGACTGTCGTGTTATTGGAAACAGACCTCGGTCGTCTGGCTTTCAGGAGAAGGTGGCCCGTGAAGATTCCTGTCAGGGACTTCACCTCGACATGTCAGCATTGCCAGAGAGAGAGAGCGAGAGAGAGAGAGAGAGAGAGAGAGAGAGAGAGAGGGGAAAGTATTTGTGGCAAGGGAGGAAACTTGGGAGAGACTAGGAGGTTGAGATGGAAAGAGGTGGGAAGGAGTGGGGACGACGGTGACCTGTGTCTCTAAATGACGTTCGGAAAGGACTATCAGATTAAGCACGAGCAGAGCGTCATCACTCTTCCATTGACCCTGTGGAAAGGTTGGGGGGGGGGGGGGGGGGGGGGGGGGGGGGGGGGGGGGGGGGGGGGGGGGGGGGGGGGATGAACCGTGTCCCAGGTTGAGGGAGGGAGTGAAGGGTGCTGGTTGAACGGTGGGTGGGAAGGGGCGGATTGATATATGTGAGGGGGGGAGAAGGCGGGTTGGTGTATGTGTGGTAGTGTTGGTGGTCATATGTTTAAACAAATTTCACTGAATCTGTTGGGAAGCCTTTTGTGGTCGTGTTCATCTGCCGTTTCAAACAACACAGGTATTCCGTATTTTTGTTCACCTCGGTTGCCTCTTTTAGTGCTCACGTGTATACACTATAGAGAGAAAAAACAAACAAACAAACAAAGAGGAAGGAAAACTGCTGGAATCATACAGCCAGATTGGTCTTTATGGCCACAAGTTATTGTTGTAACGGCTACGAAGTCCCGGTAAATTGCTTCTGAGGTTTGGATACCTTCAGGTTGAAAGTCGTCGTCCACCATAGGTGATCGGGCAGACGGCAGTAAGGGAACCATCCTAGAAGAGAGAGACGGGGAGGGTATCTGTCTGAAAACTACACTGACACCATAGTTTGTTTTGTTTTGTGTCTGAAAAATGTTGCATTGGATCCCTCCCACCTGAGACAGCGCCCGCCCAGTTGTTAAGAAGTTGATTCCTTGGACATCTTCTACAATGGTTTTGCTGTTAGTAGAGAGATGTTTGGATTACTTCCCCTGGGAACATTGATCTCACCAGTTTACGGAAAGATTAAAGGAAAGAAAATATTTTATCGTGCATGCGTATTGTGTATGAGAGACGGAACGGTTTTTGTATGAGTCAAAAAAGATGTCTTTCCCAAGAGACTATTTAGTTAAAAATGTAGAGTAAATGCGCTGTCCCCCCCCCCCCCCCCCCCCCTCTCTCTCTCTCTCTCTCTCCAATGAAGGCAGAAGTAGACAGAAAAAAAAAGCTGGACACGGGGACACACTGATCTGGGGAAATACAGGGATCTGAACGTCAAAGGACCGCTGTATGTTTGGGAACACTCAGGTACAGGAACACTGCAAACCCGAGCCGTAATTATATATTAACAGGTTGTCGATTATATATATATATGAAAACCATGAGCACGTCTAGAATCACGTGTACGAATGGTCTGTCGCTGCTGTCGACGCATGCTTTGTCTCGCATTCACGTAATCCCGAAGACGTATTTGCCCGTTTTCATTTAAAAATGGAGTTATAGCATGCTGGGATATCTTCCAAAAAAAATTGTGACTATAAAATGTGCTAAAAAATTTCATTTGTCAGTGTGCTCATAATGTACAACTACAAATTCTACCTTGAAATTTAAGTTTACTGTAATAATTAGTATGAAGTGTTTATTACTATCATCTGTGTAATAGCATTATAATCTGTATCAACTTTTTGTTTTTGTTTGTTGTTTTTTTTTAAATCACTATTATTTTTATGAGAAACATGAATTATCTTCCCCATAGCCTTTTTTTCTGTATTTAATTTTCAGACCAGCTACCATTGAGGTTCTTTGTCGTTTGAGATGTGTTCAGTTCCATCACACTTCATCCTTTGGCTCCTTTCATAAAGCCCTGATATGGCCCTTTGCGGTCGGCTGGGCTATAAGCAACATTACCTTACCTCCCTTTCGTAATCATACTGATAATTTCTTTTCTCACGGTCGATCTCAGAGTTTGACTACATAACCAAATCGTACATGCAGTGCCGCGCAGTCGTTGACTCTGTGACAAGGCTGCGTGACGTACCCCAATGGAAAATATTCTTCCAGAATTCGCTGCAGTCGCATTTTGCTAGAAAACTATTCGAGCTTGCCCGGCGTCACATGGGCTGTTCTGCACGCCAAGGGCCGCAACCTACCGACAGGACGTGGGGATAGGAAGAATATTGTGGCAGGCGCACTAAAAGTAAGTATTCATATGCCTGTGAGAAAAGGGCATGTGGTTCCCCCCCCCCCCCCCCCCCCCCCCCCTTCTCTCAGTAATAACATTGATGGCCAGCGGTTATTAAGTGTTCGGCGTTTGTTCGCTCCTTCTCGTTGGCTCTTCCATTGGGCGAATCGGATCTTTTAAGCATTCTGTCTGTCTGTCTGTCTATCTGTCTCTCTCTCTCTCACTCACTGTGTGTGTGTGTGTATGTGTGTGTGTGTGTGCGCGCGCGCGCGCGTGTGTGTGTGACTGTCTTTCTTATTCGTCAGGCTGACTTGGAAGTAGAGAGAGAGAGAGAAAGAGAGAGAAAGAGAGAGAGAGAGAGAGAGGGGGGGGGGGGGGGTCTACATACGAATTATCTGACCTTATTTTTACAGTTGGAAAAAGCATGTTTTAGCGTGGTGAAAAAGCGGTGGATGTCAGGGAAGTGTTTGAGCCGTCAAGACACGATCAGCCATTGCTAAGAAGAACAAACCAAGGTTCACACGGGACAGTCTTTTGTTGTCTTCAAGCAATGTGTATCTCCTAAGTGCTGTATGTGAAAATCGCATTTTCAGTCTCTCTCTTGACCCTTCTTCCTGCCTTGCCCCCCCCCCCTGTTTTTTCCTCGTTATTGTTTGAAATATATATCAGAAGATGGATATCCGACTAGTGCATGGAAACATATGACAGCTCTTCAGTTAAAAAAAAAAGAAAAAAGTTTAACGTGCCTGTGCATAGTGTTCTTAAGTTCATAGCAAAGCATTGAACAGACTTCAGAGTAATGTATTTCTTGCAGTTCGGAGAAGATAGTGTGCAAATAAATCTGGATTTACCTGATAAATGATTCATCAAAACACGAATTCCAGAGTCTAAATTACAATCATCTTTATTTTTTGAATATATCTGTTCATGCATATTTTGGGGGATAACGCTGCTATCCCGCATGTATATCAGCGATTAATTGTTGCCCGCCCTTCAAAGCAAACGGGAGAAAATGTTGATGGAACATA
>JADBJO010000111.1:644561-662061 GCA_016801955.1 Conus betulinus
GATGTAGGTTGTTGTGCATGTGTCAATTTCAATGTTGTTTAGGCTCATACCTGACCATGATGGACATTTACCTTATCTGAAACCAAGACGCCCATTGCCCCTTGTCTGGGCCATCTCACACACTGCCAGTCAAGTTCCAAGCCAGTGCAGATATACTAAAACAGTTGGCACAGTGTTCTGAGCCCTCATCAGTGATTTAGTGTTGTCTGGGCTGCTAAACTGTCCATAGTCATCTGCTGCTGTCACTCATGGGCACAGTACACATGGGCAGAAAAATTTTTTAAAGACTCTATTTGAAATTAGTTTAGAAGCAGTTTCACAGTGGTGTGACCACTTCAGCAACATTGCTATCTGCAAATGGCGTGTCGGAGCTTCCCAAATCCCATGTATAAGTAGGTTCACTTTTAGGCTGGGGTTGGGTGGATTGCGAGTTACGTGGAGTGTGGCAGATGGAAAGTGAAAGGTTGAATAATAATTGAAAGGTTAAACTTTGCAAGAGAAAACTATGTGAATATACCAATGTTTTGTGTTTACTTAGGCTGAGAGAGGTATCAGGGAGAAAGCTTTCTTCCTTTGAACATCATAACTCAAAATCGTGACTGGGGAACATAATAGCAGAGTCTGTCTGACAGTAGTGCTTTGACTCTGTTTTCTGAATGGCTGATTGGATAGAGATGTGCTGCTTTCTCTGTTCTGATTGAATTGGAGTCGGATAAATTCAGATAAAATTGGTGGAGTTACTGTTACTACTTTGGACCTCGTATACCTCAGATTAACAGTGATATGAGTGTACATGAGTGACATGACAAATTGTATTTCGATATATATGTCAATTCAAGCATAGCACAAAATAATCACTGGGGGTTTTGTTGTGATCTGCTAAGCTGTTTTGTAAGGCGTGAACGAATCTAAAGCAGATGACAATTTTGACATGAAGTGCTCTTTGTGCGTGAGAGGGAGGTCGGAGACATACCACACTAAACTGGAAAAGTGTTTGCATTGTGCTGTTTGTGTGTGATGTTTCATATAGCGCAGATGTGTGACGTCAGTGCTAGTGTTCATGTGCTGATGTAGTGTAGCCTGTTAAGGTCGGCGCTACAAGTCTCAGCGCTTCAAGGACTGGCTGATGGCAGGGGTGAACGTGGACATCAAGCCCAATCCTCAGGGCCTGGAGGTCATCAGCTACCTGGCGTACGAGACTGTGGCTCAGGTGAGTCAGGCTTTGCCTGCTGAGTTGAGAAGTCAAATTCTGTGGGTTGAGCATGGATGTGTTTGAGGGTTGACTTACGTGCTTTCATGAACATTCAGGTGTGGAGCCCGCCAGGTGAATTTACATGGACATTGTTCAAATCTGTTCAGTGCCAGCAAAACACAAAAAGGTCCAGGCAAATGTTTGACACCTTTGGAAGTGTAAGCAGCTGGTTTACTGTGTGCATATTGGATACATTGTGTATGTGTGCGTGTGTGCGTGCATGCATGTGTGCGCATGTGTGTATGTACGTGCAAGTGCACACTTGGAGTGTGTGTGCATGTGTGTGTGTGTGTGTGTGTGTGTGTGTGTGTGTGTGTGTAAGAGAGAGAGAGAGAGAGAAATCCTAGACAGCTATGCTGAACACAGTGTGTTTAGTGAAGAATCACTCAGAGGAGAGAAACTGAACTCCCTTTCCAAATCCAAAATGGATAGGATGGATGAGATGGGATGGTGGTGGTTCCAGATCGTGGACTTGTCACTGCTGGTGAAGCAGGACCAGCGGGCGGTGGAGTGTCAGCCGGAGAAGCGCATCATGGCGCGCGGTGCAGCACAACTACCATGACCTGCATGCTGCTGCCCTCCTGTCCTCCCAGGCCAAGGCTGCCGCTGGCAGCTCTCCAACTAAGGTGAGGGTCATAGGACAGCAGTCTTCGAGCCTCTGTTGCTTGTGACACCGGCCCTCTGTGTGGATAGGATGTTGCGTCTCTGTTGCTTGAGAACAATGGTGTCACATCCATCAAATGTTAACAATATTCAGCTGAAATAAATCTCGAAAAAGGAAGAAAGAAAAAAAAAACAGACAATGGAGCCATGTATTCCTCATATATTTGGGGCTGGAGCGAAGGGGTAACGAAAGGGTGTGTTATGCATGTTCGAAAATTGAGTATTGCTCTGTTCTTTGCTTTCTTTTGTGGCATTTGGATAGCCTCATTGTGAGATTTTTTCATGTGTTCAGAAGGGCATGATAAATACCCAATGGCTGTGTTACCCATTTAAAGCAAGCCTGATAGGAAGTTTGTGGTTTGCTGTTTTTTGCCTTGTTTATGATTATTCTTTTTCAGTTTATGAATGTATTTAAATAATCTAAATGACAGATCACAGTGATTTTGTATTATGGCAATTGTACATTATACCTTTGAAATTTATTAAAAAAAATTTTGTGTGCATGCTGATAAGAAAAGAGGTGATAAAAGGCAATAAAACAATGGGTTTACTGCTGTTTCAGGTGGAGGGTTTTCAGAGTTCCCCCACCACTCCCACTCCTGGAGCCACTGGCAGTAATCAGGGGACAGCACCCTCATCTGCATCCAGCACGTCCACCACTACCACCACAACCACCACCCCTGGCAACGGTGCTGTCACTGCTGCTGTCACCACCTCCACCATCACCACTGTGGCCGCTACCACTGGCAGCGCCCCCACCCCATCCACCCCCACCAGTACTGGTGCTGTTGGTGTGACACAGGCGGGGGCTGTGTCTCTCACTTCACCTGCTGCTGGTAGCAGTGCTGCTCGCCCCAGCAAGAAGAAAAGGAAGAAGGTTGTGTGTGTGTGTGTGTGTGTGTGTGTGTGTGTGTGTGTGTAAAACATGTTTCCTTCTTCTTTATCGTTCAGATGCTGTTTGTCATACTCAGATCTTTAGCCCGGTAATCCTAATGAAGGCAGCTGTCTTCTCCAGATCAGTAAGGCTGTCCACAGCTTATCCCCAAGCTCTGCCACCAGTGGTCAGGTTTTGGCATCAAGGCAGATTGTGGGTTTGACAGTGCTGAAACATGCGTTCAGGGGTCCCAGTCCCACAGACATACATGTGTCAGTGAAATGTGGAGTCAAAAAAGATGGCTAAGCAATCTGCAGTGGCCAGTCCTCAGTTGGAAGAGAGTTGTCTGCTCGTGTCTTCGTAGCTTGTGAATTTGATCAACAGCAGTGCTGATGCTGAGTTTAACTTTCAGCTGGGATCCGTGCTGGTTGTGGTGGTGATGGTTTTCACCTCACTGTAGGATACTTGTGGGCTGATCTGCTTCTGCTTGTTGCTAGCTTTGGAAAGGGCATCAGCTTTCTTCTCATTTCCAGTTATCTCACAGTGAGTTGGCAACTACTGGAGGACAACAGTAGAGGCTGAAAAAAAAAATGTAGCTGAGGGCTTTCCTGATATCTTCTTTTTTTTGCGAATGCCTTGATCTATACAGTCAGTCCGGCCCTTGTGATGAATAGTGCGGTTTTCTCCAGCTCTTGTATATTGCCTTAGAGCTTCGTCATTAGAGCTTTCTCTGTTGGCCACACCTCTCTCCTTGGCTGTTCATGTAATGGGCATTTTTGGAGCACTCCGATGTCTGTTTTTCCTGCCCACAAGGACGGACTGGAGAAGGCACCACCTTGAGTTTTCGGCACAAGTGACTGTAAAGTCTGTTGCGCCCGATGGGTGTGGAGCCTCACCAGGACACTTGCTTTCTGGACTACAGATGATAATCATCCTTGGGCGTCCTGGGCGTTGTGATAGTCTGGATGATGCTTCGCATCTGGCTGTAGGTGATGCTGTTGTTATTCTGCTCCCCCTGAGCACCCTCCCTCGCCAGGTGATCAGCCAACTCATGGGCTTTCCCTGTTGTTAGACTGCTCCCCCTGAGCACCCTCTCTCACCAGGTGATCACCCAACTCATTGGGCTTTCCTGATATCATGCATTGGCTTTTTTTCAACTGCATTTTTGTCTTTCCACAGAGATATGCAGTTGGTGATGAAGACCATCTTGTCAGGAGGTTGGTAGCAGCTCTGGGTGAAGATCTTCACAGTCTGAAGCAGTGTTGTTGGTCTCACTCTGAAAGTGAAGGAGATTTTTCCAGTTGGAAAGGCTCTGGGGAACTGTGGTTTGATTTGGTTTGGTTTGGGGTTTGTTTTTTCATTTCTTGGAAATCTTTGTGATTTTTATGTTGTCTTTTGTACTTGCCCCCACCTCTCCCCCCCCCCCCCATTCCCCCTTTTAACGCTAACGCTACCCTCTCCCCACACAAACATGCATCCACACAACATTTAGAAAAAGAAGTATTCTTCTGTGTGTTGGCTTAACTATATCCGAGTCTGCATAATACAACTCTGAGGGGGTAAGAAAATTTGCTTGTTTCAAGTGATCTTTTATGCTGAGCAAATGAAAGTTGAAGTATATCAGAGTTGAGAAAAAAAAGGTGTGACAAAGAGAAAGCTGATGAGACACAGAGATAGTGTGTGCATTTACCAGACCCATTTTTGTAACGGCTATGTCTAAAATGCCACACAGCCGGACAGTAAACATGCTGATGTGATCACGCTGAAATCTAAGGAGACTGTCACTAAAATTGTAAGTGGGAGAAACTGTCAGTGTCTGACTGAGCAGTTCATATGATTAAAGCTGAAGTACTTTGGATCTGTTTTTAACAATCATAGCATTACATTGTGCTTATGAGGCAGTATTTTGCTAGCAGTAACATGCTAGGAATATTTTTTGTAACTTAACGAAACTAGTGTACATAGATTTGGATAATATAAATGTAATAAAGATGGAATGAAGTGTTGTGCACATTTCTGTCACTGATCCCATGCTGTTTTGTTTTGTTTTTAATTGTATCCTTTGCAAACGTTGAGGAATATGTCACATCAGCAGCAGAGACAACTGTCAGGATTGGTCAGAATGTTCTTTTTCCATTTACATCACAATTTGTTTGGTGATTTCAAGTGGCTTTCAGCTTAGATTTGGCAGAGCTGTGATTGAAATCTTTTTAGGCAGTCACAGAATGGAATACAAAGCAGCCATTGGAAAGGAATCAAGCAAAGAGTAAAGAACTCCACCATGACGACGTTCAGTTGTTTCATATTTAAATTTGCCTCATTCTTCAGCTTGAGCTCTGAAATTCACAGTGCGTAAAATTTGTGTACTTCTCACTTATTTTCACACAACCAGTAAACCAAAATTATTTCTAGCACAACTCATCCATGCATGTAGTAGGATTTGTTTTTATGCATGTGTGTCATCCAGAACATTGGTGCGAAAAACCTGTTTCGCGATAGTCTTGAATGTTTATATTTTTGGGGTATATATGTATTTACTCATGCAGCATTGGGTGAGAACAAATCGAAGGACTAGCCCTGAAGAATTGATTAATTTTTAAAGGTTTTTGTTAAAATGATGGCTTGAGCTGGGGAGTTTTAATAGGAGAATAGGTTTTTGATTAGACTGCAGAATTACCTCACATGAACAAAGGTGCAGACATGAGAAGCAGATTTCTCTATAAATTAGAATGTTATCACTTTCTCTCTCTCTCTCTCTCTCTCTCTGTCTCTCTCTCTCTCCATGTGTTGCTGTGGCATGTCTTAAAAGCTGGTTCAGACTTCTTCTGAACAAACTTTAACTGTTTTTTTCATGGAGTGTCTGTTCCTGAAAATATGTTTGATCATGTTTACATACACACATCTGTTCAGTTACGTATGTATGCATGCAGGCAGGCATGTAAGTGTGCACAGATGCAATGCATACACATGCTCACCCGCATGCATACCTGCACCATGCATGCACACACACACACACACACACACACACACACACACACACACACACACATATGCATGCAAGCATGTAGATGTGCACAGATGCAATACATACACATGCACACCCGCATGCATACCTGCATGCACGCACGCAGGCACACACACACACGCACGCGCACATGCACACACATGCACGCACGCACACACACACACACACACACACACACACACACACACACACACACACATCATTTTTGGTGTTTGTCTAATACAGAGTGGTCCTGCAACAACTTTAGACACATCCTGGGATACAGCTATAACGCCAGCAGATATCCGTGAAGCCATGCGCCGTTACTATGAGGACGTAGGACCCTTCGCTTCTTCCATAGTGAGTGCACTACCACAGATGATCTGTGCAGCAGTTTTTGACATCCTTTACGCTTTGAATATAATCTTATTTATGCACTCAGGTGAATTATATTGAACTTCTGCTTGAATAAATCTTAAATAAATGTCAGCGAACCGCCCAGAGAAATATGGACAAATGAGTCACAAGACAAACCACAACGCGTTTCGACCTCTTAGGTCTTCTTCAGGTGCAACAAAAATTAAACAAATAACGAAAATGCACTTAGCTTTGATCGCTTCTGTGTTCAGCGCAAGGAAGAAGGCGTTGAATGCTTGAATTGTTACGTCGATAAACATGGTATTTTTTACGCTGTAAAATCAACCAAAGTAGACGTTAGTTTTTTGTTGTATACATCACTTCAGAGTAAGAAATGAACCATTTTCTTCCAAACCCATCATTGGTGTCATGTTTAAAACATACACTGTTCATTGCATGAAATATGGATTAGGAACAAAGTGCTCTTGTTCATTTCATGCAACGCTCAAGTGTGATGGGTGAAAGCTGAAAGATGTTTCATGTTGTTTATAGCCCAGCCAACCGCAAGGGGCATTTGAGGGATTACTGGGCCAGACGCAATGCATACCAGAAAAAAAAAAGAAAAAGTTCTGCATTTTGTTGATGATGAGTTAATTGTTTTGCACGGCAAGAAGTAAGATTTGTCTCTGCAAGTTGGTCAATCATTTTGTTGGTGACAATCAGGATGATTTGAATTTACAAACTGGACATACAGATTTTGTTTCTGTTCATCCCATTGTAATTTGGCAGTGGTCAGTGGGTTTTTTTTTTTTTTTTGCATTTTCTGTTGGTTGACCTGTGGGTTGTCTGTCTTGTGTTGCAGAAAGTGCGTTCTCCGAGCATTGCAAGGACCCGCTTGTTGTGTTCCTGATGGCTGAGGGGTTGACAACACCCAGCTCGATAGGCCATCTGTGCTCCATCAGCCTGCTGTGCGTTGCGATCAGCATGTTTCTGCTGTAGCAGCCCTTACATCCTGCGCACTGAAGTGTCCTTCTGTTGACTCATTGTCTTTGGATTGAGATGGACCATGAAGACACTTCAAGGGTGATTTCCCCTGAGCTCTAAGAACTTCTGCCTTCAAGAATTCTTAGCTGCAGTGATGTGTCTGCTGTCTTTGAATAGTTGTAATACAGAAAAAAAAATCTTTTAATTGATAGCCATCAGGGTATCAAGGGTGTATATCACACGTTGCTGAAAAGTTAAAAATAGCCTCACTCCCAAAACAAATGGAAGCATCATTTTTCACTGATGGATGAATTCAGGGTCAGACAGAAGTTGGAACTCAAACACTGTACATTTTGCACATTAGTCTTGATAAGGAAGAGATGGAACTGAGCTGAAGTATATAAAGGACTAAACAGACCTGCAGCAAGCAAAATCAGAATGTGTGCAAATGATGAAGACATTGGATAGAATATCCTGCCCCATAAAAAAAAAAAAGAAGTGAAATAAAGAGAAAGTAAATCAACACCACCAGGAAAAGCAGAGTGAGAGAGAGAGAGAGAGAAAAAAAATCAACACATCCGAATGTTTTGGAAATAATATAATGAACTGTCGCCATGTTTACAAGGATAGAAAGTGGAAAACTTCTCTTTGTGTGATTCACTGTGGCAGTTACAGTGGCAGTGATGACGATGTGAGTGTGTGTGTACATGTATGCATGTACATCTGCACAGCAACACAGATGTAAAAAAAAAATAATGTGTGTATGAAAATTCTTTTAAAATGGCAGTTTGGACCAGCTGCTGTGGCAAAGTGGTTAGCTTCGCAGACTCCCGGCTGGGAGGTCGTTGGTTCGAATCCCATCAGTGTCATGTGGGTTTTTTCTGCACTGACCGGCTCTTACCCAGAGTTGAGTTTGCTGCGGACTCAGTTGGGAAGACTGGGACCACACAGTCGAGTTTCATCCGCTTAGTGGATGCGTTTCTGAGAGTGTTGCTCAAATTTCCTGACCAACACTGCAGGTGCCTGTATCTCTCAGGCTTGGTTGACACCAGGATATATTATGAAAGGAAGCATAGAGCACAGCCCTGTCATGTAGTCTCAGACTGACATGGAAATCCCTAGCATCTTAATCCTCATTTTCATTGATCAGCTTGAAAAAAAAAAAAAGTGTCAAATTCTGTGGCCTTTCATGCCCTGCTGTCATGCTGACCTCAATTTCGATGTCCTTTCCATGTCTGTGGCCTTCGTTTGGTTCAGTCGGGGTCACCGGTACCAGCAAGTCCACGGGGAATGTCGTTGGACAGACGTGGTGGCGCCCTCCGGAGGGAGAGCTCACTAATGCCAGCTCTGCGACCAAGCAATTATTGTCCTCAGTAGGGGGCTTAGTAGGTGGTGACCTGTCCTCAGTAGGGGGCTTAGTAGGTGGTCCTGCGTATGTTAGATCAGAACAGGCGCCACTGAACGAACGCCACCAAAGTGACTCGGCAGCAGTGCAGTTTCTCCTCTGGTAGGTTGCCTCTTGACGACTTGACATTGACTACTCCCTGTGGATTGCCGGTGCCGGGGCTGTGGCGGGGCCGACCGGGGCTGTGGCTGTGGACGGGGTGTCGGAATGAGTGGCGTGGGTGCACTGCTCTGAGGTGGCGCAGAGGTTTGGACAGAAAAAAAAAAGAGAAAATGGCAGTTTGTTCCTGAATTGTACATCATTTGTTCCTAGTGGAAAGAGGTTTGGAGTAGGGGTGTCTGTGTGTCAGCACTGACCCCCCTCCTCCAGAGAGATGTTTCTTGGCCTCGGCCAGATGGCCACTGGTCTGGAAAGTTCAGCTTCATTGTGATGCATACGTTTTGATGTGTCACACACTGCAACCTGCTCCATCCTCATACGCTTCACTCTGCCTCTCACACCAGTCTGAAACCAAAGGCTCAGGTTTATGTCAGAGACCATTGGCAACAGGAATGGAACTTGCAGACAGGTAACAAACTCTTCCAAATCCATCCAATTCTGAAGAGCTTTTACTGCGTGCCATGGGCGGCCGCAAAGAAGAAACAGTCCTGTGCTGTTTGCACACAGGTCACTCCTTTTACACATACTCATCTCTTTTAAAAGGTGGAGGAGTTCCATGGTGCATTCCCTAAGATATGTTTTAATATAGTGTTTGGGATTTAAATGTTGTCAGATATCAATGCTTTACAGCAGACTCTATGAAAATCTTGTTCTGAGATGTCCCTGCTGATGATGTGATTTTTTAATTTCTGAAAGAGATTGACATTTTTCACCGGGTCTATGATTTTATGGATGAAAAATTTCAACGAAATTCTAGGATATTTTCAGAAAATCTGTTTTAATGAGTTGTGTGGTTTATTAACTTGAGAATTGACTTTTTCCCTCGGAGTTAACATTGGTTCTGACTCCATTTCCCATACAGTCCTTTGAATGAAACTGAGGTTCCGTGTGTGAAAACACGCATAACATCTTGCACACATGTAAAATCCCATCACCAACTTTTGGAAGAGAAGGCCCGTTTGGCTTTTGGTATGGAGACACATAGCATGCACCTTCCCCAAAGTTGGGGTATGGCTGCCTTAATGCTGGATAAAAAATGGTCATACACACAAAACTCCACTTCCTTTGTTGGGCAGATGGGTTCAGTACTTGTCTGTCTATACAGGAAGTGTCCGCAGGAGTATCAGTCTGTGTATGCACAAGAAAAAGAGAAGAAGACTTCAACAAGGTGACAGTCCTGATAAGGCTCCTTTGTGGTCGGCTAGGCTATAAGCAACATCCCTTCCTTATTTAGCATATGGACAGTTTCCTCAGAACATTTTTTTTTTATAAAACTTGATACTGGCCTGCACCTGCCTGCACAGTCTCATAAATGAGGTACACCAGGCAACAGAACGCTGTCCTTGACCAGGAAGACCAGAGTCTTAATGTCATTCCCGGAGCCTGGAGACACGACCCAGGTCCTCATAGATGTAAACACATTGTTGGTGGCAAAAGGCTTTAAGAGTGCTGCCAATGCTGAAAGGGAGTACCTTAAGGCCTACTACAATTCAAACTTAGGAGCAGCATGATGGCAATGAAACATGATTTGAACTTATAATAACAAAATGAACAGATAGATTTGTGATAATTCCAGTGAATAAATGCATTGTAACATTGCCTTCTTTTGTGTATTCAAGCTGTCTGTTTCTACAAATACCCCCAGTCTGACTGTGCATAAATTTGGGGGGCAGGTTTTTACAAGCACAGTTTTCTTTATCCTGCTGCGAAGGCTGTCATACTTCATCTTTGGTGACGTATTTGTAACAAAATATGATCACTTTATGTATTTGTGAAAATGAATAAATGTCTGAGATCCATTTTGCACATCTTTTATATCAATTTTTGATGGAAATTTGTTTTTTGAGACTAACTTGTGTTACTAAACGTATACATATGCATGTATACAGATGTATGCTCACACACTAATGTGAACTTACCAGTACATACATGTACATGTTCACTCGAAATATGCAGAAATCATTCCTAATCCCTGCCTCTTGTCTCTGTCTCTGGTTCTCTTGGTCCATCTCAGTTTTTCTGCCTCTTTGTCTCCATGTCTTTCACTCTCTCTCTCTCTCTCTCTCTCTCTCTTTCTCTCTCTCTCTCTTTCTTTCTCTCTCTCTCCCACTCCCTGGCCATCTCTCATCCTCCCCTTTCATCAGACACACAGGAAAATGAAACACATAATTTCATTCAAGCAGTGGAATAACATTTTATCAGTGCAGCAATGTATGTGACATAATCACTTAACTTGCAGACTTGCTCATCCACTTACTGCAAGTTAACAGTCAGCTTTATTAAGAAATATTCCCTCTCCCCCTAATGTCTCGATGCATATTTTTCATGAAATATACAGTTAATCATACTTTATGAGTGCTGAATCTATGTGACAAACTCCTCCTTGCTGATTTGATCCAACCACAGTAATTTACAGTCAAAAGTTAACTTTAGACTGACCATATGTTTGTTGGGTTTTCATATAACAGCTGTGTCTTTTAACTGTGTTGAATGTCTGATCGAATTCAGAATTTTCTTTAAACACTTTCCTCCTCAGAACCAATGGAGGCTTTTGGAATATGTGGAATGTGTTTTGACATCAATGTTGGAGAAGATCTTGTTTCTGAAGACCTGAGCAGAGGTGTTTTTGAAGTGGATGCATTGCTTTTATTGGTAGAAAGAGATGGAGCTTTGAGTCTGGCAAAACAGATGTGGGACTTTGGGACCTTGGAGAAGGCAGCTGGCTGCACCAGAGGAATAGGGGTGACAGAGGATGAGCATGGTGATACTCTGATGAAATGACTGGATGGATGGGCAGGTACAGTGCTGACAAGGAAGCTGTATACGTTCATCTTCAGTATCCTGAGCTTCACCAGCCGTCAGTGGCTGGCCAGACAGTGGGACATCACAGTCAGCAACTGGTGTTGACTCTATGAGGCTGTTGAGTGATGCAGAAAGGAGGCAGAGCCTGGATGGCTGTTTGGGTGAGCCTGCGTCTGTTGATAGACATCTCTGAAGTGGACACTGGCCACATACCTGGTCTTGAGTGAAGCCCCGATTGTGGTTGCATAGCTTTGACTGTCACACAGACAATGTGTGATTGCTCAGAAGTAAGTACAGTGACATCAGACAAGCAGGAAGGTGACCGCGGCAGTGGTTGCCAACGGGAAATGATGGTGGAGGATCGGCAGAAATGATGCTTTTTATGAGCGCAGGGTGATGTGTCCAGTTTTTTTTTAATCATGTGAAGAAGTCAAAGGGACAAGGGAACATTACCGTCTGTGACTGATGAGGACAAGGTTTTTTTTTCATTGCAAGTAAAAAACGAAGTGTCATTTTGGTGATGCAGTCATTTTTTGATGAAGGAAAGCATGGTAGAAACAAAGTGGTATGTGCCAGAGTGTGTTTGTGTATTAAAGAATGAAAAAAAGGTTGTTTCTTGATGTTGGAACTTACTTAATAGGCCTGATTTCAAGTTTCAGAGTATATCAGTGATGCACAATCACAAATTGCTGCAGATCTACTAAGTTTCTTCTTTCTTCTTTTACTTGATAATGAAAAACAAAACAAACAAGCAAAACTAAGAAAAATTGAAGAGCAATTGGTGTCAAACGATGAATCCACAAAACAGAAAGTGAATAAACATGTTTACAACGGTGCACAGCTTACAGATAAGCAAATGGTTAAGATTGATCAAAGACTTTTACTGAATGAATATTCATGAAGAACAGGTGTTATCAGAATTATTTGTCAGCTGATGTTGGCAGAGTAAACTGTGGGACATCTCAAAGCACAAGGAAAGACAGATGGAATGACAAATAAAGAAAGAAGGAAAGGAAAGATGGAAAGAAATGAAAAAAGGGAAAAGAAAAATAAAATGTCAAAGAAAGAAAGAAAAAAAGGACAAAGAAAGATGAAAAGATACGACAAAGAAAGAAGGATGGACAGAGAGGGGAAGAAGAAAGAAGAAAAGAAAGAAAAAAAAAAAAAAAAAAAAAAAAAAAAAAAAACTGAAACAAAGGAGGATACAACACACAAGCCTGAAAACATTCTTTTCCTAAGATTATGTAGTCCTTTTTAAAGAATGGAACATCATCACACACAAATGAATTCCATTACAAGACCATTTTTCATAGGAACCTAGAGTCCTTTCACTGTTGGAGTGCATGTATTGTCACAGCTATATTTTTTTTTTCTCATGCAGTTCCTTTCTTTACACTTCTACCTCCTCTCAATCAGATCAAGGGTCATCCTTTTCCATCATTCTGACAAAAATCAAATCACCAATCAGTTCAAATACCCCTGTCACAGTTAAGAGGTACATCGTCAAGCAGGCGTAACTACCTTCAGTGCTAATTGCGTCTAGCTGTCCAGTAGCCACATCACTTTCATGCATGCCACACTCTTTTTCGAGGCCTTCACGCCAGACATTCAAATTACTTTGTTATTCTGAAGTTTCTTCTCTGCAAAATCATATACAGTTTATAGCCAAACTTCAACCCAAGTAATTCGGATTCTAGAAATTGCTAAGGATTTTTTTTTCTTTCTGTGTTTTACGAACTGTTGAAATCAAAAATAAAAACCAACAGTCTCAACCACTGTTTCTCTCTCTCTCTCATTCTCTCTCTCTCTCTCTCTCTGTCTGTTTCTGTCTGCCTGTCTGTCTGTCTGTCTCTCTCTCTCATCCGTTCATCTCCTAACACATGTATGCACATACTTGATTTCCCCCATTATCTTAACGAGAATTCAGGGTCACAGCAAACATGAAATGTAATATTGTAAAGAAATACATAATGAATGATGAAAAAACTTCAGAAGAAAAAAAGGATTTTAGCATACAAACACTCGCAATGTCCTGACAATCCACCATGGACTGTCTACACTCTAAGAGAGATGTCGATCTGGCCTGTCATTACACTCACTCACTTAGCTCTCCAGTCTACAGTACATTTTTTTTCTCCTGAACTTTGTTCTAATTTCCATCCTTTCAAACAGTCTTTCCTGGTGGTTCCTAAACGCAGGAGGGAGTTGTTTTTTCCTGCTTACTGCTCCTTACTGCTGTGTAGAGTCTCTACAGTTCTCTGTAGAGACCTGATGGAATTCACTGATGCATTAAATCTGCATTGTATTGATTATGAAGACCATGACAAAACTCTGTCTGTTCTGGAAAGGTGTCGTACTGTTGGCTTGAAACTGAATAAGCAGAAAGTACAACTGGGAGGTTACCCTCCATAGAAACAGGGTCAAGAAAGAGAGCCTACAGAGCGACCCACAGATGATGGAAGCAATCCTGAAGATGCCAAAGTCCGAGAATGGCCAGAGCATCTAGCTTTTTTTTTTTTCTTAAATCGTTTGTGTGTGTGTGTGTGTGTGTGTGTGTGTGTGTGTGTGTGTGTGTGTGTGTGTGCGCATGCGTGCGTGTGCGTGCGGATGCGTGCGTGCGTGCGGATTCATCGAGTGTCTCCAAATTTCTTCAAGTGCTATTTGACATTCTTGAACCAGTCAGGAAGATTACATCTGTGTACATTGAGTGGACCTGAGCATCTTCCCATGATAATGCTTTAGGGCGATCCAGAACCTTGTGACAGAGACACCTGTTCTAGTCTTCTGTGACCTTCAAGAGGAATTTTGAGCACTCCTTCACATATGTCGGTTATAACCCAGCCAACCACAAGGAACCAGATCATGGCTGTCACCTCATCAAAGTCAATGTCTGACACAGTTGTTTTAAGAAAAGAAAAGAAAAGAAAAATCTGATTGCAGACACTCGCATGCAAAAAGATCTTGTAAAATGCGCGAATCTTGAATCAGTTGAAAAACATTTATCTTTCAGAAACTCAAAAATCACATCGTCAGAAGCTCTGAACAGGGTTTTCATGGAATCTGCTATAACATGTTTATGCTGGACATTAGGTGACCCCCTACACTCTACGAGAACATGTTTTGCAGTGAATGGCACATCATATGGAAGGCACCATGGAGCTTCTTCACCTTTTAAAAGATAAAAGAGGTGTAAAAAGAATGGCCAGTGCAATCAGCACAAAACTCTTCTCTATGGCCACTAGCGGCACACAGTACAAACTCTTTAATGTTGGACAGATCTGAAAGTCCGTTGTCAGCCTGCTAGTTCCATTCCTCTAGCCAGAAGTCTTCAACTCAAACTTTGGGTTTCACTTCGGTGTAATACGCGGCAGTTTCATGCTACTCCAAAATCATCGTAATACACCAAATAATAGTCATAAAGGAATGTTATGAGTCCTGGAAGCGGTCCCAATATAGATATCCATAACACTGGAAACACACTGCAGAGTCACAATTAAATACCCACAGTCAGGCGACGCATCACCGAAGATTATTAAACAATGTTGATCACCACAGCAACACGGTCTCCAACAAATAGACGCTGAAGAATCACAGTCGCCGTCGACATATACAACGTAATACGACATAATACAAGTGGAGAAATACGTGCACATTAAATAAACTCCCAGAGACTCAGCAGTGATATCAAAATCTGAAAGCACATGGCAGGAGGTGGATTTCCCATGCAAGTCTGCGAAAATTCACAGAATCCTCCCACACAGTAGAAAGTAGACACATAGTGATATGTGCCACAGTATTATGCTGTAAACCTGGGCGTGCCACACACTCCCCCCCCCCCCCCTCCGCACCAGCACACACACCTTGCCGCTGCAGGAAGCCAGCACTGGTCTCGCTGTGTTCTTGAGGCACCGCACCCCCAGTGTCCTGGCGCCGGCTGGACAAGGCCGCGCACTGACCCACGGGTGGCCCTTTACAATACGTCTAGCAGGCGGCACACCCCCTCTCGCCGCTACCCAGTTGGCCTGCTAATACAGTCAAGGCTGTGAAGCCCTTTGACTTTACTTCCTTAGAGTGCCCTTAAACAATAATGTTATTATTGTTAAGTCTCTTGTCCAGTTTGTTAATATGACATGCCCGCCATCACCTTCATGCATTCTTAACCGAACAAAAGTCGACCACCAGCATCTTACAGTAACAATAACACAAAACTAATGATAGAAATATTAAGGACAAAAAACAGCGACGACAATCATTATATGCTTAGTTTAGACACGTAAACACATCCGCTCACAATGTGAACGTCCATGCGCCACCCAGTTACGGCATAGGTCTAGTGTCATATTTCAGTGCTGTAAGTTGCATCCACCAGGTTCAGGCATTGCCCCTGATTTGACAAACCGTGAATAGAACTGTTTCACAAACTTTAACATCTCCCCATTATGGTCTTTACATTTTGAAACTGCATAGTGTATCGCTCAGGCCGCTGGAAAACTCAGCATAACTATCAGTGTATTGGTCTAGGTCATGCGAAGTTGAATCCATTCTTTCTTGTTGGAGTTGATGGACGACCTAGTTTGCTGGTGCTGTCCTGTAAGAATTTTCTTCACTTGCCTTCGTATACCCGGCATTTATGACTATACTTGAAAGGAATGTTTTACCACTGACCTGCCTTCAGAAAGTTGAGTAGGAGACCAAAAGAGTATCGCTCAGTTCGTCCAGTCCATTTGCCACCTGACTCATCAGTGGTGACCTAAAGAAAGAAGAAACCGTAATGCTTAAGCGAACTGTGTCCAAACAGTTCAACAAACGCGCGCGCACGCACGTGCAGGCGTGCGTGCATGCGTGCGCTTGCACACGTGCGCACATGCATGCGCTTGCAAGCTGATGTGTGAACTTTTCATTTATTTATTTGATTTACTTTATTTGTTTTTAGTTTGCTTATTTATTTATTCATGCATTTTTGTACTAGAATTCGTGGTGTCGACCACTTGCCTGTTGTCACTTTTCTCCGTACCCAAATAGGAGTGACAGAAAATGAATGTTTTAATTGCTTTGTATTGTTAAATATTGTGTACGTGTGTGTCACTCTGTGATATGTGTGTGTGTGTGTGAGAGAGAGAGAGAGAGAGAGAGAGAGAGAGAGAGAAGGAGGGGGGGGAGGGGGGGCAGGGGGGAGTTGAAGAGAAATTGGGGAACTATGTGGAAATTTACATGAAAGAAAAAGAAGAGAACAAAATTTTTTTTTCATAAAAGTCACCTGAGATACAACATATATCTACGTGTGTGTCCACACAAACCCGCAGGTGCATGGTAATAGCAGTCGCGTGCACGCACATGCTCACACTAGCGCGCGCGCCTGCACGGCGTAGAGGCACACTTTTTGCGTGTTAATTTTGTTGTTATTTCTTCCCATTGGCATAAATCACCTTGGGTTATTATTAGCGTGGGGAATAACCTTAGTGCCTCAACGGCTGTCATTCTAAGCTGCATTAGAAGAGGAAGAACAGAGACTGAAGGAAAAGAAAGGGCACGCACGTATGTGTGTGTGCGTGCGTGCGGGCGTGCGTGCGCGCGCGCGCGCGTACGTGTGTGTGTGTGTGTGTGTGTGTGTGTGTGTGTGCGTGTGTGTGTGTGTGTGTGTGTGTGTGTTCAGTGTCCTCTTGTTGATGACTTTGAATTCTACGCAGTTGAAGCCCCTTATCCTCGCATACAACGTCGATTCCGACTTTGCGTAGATGGGATCCGACTAAGGGCTGTGGAAAATGGTTTAACTATTTTTCAGCGACCAAAACTCAGTGTATCCACTTTCACAACTTTTGTCAATACTTTACTACCCTGAATACGTTTGGATGAACCCATTACTCCAGCTATGAAAGAAGCCAAATTTTAAAGGTTCTTTTCGACCAAAAACTCAACTTCAGAAGTCACGTCCAGTGTTGTAAAACTTGTCAAAAAGCAATGAACTTCCTGCGAGTCATGTCACACATTGATTTGAGGAGC